>OY987246.1:1438358-1830738 GCA_963920765.1 Ulota crispa
TCTCCACTATATAGTGCCAAAATATAATTGGCATTTTATCCTCAGGTTTTTTGTATGTGATCTTTGTGCAATCATGATCAAGTATACCAAATTTCAGTTACTAAAAACCAAAATCCTATTTTTGGTAAATTGTTTTGTGTCAAAATCATGGTTTTACAAGAAAGTTGATTAAAAAACATTGGTGATGAATTTTTGAGATTTGATTGCACATATATAAAGGAGACATCCATATGCACATCTTTGTTTCAAACAAACATTTCCAAAAAAATTCAAAATTCCTTCTACACATATTTTAGTTTTGCTGATCATGACCAAATTTAGTAAAATAGATAATTCTTCATGGGAACTAGTTTTTGGCAAAATAATCATATCATCACATTTAAAGGTACAAACTTCATCACAAATGTATGAGTTATTTTGCAAAAAACTAATTCCCATGAAGAATTATCCATTTTACTAAATCTGGTCATGATCACCATAATATTAAAATATGTGTAGAAGGAATTTTGAATTTTTTTGGAAATGTTTGTTTGAAACAAAGATGTGCATATGGATGTCTCCTTTATATATGTGCAATCAAATCTCAAAAATTCATCACCAATGTTTTTTAATCAACTTTCTTGTAAAACCATGATTTTGACACAAAACAATTTACCAAAAATAGGATTTTGGTTTTTAGTAACTGAAATTTGGTATACTTGATCATGATTGCACAAAGATCACATACAAAAAACCTGAGGATAAAATGCCAATTATATTTTGGCACTATATAGTGGAGATATCAAAAAAAACTTGACATCAAAGCAAACATTGAGACAATTTTGTGAGTTAGTGTACAACTTCAATGCATTGTATGTCAATCAATTGTATGATGCACAAAAAGTGACCATTGAGAATAGTGGAACACCTACTTAGAAAATGACTTGCAAATTTTGGAAAAAATTGATTGTGGGAGATGGGAGGTTCAAACATTTGATCAAACAACATGTGATGGCAAAATCTCATTTTTTGGTAGGTAATTGCTATTTGGTGGTTTTTACAAAATTCTATAAGCCCTTGATTTATTTAAATTATTGTGAGTAGCAAGATTAGATGTGAATGCACACACTTGCAAATTATTGAAGATTATGCTTCTTTTAATGTCAAGTTTTAGGGCTTCAAATGGCTATTGCACGGAAAATGATGACCGACACAATTGGTGAGGGTTGCCACAATAAGGGTCTAGAACATGCTTGAACCCTTTTCAACAAATATCTTGCTACCAAAAAGCACACACAAGGAAGCTTGCAAAGGATATTGACCGGTTGCAGATTGTAAAACATTGCTTGCCACTATGCCCCATATGATGTTTCATCCAATCAAGTCTTTTGAGGTACTTGTACAACATTTGGCTTGCTTTGCCATTACTCCATTGGCATAAACAGCTTGAATGCCTTCATAATTGTAGTTTATAGGAACATCAAAAAAATAGATCCAATGCCTCAAACAAGCCTTGGAAATCACGCATGGACACTTTTGGCCCTTTGGGGCGTTCAAGGGTTAAGCGTTGATTTAGGGGGGCTTTTATAAATAGAGTGTTGTATGCATGTTTAGAACATCCTCAATCTAGCTAGGTTAATACCCCTCCATTGCTATTCTAATGGTGGAGAACTACAAACCTATCCAATGCATCCGGCAAGTGGGACATGATCTTGGAGGGGACAACAAAACCTAGCCCACACTTGGTAGATTCATCATTCTTGAAGAGGCCTTCAAATTTCTCTCTATACTGATGTTAGAGCAATGATGGCTACATTACAAGCCAGAAAAGATTTGCAAGCCGAAAAAGATTTGCAAGCCGAAAATAGAAATTGTGTTAAAAACACTTGACAAAAGTTTCACAGAAAATGAAGTTTACATTCTTGCTATTGTGTGCACTTTGGGTCAGAGGAGCTCGTGTGCCGCTCGCTTTGGACGAGGCCACGCGATGAAGCTCACTAATCGTTGTTAAGTGAGCCCAATGCGGGCTCTAGATTAAGGATGCCCTTAGAGATCCAATAGTTCATGTGATTGAAATTGTAATTAATCTTCTACCATGGTGGAATGCTGACATTGTTATTGCCTTGATCTGCCTCACAACCCTGACATTATGACACTTGCAAGGTGATACATGGAGCCAAATGAATAATCTAGCATATAATCTTTGGCTTGTTAACGTGTGACTTTAACTATTCCTAACATGCAAGACCATCTCCACTATAGCCTGTAAAGAGACCCAAAACAGCGAGCTCTAGAGCCATTATATCATAATCTAATGGCTCTTAATATGTGGAGCTCGCTATTTTGGGTCTCTTTACGGGCTGCAGTGGACATGCTCTAAGATTAGCTTTAATGTGAAAGTGGGTCACTTCAAGAGGTTGAAACCAATCCAAGGGCCGCTTTAAGAATTTGCAGGAGGGTAAGGCTACTTTAGTGAACTGCAAGATAGATTCTTCCCTTTTTAATGATTAAATAGGCCCATTTGTCATCATAATGTTGTTGACTATCCATTTCTGTTTCATTCATAGTGCAATGCAACCAACTTCAAAATATTGCTTCAAAGCTCTCATTTGGTGCATACTTCAACTAAGGTAGGACCACCCATTCTTGACCATTGAACCTAATGTTGCTCAAATGTGCATATGGCATACATCTGAATCCTCAAATCTAGGCACACCATAAATGTCTTAGTTTCTATGCACAAAAAATAAGACATATATGGCGTGCCTAGATTTGAGGATTCAAATGTATACCAAGTGCACATTTGAGCGTCATTAGGTTCAATGGTCAAGAATTGGTGGTCCTACCTTAGATGCATTGATTACTGTTTCCATTGGGTCCTTTTTTTCTTATCTCCTCCATTTTAGTGATAAGGTTGGCGGCTCATAAACTATCTAGGCTCTAAAATCGCCCACCTTCTCAAATGTACGTCTTTTGTACATGTTGCTTTTCATTGGTTTCAACAATGTACACGCGATGCACATTTGGGGAGTTGGACAGTTTTAGAGCCCTATGCCACTTCAACTTCAAAATTTCATAACTAATTCCACAAAGTTCCAAAAAAATATGAGACATTTTGGGTTAGATGACAATTCCTCTTGTCTTTCAAGGAAAATTTACTAAAAAATATTTCAAGAAGTTTCACATCCCCAAAACTCAGTTTCGGCCTTGAGATGGTCAGTTTATGAACCTCCTACCTCAAAGGGCCCACATGATGTGGCCATTGAGGCTACTCTTAATCTTCTTCTTAATGAGGGGGTTGCACTTCAAAGAGAAATGATTAACCCCTAAATGCACAAGGGTGCTTTCTCCATTTTGAGAAGATAGTTTGAAGTTTTTGAATTGTCTTTGTGAGATCATTATTAAACATCAAAATAAAATTGTAACCGTTGAATCTTGAACTTCAATGCTTCTAGATGGTGCTACCCAAAAAAATCCAAAATGGCCACGCAGATTTTAAGATATTTGTGATTGAATGATGATGAGTATAGAATTTTTGACTTTTTGGAGCTGCCCAAAACTTCTATGCAAATTGGCAACTTTTGGATACAAATTTGGGAAACATCCACTTAGAATGCTTTAGTGTTTATTGTTGTTACTTCAAATCTCATGGCCCCCCTTCCAAATTCATGACAACAATTTCACAAATGAGCTTGCAACGCAATTATAAAAGCGCAACCATCTAATACAAAGAGATTTTCTAGCTTCAAATATTGACCAAAAATCATTATGAATGAAAGAAAATTTAATGGAGAATGGATTCTAATTTTTATAAAAAAGTAATTCCAAGTGAAATTAGTCCAAAAGCACTTTTAGATTTTGTTGGATGTCAAAATTTCAGTAAAAGGGCCCTTATTGCTCAAGGGAGTGCCCAATGGAAATCTTCACTTTTTTCTCAACTTGATGCCCGTCTTTTCAACGTGCCAACTTGTCATAGGCTCTGTGACACTATTCACAACATTATTCATGATAGAAATGTATGCTTGTAGTTATTCTCCCACCAAAAACAATTGAAATAAGATATGGAGGAAATTAAATTTAAACGGTGAAGCTAACTTCAACGCACAACTTCTTCAAAAAAAAAACTTGAGAACAATAGAATCTGTGCCTTCAACATGGTTTCAAATTTTCCTAAAGTTTTTTTAATACAAAAATCTAGTGCCTTAGGGCATCTCCACTGGTGGCTTGGGCTTGCTCAAAGTGGATGAAAAGTGTCCAAGCCCCTCTCAAAACCCTCTCAAACTCTCTTATTTAGCGAGTTTAGAGCATCTCCACCGGTTGGGCCAAACCTTTTGGATAGCAAGGCCTGAGCAGGCTTTTGAGAAACCAGATCTCCATCGGTGCCCCGCCCCGGGCAGTTGCTCCCTCAGCCTTGCCAAGCAGGGGTCTGGGGACGAGGAGCTCCCATGTTTTTCATTTTTTGTAGCTTGTTGAAAATGCGCTCCAACTAGTAAAGTGGGGGTGTTTTTAGGTTGTTTGATATCCGAATATGCTGGTCCACCATAACAGTACATGCGTGGCAATAAAACAGCCTCTTCAAGGCCCCAGAACCTGCACCATGAACCTACAAAGCCCTTGCCCGTGTCGAACCGGTGGGGATTCAAGAGCACAACCGCCCCAAGAGTAATCCCCAGGCCCTAACAAGGAGCTACCTCGACCTTAGAACTGCCCGGCTTGGTGGAGGTGTTCTTAGATAAGTGGTCAATTGCTTATTTATGGGGTGTGCTGGAGTGCAAAACCACCTTTTCAAAAAGCATGAGGTGAAGATTGAGAGCCTTTAGGCCTTGCCAAACCAGACAAAAAACTTTGAGCGAGTCTGGACCGGTGGAGATGCCATCAGGAATTTAGGGGTTAAGTCGTTAAGAGCATAGAAATCAATGCAGAAAAAAACCCAAAAGTATTCCTTGCAGTAGAAGTGTAGACTGTAGAACGTGGACGTTCTCATAGCGTCAACACAAATGTTGAACTCAGTTGACTTTCAATAGAACAAAGCATCCATTGTTTGATTCAAAATTAGTCTATCAAAAATAATAAGGAACATTTACAGTGTGTCCCAAAAATACAATAAAAATAAGAATAATGCTCCTAGAATTAGGGGAGCCACAGGAGTCGACTTGACTCCAGTTGCACCTTTCTGGCAGGAGATTTTGCGGTGCAAAAGGTTTGGTATTTACTGTACAAAGTACATATGTATTTGTGGGTTCCGGGTGGAAAAGTCCATAGTCCATACATAGATAAGGTAGAAGCAGGGTTCATTTTAGTGGCGAAAATTCGCCAGTTGCGAATGATTTGTCCCAATGCTCATCTTTCCCTCCAGATATCCACACATGGCGAGGTGACAAGTACGCATTTGCCACTAAAAATGCTGTAGAAGCACCTAAATGCGACACTTGTTTCAGATGTGGTAATTGGGAGGGTCTTCTGAGAATCTAATGGCATGGGCTTGTTACGAAATGGATATAGATGTAAGGAAATTTGTTTTTGGAATTTTTTGAGATCATATGAATAAATTATGAATTGTTGAAGTCAACGCCTTAGACTTACCTATTGTAGACACTAGATTCTTGAAAAAGCAACAATAACAAGACCATGTCATGCGCATGTCTCACCAATCAAAAACTACCACCTACACAATTTTTATTCCCTTATGTCAACTTGTGTGTTTGATTTGGGTACATTTGTATCTTGTTTGGGTGCATTCGTATCTTGTTTGGGTGCAAATTTGTTTACTTTAGGTTTAATCTTAGATGTCAAAGAATGGCTGGTGTTGCAATTGGGTGCTCCTACCTTACGGCAGAAATGAAAGAGATTTATTGCAAATCTAAAGCACAAAAGCCCCAACTAAGAATAGCATATCGCAAAGAAGAGACACAACCAACACACTAAAGAAAAATGTTAACAAACACCTAATGTGTAGCTACACCAAATAGTGCATTTAGGTTGCCTCAACAATTAGGTTGCCTTATCTTGGAAAGTTACCTTAGGACCCACCACTTGCCCACTTGGAAGTGCATGTAACTCTTTGTATATTAAAATTTCACTTGGTTTACACCTTGGATGTTGTTAGTCTACGTTTCTATAGCTTTGTAGTAGTTTTCAAAATCTTTTAAAAATTATTCATCACAATAATTATTGATAAAAGTTACTGTAGCTGCAATAAGTATTTAAATAGTGTGGAATGTCAAGAAATTAGTATGGGGCAACCTAAATGCACTATTTGGTATAGACATGAGGAGGTTAAAAGCTTCACATTTGTCCGCTCAACAATAACCCCAAAACTGTAGATTTTATAAATTTGCCACTATAAGACCAAATCATTATTATTTATTTGAATTTATATTTGGGTCTCATGATTATACTCTAACCCCGAAGGACCATTGTCCCCTAGGGGGACAAATGGGAATTTAGGAATGTGCATATGACAAAATTATTTTGAATGACTTTTTGAAACTTTTAAGGAAGGCAAGGAATTCAAAGAGCTACATGGGCATCTACTTTTTCTCAATTCCAACATTTAATGAAAAAGTTAGGCAAGAATTTTACAAAAATAGGGAAGGAGGGGTAGTTCAAGCAAGGCCTCTCTTTTGTAAGTGGGTGTTGACTCCAAAGGGGTCAGCCCTTAAGGCATCATCAATGCATTCACTGAAAATAGGGTGGCAAAAAGATTGCTATTTTTTGACCGGTGTATAATTAGAATATGAGATTACTATCATTGGAAGCGTATAAACGAACTCATCAAACAAATAAAATAACATATGGTATTGGAAATTGGACAATCAAAATAACATCCATTGAAAAACAACTTAAGGACAAACAACATGGCAAACCATGCCTAATAAAGAAAATCCAAGGTAGTGGCACCTGAAATTCAATGTTTTTGCCGCCCTATTCCTAGTGAATGCATTGATGATGCCCTTACAAACACAAGGTGTGGACACTTGGGTAAATGGGAGTGGAGTGGAAGGAGCCCATCTTGGGGGACTCCCAACCCTCCATTCCTTTTGCCTCTTGTAAAATTTGGTACTTTATTTTTTTGAGCAAATTGGGTATTGGTTTTTTATTTTTTGTTTTCCAAGCTATAGTGGACTAGGAGTCCTCACTTTTTACCATTTAGATAGTTATAATTCAAATTTCTGAATTCTACAGAAAGTCTCCAATTTTGCCTAATTTAATTACAAATTTTGGGACCTTTTGGCATTCAAAGAGTTTTTCAAGTATGTTGTACACCTCCAATTCATTTGAAAATTCTCCCACATGTACCTAATTTGGTCTTCTACAAGGGAAATTAGACCTCAAGTTTGTGTAAAGTAATTTTTTTGCTATAGGACCGATCAAAGGCTTCTAAAATTTTTGGGCTGGAAGGATTTTTTTTTTTTTTTTTTTTTTTCCACTTTAGATTTCAATATCTCGCTCCTCACCATCTAAAATGAGCTAATTTTTTCCCACAAGTACCTCCTATAGTCTAGGCAAGATCCTACGGTTAGATTTTCAAAAAAAACTTGTTTTCCTACCTTCCTACTCATTCCCCCAAAAGTGGCAAGTTTTCGAGATTTTCATAGAAAAAGAGCTTGGTCCTTTCAGGGTTAATTGCGGTATCGCAAGGCAAGCTGACAAAACTGACTAAGGGCCGCTTTACATATGGGAGCCGGGTCAATTCTCATTGGGACTAGTTGCCTAAAACTTCAGCCTATTTTTTTTGCTTATGGTTGGCCTCAACTACTAATTAAAATAAGGTTATAGTGGGGGCCAATTGTCCCATATGTAAAGGCCTTAAGGCAAGGGAGTCGGGCCAATTCAATAAAGTTATGCCATCTTTACATTAGAAGATAGAAGTTGTGACAAAAATCTCTTATGGGCCATGGCTTTTATTAAAAAAAGCTAGCCTTTGGAGATAGTGGCTTCTTGTTGTAATGCAAAGTGAGAATAGGCCACAATATTTTTTAAATTAATTGATTGATTTATTATTTATTATTTGTTTTTTACCTTTTAAATTGAAACAGTGACATGATGATAAACACCAAAAAAATAGAGTTGGATAGAGGGGGACATTGCAAAAATGTGCATGAACCCTAAACATGTACAATTGAAACAAAATTTTAAGTTTTTTTTACCTACGCAAGGTGTATTATACCAATTGCTTTCATTTAATTTTTTTGTATCAACCACAAAGCATTTTTAATATTTTTGCATATTAATTAGTTCTTCCAAAAATCAAATTTTATGCAAATAGTACCTAGCACAATAAATACTATGAGTTATAAATCATCAAAAGTATCTTGCATAAAAGATGATAGAAAAAAAATTAGCATATCAACATATGCAAGGTTTACATAAAGACTTTATAAAAAACATAGAAGGAAAAAATGATTTGCAAATATATACAAAATACACTAATATAATTATACACATTAAAACTAGTTAGTAAACCCATTTAGCAAGCTAAATGTCCCATGCCCCCATGCCCCCCAGCCTTCTTGCCTCTTGTGTAAAGGGGTAAGCTTATAACAGATTTGATTTGAGAAAAAATATATATTTTATGATTTTTTTTCACGAAACTTGACATTGGCCCCATGGCCAAGAATTGGCCTCCCATTTTTTGTGCACCCAACTCAATGAGCTCAAACCATGTCAGATCATGCCTTTGTTGAATAAAATATTCATTCCACCAAATTGGCCCTTACTCTAGGTGTAATGGGTTTGGAGCTGATTTCAGCCCTTTATCCAATCACAAGTGTGGATTCTTGGCCTCAGACACAGTGAACTATCCTGGCCCCCATAAAGCGGCCCTAACTATAAAATATAGGGCGTAATTTTCTAGCTCTATTCATATTTGTAAATAAACATGAGCTTTTTGCACATCCATTATACAAAAATGTTTGTGCAATTTTCTAAATATTGCTTAGGGAGATTTTTGAGTTGTAGTTTATGGTACAATCATCCAAATCATCCAACTTTTCTTGCTTTCAACCAATTTTTCACATACTTGCTCTATACATTGCCTAAATTTACATACTATAATTAGGTGTTTTTGAAAGAATTGGCCAAATTCTCCTACTATTGTGCTAGAAACCATTACCAACAAATTATTGGCCAAAAATGTCAAAGAATTGTCAATTTTGAATGCCAATGACTTTTTTTGGACAAACAATGATTCCAACTTGTTTTTGCAACTTTTATTCTAAGACTCTCTTGCTTATAATTCTAAATATTTTCAACTTATTGAAGGGTACTATGAACAATTCATATAGTTGTTAGATTTTATTGGCTTATGATGTCTTGCCCAATGATTTCAAATTTTAGCGAATTTTTTGCACTTAAACTCTTAAAGGATGTTGTTGTTTTGGATAATGACTCGCATGTTGTATACAAACTCTCATGATGTGTACAGACATGGCATTTGGGTAGCACATGAATCCCATTGGAGTTGTAAATTTCAAGCCAAGTCATAAACATACTACTGGTCAACTAGGATATTTTGGGATTTTTGGAATTTGTTATAAAACCATTTCTTCAAGTTTGAAATTGTCCTTATATGAATACAAACAACAATTTTGGTAAACAACATCCTTTACGGGTTAACCGATTAAGGGCATCCCCAATCTAGCCGTGACCGAGGCCCCCGACTTGTTGTCAGGCAATGTTTGACTGGGGGCCAGTTCCAAGGCAAGGGCATTTCACAGCTTACTTGCCTCTAATGAAAGCAAGTTCTGACACTCAATACATCTATTTATTTGTTTAACCCTTTTTGAAGTATTTATGTAATGAGGTTCATGTCGGAAACATCTGAAATTGGCGTCATGGTCAAAGAATCACACACTTTGGAGTGCTATTCAAGACTCCAAAGTGTGCAAAAATGCAGGGGAGGGAGTCTTATGTGGGGAGGCTTGCAAAATACAATTGTAAGAAATGGTTGCATTGGAGCTGTTGTTTTTAGTGAAGCTATGTTTAACAATCTTTACAAGGTTTTATGGGCCTATGTCACGGCTAGGTTGGGGATGCTCTATTCACTAAGAGCATATCATGCCACCTGCCAAATGAGCCCTTTGAATTCAACTTGTAACGGCTTTTGTGCTTCAAGTCTCCAACAACAATGTACTTGTTGATGTGCAAGAGTGGGGCCTTTTAGGCTGAGCCACATTCTGCAAATTCTAGCTTTGTACAGGTTCCTTTCACGGCCTTTGTCACGCACAAGAAGCAAAACAAGGAAATTATGGTTGGAAAGCTCTTTGGCCCTATTGTTGCATTGTTGCAAGGACTTCAGACTGGGCTGCAAGGGAACTTCACGCATTGTTGTGCTACTTGGCGCTCCCGTTCCCTCCAAACCTAGTTTCTAGGCGCTTCTTTAAGAGGGTGGCAAGAGATGCTCTAACTGCTGGTTCTCATCAAACTTTCACAATTCCGAAGTTGCATTGGAGAGCTCTGCTAAAAGGTTGGCTTTTGAGAAAATGAAGACAAGCAAAAAGTTTGGAAAATTTTGGAGGTGGGAGTGAGTTGCAGTTAATCCTTTAAGGACCACACCCATTTTCACAAAATCCACCCAAAACATGAGTTATAAGCTTAGATGTGCAATTGAATCAAATGGACTCAATTTGAATAATCCAACCGTCTAAATGCAAAGGACACCTTGTTTGTTGTAATTTGTCAAAATTTCAACTAGATTTACTAGTGGAGGTGAAATATTATAATGATTGAGTGAGTCGTATACGGAAAATCTATAGTGTTTCATGCTTGTGTGGTTTTAAATGTTAATGTTTCATGCAAGCTTTGATTGAGAAGAGCCTTACGTTTCTAGAAAGCAGGGTTTTCCACCTTTCCAACAAGACTAGTTTCACACAAAATAGACAAAAATAGCAATCACAAGGTGTAGCTTAGTGGACAAAAATGGTCAAAAATCCCATTTTCTTTGCTACCCTAAAATGGTTATACAAAAAACTGATAACTATTATGAAAAATCCAACTGGTGAAAACAATCAAGAATTGGCCCTAAATATAGGATGACAAATTTGAAAAATGAAATGACAACAAAATTTCAATAGATTTTCAAATACTACAAATATATTACTACCGTATACAAAAACAATACAAGCGTATTTCTTAAGCAATTTGAAATCTTTTAAGATTGTGAAATTGAAATTTGACATTCTTCTTGGATATTTGATGTATTATGTTGTTGCTTTGATCCATCTTTGACCAAAAAATGGATACGTATTTTGAAGCCATGCTATATAAACATCATTATTTGTCAACTCACATACTTGATTTCATTATTACTTTCAGATGAGAGCAAAAATCTTGTGATCACATGCATTCTTCAAGACCAAATTCCAAATTATTGAGTGATTTCAATCTACAAGCCAAAATACACTCCCAGCGACCAAAACATGGTCGCGCGGTCCTTATAGGGTTAAGACTCTAGCAACAATTTAAACTTGCAGCGGAAGTTAATTCAAAGGGGAAGTTAATTCAAGTCAAGTCAGTACATGCATGTCATGCCTTCCTACCTTTACTTTGAGTTGGGTTCCGGCAGAAAGCAACGTTCTCAAATATGAGCTACCTTTAGTTATAGCCATGTATTTCTCATAGGGCTTTCTCGTGCCCATCGTTGACACGTGGTGGAGGAAAAACCAGCTTTTTCACTTGGGAAAGCGTTGGAACTTTAACATTTAGAATTGATGGGAAGACCAAATTTGAAAAAATTTCAAGTTTGCAGAACCAAAGACTCCAAGTTAATTTATAGGAGATATAAATGACCGACTAGAGTAACGGGAGGGGGGGAGGGCAGATTTTCACTTCAACCTTTGCTTGTAATGATTTCAAACTTGAATTTGCACGTGTGTGCTGAGAAAGATGCCGCAGTTTGCAAATGTTAATTAGGGACGGTAGGTGACAAGTTGTCCTTTTTAGAGGGGGAATAGGTTTTCTTTATGAATACCAAAAAACGTAGTGGAGAGGGTTGTTCTAATGAATGGGAAGAAATGGTGGCTAATTGCATGTGGATGAGCTGGGTTGTTTACTTAGAGCTTTTGGGCAAAATGTAATATTAGTATTAAATTAAATAAACATCAAGAAAAAGTTTGCAATATACTCAAAAAATATAGATATATTTCAACACCCAAAGGACCAAGTAGCCCACTTTGGGCTTTTTGAATATTTAGGCAAGCATTTTCCATGTAAATACTTGAGACAAGACTATGAAAATATTGGCATATGTGCTCATATTGAAAAGCTTGCATTCCTCCCAGAAAAACTAGAATTGAACAATTTTTGAATGAGATATGGTACCATATGTGATTTAGGTGTCAACATGGGCATCCCTAAAAAAATCAAAAACAAAGAGATTTGGAAAATTGTTGCCCATAAAGTGTTCAAAAGCACTTTACAATGGCTCAGTCAATGGACAAAACCTGCAGTCAACTCTCCCTGACTATGTAATCATTGCTATTTTACCTTTTGCTTTTAGAAAAAAAATCCTTTGGCAAGTACTCTACATGGTGTTCTAGGTTTACATTGTACAGATTTTGTCATTGAGATTTATTACTATAAAAATCTCTTCAGTGAAGTTTTCTTCGTGTAATGACAATTTCAACAAAGTAGTTCATGCTTCTGATTTTTGTCCACTGTGTTTTAAGCACTGAATGATCATGAAATATGTGAAGCATATAGCCAACTTCATGCTCTACAAGAAATTCAAATTGCACAAGAGATTCATAGAGTGGAAGATATCATTTGGATGACCAAAATAAAAATTGACATTTCATAGAAGCTTCAAAAAAAGTTTTAATCCTACTTGGAGTGTTATTGTGTAATGAAATATGCTCTTGCAAAGTCTGAAATTTGGAGAGGGTGTACATAAGTAAGCAACAAAGTAGATCTTATGGCTAAATTATTGAAAAAAATTCAAAAATTTGATCTACTAATTGTCTTATTGAGAGAGGCTAATTTCAAGCCATTTGAGCATGTAAACACAAAGGAATTTTAGGGGTAACCCTTAGGACGGAGCTACAATAATATATAGTATGTATGCTGCTGTATAACTAGCATTTGCTACCAACAATAATTTTGAATTTTTGATCTTGACTACCTCACAAGAATATCATGGATCTATATTCTAACTTCTTTGTTTATCTCAAATGTAATAAAGGTGTGGATGCACTCCAAATACAAGAAAAATACCCCATATTGTACTAGTCACAAAGGGTTGTTTTGTCCTGTAGGGGTTAAAGGTACAAAATTATAGATATATGTTGGTCCGTGGCATGGGTTTCTCCTTGGACATTGGAATGTTTATGTCCATTGAATTTTGAGCCTTTTTTTAGTGTAGAGAAAATGGAACTTTTCTTAGGCATTGGAACATTTGCAACTTCTTAACATTTGAAGGGCCCTTGGGCTCTGGAGCTACGATACCAAGTACGGTTGCAACTTGTATTCAAAAGTTTGAATTAGCTAGAAATTATGTGTTACAACCATACATATTGAAGGGTTGTATGATGGTGGGTGCATAATTTTTTTGGAAAGCCCTCAAAGCATCTCAATTACATATGTACATATGATCATACATACAGCCGTAAAGGGTTTTTGGGCCGTTCAGGGGTTAGCTCATTTGACTTGAATGAACAAAACTGGGTCTTTTAATTTATAAGCAAAAATTTGAGCCCTTAACCCTTTAAGAACCGGACGACCACTTTGTGGTCGATTTGGCCCTTTTTTGCAATGTAGGGGGAGTATGGTTAAGAATTTGGGTTTCATGCAAAGGGGACGGACCTGGGGAACAAGGATATATAGCTTTCAAGACAAAAATTGTGTCAATCCAAGCTAGCATGTGGTCAAGAGACTAAAAAAACCAAAAAAGTTTGACTAGAAAATACACGAATTGCTGTATAAAGATGACTAATGAATTGTAAAGATGGGGTACCACATATGTAATGAGAGGGCCTTTGCTTTTGACAGCTTGACTTTACTAGGCCTAGGAACTTCCTTGGGAACGAGCACGTTCCCGGGTGAGAGATGCCAGCAAGTCACTATCTTTGTCTTCAATCTAGCATATGAAAGAAGGTATCCGAGGGTTGTTGGGCGTCAGCTTGAAGTTCTTTCCATTGTTGCAATGAAAGCCATAATTGGAAATGACCGCATGAAACCATCTTCATAGTCAATTCCAAGCGGTCCAGTTTGTCGGGCGATTGCAAATGAAACCTTACAAAGTCAGTTTAGGGTAGTTGCAGATTTTGAAAGAATGGAAATGCCGAAGACATTGTGAGGCCAAGCGCGTTGTCGTACTTTGCGGTTGTTGCAGGTTGGAGACTTGCCGAGGGAGCGCGAAGGGGACATCGCCCCCTTCAAAGCTCTGCAAACAGGATTAGCTATGCAGACGTGGCCAACTCTTGAAAGCAGCCACCGTAAACCAGCTTTTTGGTGTAAGTGCCTTCATTGAAGGGAGTTCTGGATTTAGGGGGCGCCATTTACAGGCTTTAGTGGATACGAGAAGATGGTGGCCATAGTTGGAGTTCCAAGGCGGAGCTGCAATGAATACATCTAGCCGCAATCTCCGCCCCCTCCTCCGGAATTTGCTAACACAGCGGCAATCTTGGCAAATTGGGCAACGAGCTTACGATTTTTAGCTAAAAATTGCTGAGTTCTACTGGGGTTGCTTGATCGCACATATCTCCTTTTGCATCCCATCCCTGTTGGTGTGATTGGATATGATGATTTCAAGAGTTTATCTGGTTCACAATTGCGTTACCTGTTCTATTGTAACTGTGCACGTCTGCTTGGTAGGCGTTCTCGACGGCAAGAAGGCAGTCGCAATGGCTTCCCCATAGAGCTTCATGTCAACTTACGGCAACTCGTCTTTCCATGATGTCTTGCTTCGTGGACTTGTGCTTGTTGCAAAAACTATTGTTGATGGGAGGTGATCTGACTATGTTTGTGGGGGTGCTTCGATTGAAGAGACTTTGGCGAGGCTGCATGCCATACCGAGCTCCGTAGGGTCCCATTTAGAACAAGTTCCTACATTGAGTGGATATAATATCCAGCAGCCATTTTGCACCGAGGGCCATGTCGTGAAGCCCAAGCGTAAGTATGTCCAAAAAGCAAGTATCGTCCAGAGTGGCACAGATATTGCTGGTGGTGTGACAATCCCGGCTCCACTACGTCAGAAGTGGAAATACACTAGACAACAAGGGCATGTTCCAAGCTCATTTTGTGATGGTGTATCGATAGATGGAGATGCTGCACATACCAATTCTAGCAATGCACCTGGCAGGGCAACCTGGTCGGGTCGACGAGGAAGACGGAGTCGTGCATAAGTTCTGGCAACCACCTCGTTGAGTTTTGACATTGACAACAAGGATACCACATCAGCGCCACTGCCTCTGAGTCCTTCGATTCCACCAATCACAAGGGCATCTCTGGGTTCGGCACCACGCGTCCAAGTCCTTCTCCACGATCTCGTCTGGGGCGGGGAAACACTTGCCATGCCATGTCCGAGTGCTGTTGGCATTGTCTTGGAGGAAGAAATTAGAATGGATGGCACCCACTTGTTGCAAGTCGACTTTGGGTCTTACCTTGGTATTTAGTCATTGCCGCTCGTTGCCTGCCAATACATGGACATGCTCCCTCAAGTTGCAACATTGGCTTCCCCTCAACCAAAAGTCCCTGCTCCTTCTTCCCAAGTCTATGCTCCCACTCCCTCCCCTTCTGGTAGAAAAGACATGTCGTTCACATGTTATTTGTTGGAGAATCCAACATAGTACACCTTTCTAAAGTGCAATTTGTCTTTCCCATTACGTACGTTTGTGAATTCATAGTTACAAGATCTATGTCATGCCCTTATGGTTACAAGTAGTAGGAAACTCCGCTTGTCATGCACATGAATATATGAACAAAGCACGATAGAGTAACTTTGAACACACACTTAGGGCCATGCACTCGACATACCAAAACAAAGATGGGTTAGAGCTACTCGAATTGGGAGTTTACCGATTCTAAGATGGATCCAAAGCTCACCAGTTTTGAGGCAGTATAACCTGTAGGGTTCTTGATTAGATTGCGTGGGAGGGCTAGCTTTGGTGGCACAACAGTTTGGATCCAAGTGTTGAATGAGACCATACTACTTTTTATAATCAAAGTTCAAACTTGAATTGAATGGAAATAGCTCGGATGAGTCTTACTTCTCTTTGTATAATGGCCAGGTGTAACCAAGACCCATTCAACGTCCTTGTAGTTCACCGTTTGATTCACTGTTAGTCACACTAGCAAGTGTTAGTGGGAGACCAAATGTTGTTAATGCGGTATTCCAGAATGCTGGGTCCTAGTAGAATAAGGTCACGTGCATAGCTGAGAACTCATACAGACGTTCTCATGCACATATAATGAACCTTAGGTCCTGATTTGCTTGAGAACATGTGGTTTCTGAAATACAAGTATTGCTCTCATATTTTAGTACTAATAAAAATAAAGAGAACATGTCAATGGCTACAACATGCTTACAATTGAAATGTTCACTATGGGGGCCAGCCCACCGCCGTAGATGTGAGAGCTAGCCCCGCTCTCCTCACCCTGTGCATCGATCTGACTTTGATGGTGGTTCATGTTCGGTCCACGCTTTCTCTCGACTCATTGTGATCCTTACAATGCCCTTGCGCTCAGCACGCAATGCGGATTCTTGAGTTTGCAGCGTGGATTTGTAAGCCCTTAATGTACATGAGTGAGCCTGCTACACGGGTGCATGAACTTGCAACTTGCATGTGTGACCCCCCTACGCGGATGCGTGAGGCCGCAGGGCTTCCCTGCCTCTGCACATATTACCACAGCGGGAGCGAGGGCATGCTGCGCACTTGAGCCTGCAGGTCCTCATGACGCGGAGGGTTCTCACGGAGCGCGTTGGATGGTATTGCCTTAGTAGAGCAGGTTGGATCAGAGCATTGAATGAGTGCCGTCTATTTTCCATACGTGTTGCTCTCATGGGGAAAGTAATCGCTTGTAAGAGTTGGCTCACATGGAACAATGAGTTCGGATTTTGAACTAACAAGGATTTTTGTTATGTGTGACAGACATATGACAAACTGAGTGTAGAAGAGAATGCATTAGTAAACTGGAAGATGGCGGACACTGATTTTGAGCACAACTAGGATCTAGCCTTGTCAGATGTAGGCAGCAAACAAGCTCCATTTTTGAGCCGCGCCAATTCAGTTGACATGCAAGAAGACGATCCCATGGCCTTGCTAGGAGAGCTCAGTATGTACCCATTTGGATTGGATCCGCAGAGCTGTAACGTGAACAACAAGTACTCGGACCTCAACTGGCATGCCCGTATGTGGATTCTCCTACGCAGGTAGCCATTCATAGGAAAGATACCGGGACCAAGTGAGCATCTTCCACCCAACACTCTCTTGTCACAAATGGAGTGCTTTCTCCTTTTTTAGGATGAAGCACTACAGCGCAAGATAGTCCGGGAAAGCAGTAACTATGCTGACTTTATAGATATTAAGACCGGGAAGCGGAAGGGGGGTGAACATGCAGCTAAGCCCATTACACTTGAAGAATTCAGACAGTTCACAAGAATCTGCTGCATCATGGGTGTCAGGAAACAGCCATGTATTTGAGATTACTGGCGCAAAGGGAGTGGGGCTTTGTTTTGTGAAGACGTGGCGCGCACCATGCCTTGATGGCGATTTGAGTACATCTTATGATGTTTACAGATGACCCCCAAGGCTGATTTGAGTACATCTTACAATGTTTACATATGACCTCCAAGGTTGATTATGTCACTAACAAGAAGAGCCCTCAGTATGATCCAATTGGAAAACGCAAGTGGATTTTGCAGCATGTGGAGGCTAGGTTTTAGCAATACTGGAACCTCTTGCCGTATGTTACTGTGGACAAGTGTATGGTGGCCTACAATGGGCAATTTTGCTCATTCAAGCAGTACCTTTCCGTGAAGCCATTTACACATGGTATTAAGATATGGGCAATGGCATGTTCTCTTACAAGCTATGTGTACAAGATGGAGATATATGTGAGCAAGGACAACAAGGACAACGTCAACTTAGGAAAATCAGGTGGAGGCCAAATTGGCATGGCGAGTCAGGTGGTCACTCGCTTGACGCCTGGTCTTGAAGGAAACTGGTATATTGTTACTTGCGACAATTTCTTTACCTCCCCTTTCTTGTTTGACGACTTGCTAAACCGTGGATTCTATGCTGTTGGAACTGCACGCAAGCAACGCAAGGGCTTCCCAACCAACTTGGGCATCAGTCACAAAGAACCGCGCGGTACACTACACATTTGAGTTCACAGGGATAGATAGATGGCTGCAATCCTCTGGCAAGATACAAAGGGCGTGTATTTCCTAACGATGGCAACAGATCCGATGGTTTAGGGTGGAGTGGTCACCAGTAGAATTTTTGGGCAGTGCATTGCTCAAATTCCCACATCCCCCATTCAAATCTTGTATTCGTAGACAATGGGCAGGGTTGATGTTGCTGATTAGAACAGATCTTATTATAGTACATAGATAGCAATGAAAAATGGTGGCACAGAGTATACTTCTTCTATCTTGACGCTTTGCTTGCCAATGCCTATACAATTTACAAGGAGACTTTGAAGTTATTGCAAGAGAGGCCTTTGACCCATAAGGAGTTCCAGCTCCATGTTGCGTATGCACTCATGGATCGCCCTTACGGAGCTGTTCTTGCAGAGCGCAATGGAGTGGCAATATCAAAAGGTCAAGCCAGGCAGCGCAAGGTGGGTGGCAGCCACGTTCCTTAAAAGACAAACTTGCGCAAAGTCTGCTTTGTCTGCAAGCGTCGGACCTTCTGCATTTGCGAACAGTACGACGGGGTGCGATTGTGCAAGTCAGAATGCTTCCAATTCTTCCACTCTTGAGGAAACCATAAGTAGCAGCCGAAGCAGCTCTCGCTGTGCACCTGTAAGTCAGTGCTGTCATTATTTGTGGCTGTCCTCAGTAAGGCACATGTGAACGGATATTTGGCAAGTGTTGAGCTGGTTGTTTTTGTTTGCTCAGATCATGTGTAACAGCTCATATGATGTGTGAGTGACTGTCACGAATTGATCATGGGATGCACCTTTGTTCAGGGGTTACTCATGCATACTATTGTGGCAACCAGTATTGGAGACAACTCAAAGTGTAGCGAGCGTGAGGTTATCGCCCTAGATTGAGCTCAAATGAGTTCATCGATTTTAGTGCTCGAGAGTCCGATCCATGATGCACCAGCACTTTAAATTACCTACGCTGAATGAGAACACATGCTAAGTGCAAATTTTGAATTGCTGGCCCCTCTTCCGTGAATGTCACCATTCTACGTTGTCAGAGTCAACATGGTAGAAACTGAGCTTCGGAATTGTAAGCTCTATCCACATGCAGCAACTTTTTATTTTGTAAGTTGCACGTCTAGTTTTTTGTATCCTACTCAACTTGCAACGGCTGTTGAAGTTGATTTTCCCACTGGATCAGCAAAAGGTGGGAGGGCGTCGCCAATTGATATCTAGAGGTTTTCTATGTTTTGCTGTTGATTATTTATACAGGGTCATGCTCATCTTTGTTATAGCCTTATAGGTGCTGTTCTTCCCTACGCTCTTGGTTATGTATGTGGCAAAGTCTGCCTTTGAAGTTGTCAGTTTTCTCTAATCTAAAACACAACCACGGCATGCAAACCATGTTGGGTTTCTATTTGTGTACAATGTCCACATTAGTGATCCTTGTGTTTCTGGCTGTATGCTTAGCCCTTCCGAGGAGCTTGCTCAGTGCATTTTGTGGTGAAGGCCAATTGAGGTCGGATGCAAGTCCCCTAGCACCATAACCGCCCAGTCTTGCAGTCAATATTGTTAGAGGTGGACGTACCCCGTTAAGAAACTGTGCAGATTCAGCTGAACGACTGAGTTGTCATTCCTGCGCACAGGAGATATTCGTGGGAACCACCGCACCGGCATTCCCAAGAGCCCCGGATCTGTCAAGGAACCCATATTCACGCTAAAGAAATGACGACGTGGCTCTGTCATTAGCGAGAAGATGAAGCCGGAAGGAAATATGGTCGTAGACATAGGAATTCCACTCCGTAAATACAATACTGCATACGGATACACATATGTGCTAAAAAACCCTCTTTCACGTCTCATAAACACCACAAATTTCAACCCTATACCCAAAAGCATGTGCAGTAATTCAATCCATACGGTTAGATTTCCCATACCCATTTATATGCAATTGTTATCACGATTTTCCCCTACAACTCAGAAACGGCCTTGCCCACCCCTAGGAACAACCACGGTCCTTAATGGGTTAAGAGCCCCTACAGAGTCTCTAAAGGGGTCTTAAAACATCTACTAATTACAACAAAGAAAGCACTAATCTCCTATTTCTGCTCATCCTTTGAATTCAATGCAATTATGAAAATTATATTATTATGTTATCCAATTGAACAAAAACTATTAGTACAAATGTACAATAGGACCATAAATTCTACCTTACTCTATTTGCATAGATGAGTGAAGTACTTGGATTATGACTAGTGAGTACATTTATACATTTTATGAGTGCAATGCCTTTTTTATTATTTTGGATTGTGTGTATGGTTAGGTCCTTCATACAAGGTAGCGATGGGCATGAGTGCCCTTTTCTTGCACTCACGCTAGCCAATTAATAGCTTGGTTTATCAAAGCTTAGGAGTCTCTTGGAGGGCTCAAACTTTTGCTCTTGGCAAAAGAGAATTTAAAATTTGCAATTTCAATCTCCTCATTGTAGTTTCTAAACTTTTAGATTTTTGACATATGGGAGCAGAGTTTTTTCAGCTTGACCCCAAAACCAAGATGTCATAGTCTTTAAGTTTATTTTGAGATTTAGTGTTCACCCTACTCTAGTACAAATAAAAATTACGTTTAGGTTGTTCCTCACTAATTTTTTAATATTTTACACTATTTAAATACTTATTGTACTACAATAATCTTTAGCAATAATTATTGCAATATACAGTAATCTTTAGCAATAATTATTGCAAAATACGTTTTTTATAAGGCCTAACAACAACAACAACACAACAAAAAATAAACTAACAACATCCATGTTGCAATCCATGTGAAATCCTAATATTTAGAGGGTTGCATGTGTCTCCAAGTGCCTAAAATATGAGTCATAAGGTGACTTTTCATGGTACTGCAACCTAATTGTTAAGGTCCAAGGTGAAATGACCCCCTTTTGCCCTTTTCTTAGATGAATGGTGTTGGAACTTGGTCAACTACTTTATGAGGGTGCCTTTTTCTTGGATGAACGATGTTGGAGCTTGGTCAACTACTTTATAAAGGTGTGGCAAGGTGAAAGAGCACAGCTTTTTCACATTTCAGCCCCCCTTCACATTTGAATTTAGAGGCCTTAATTTAGTCTAGAACCTAGGAGGAATTTATAACTAAACACTATAAAAATACTGAGACATGATTACTTTCACCATTGCTTGAGAATTACGGAGTTTTCCGCCTTGTCTCAAAAACAAGGATGTGCAATGAACAAAGTCTTGAGGCTCATTCATCTAGACAGGGGGCAACAAGGGGTCAATTCACCCCGGGCATTGTTAACCCCTGTAGGATGTTGCCTACTGAAAGTGTTGGTTGTACTCATACAAGGATCATTTAGTATTTGAAGAAATGACTTTATGAAAAATGTCCAAAAAATTCTAAAAAATCCTTGTTGACCAAAAATATGTATGTGAATTTGCTTAAGCTCCAATGGAATTCATGTGCTACTCAAATACCACATCCATCTACAACACAAGAGAGCATGTATAATACATCAACATCCTTTAGGAATTAACCCCTAAATACCCCAGGGGACCAAAATGGTCTTCACATGATTTCACATGCATGTTTGAGGTATTGGACCTAATTTTTTGACCTTGCTAAGAACTACAATTATCAAGGTATTCAAATGGTCCATGCAAGTGAAGTAATGGTAAGGAAAGTCAAATGTTATACATGTGTCTTAAGAGTCTTAATTGGGTGAAACACCATACGGGGCGTAGTGGCAAGCAATGTCTTACAAGCTACAACTAATCAATACTCATTGCAAGCTTCCTTGCATGTGCTTTGCGGTAGAGATATTCACTAGCAATGGTTCAAGCATGTTCTAAACCCTTGTTGGGGCAACACTCAACAATTGTGCTAGTCATTGTTCTCCGTGCAATAGCAATTTGAAGCCTTAAAACTTAACATACAAAGAAGCAAGATCTTCAATAATTTGCAAGTGTGTGCATTCACATCTAATCTTGCTACTCAAAAAAATTGAGACAAATCAAGGGCTTATAGAATTATGTAAAAATCAATAAATAGCACCTACCTACTACAGGGTGAAATTTTGGCATCACATTTTGTTTGAGCAAATATTATAATCTCCCATCACTTGTGGTCAAGTGTTCCCAATATTTGCAAGTTGTTTTCTAAGTAGGTATTCCACTATTTTCAATGGTCACTTTTTGTGGATCACTCAATTAACTAAGATACGATGCATCAAAGTTGTAGGTATTCCAAAACCCTAATTTTGATGAAAATGGCATGGGCGCTTAAGACAAGGCTCAGGAGTTAAGGGCATCTTTAGCAGTGGCTCAAACTTGCTCAAAGCGGATGAAAAGTGTTGAAGCTCCTCTCAAAACCCTCTCAAACACTTTGTTCTACCGAGTCTAGCATGCCCCTCTTCAAGCCACTATTCATTCACAATTCACCCTAAGTTTAGTGAGCTTTATCCTCTAATTTCCTTGATAAGCGGTCAACTGCTTATTTATGGGGCATGTTGGAGTGTAAGGCCACCTTTTCAAAGAGCATAGGTGGAGATCAAATGGCTTCAAGCTAGGGGTTTTTTTTTTTTCTAGCAAAAATTTGCCTAAATCTTTCCTCAGATGGGCATCGGCTACTGAAACACAGAAAAAATACGGCAAAAAAATAGATAAATTTGCCAAATCCTCCTCTAAGCCGACACCAAATTTGCCAAAACTTGGATGAAGTGTACTAGTATTAGTATAGTTTATGGATGAATATCCACATGTCAACAATTTAATCCCATTCTGTCCTATTTTCCTTACCTGCTTGCATTAGTGGGTGCAGGCCGCAATACCTTTGTAAAATGAAAAAAAAACACCCTGCACCAAAATAGACGGAAAAGACTGAAGAGCCTAGACTGGTGGAGATGCCCTAAGGGCATCTCCACTAGTTGAGACTTGCTCAAAGATTTCCATTTGGTTTGGCAAAGCCTAAAGGCCCTCAATCTCCACCCATGCTCTTTGAAAAGGAGGCCTTACACTCCAACACACCCTAAAAATAAGCAATTGACCACTTATTTAGGGAAGTAGAGAATAAAACTCACTAAACTTAAGGTGAATAGTGCATGAATAGTGGCTTGAAGAGTGGCTTGCTAGACTCACCAAATAAGGGCATCTCCACCGATATAGACTAGCTCAAAGTTTTCCATCTAGTGTGGCGAGGCCTGAAGGCTCTCAATATCCACCCATGCTCTTTGAAAAGGTGGCCTAACACTCCAAGACTCCTCATAAATAAGCAGTTGACCACTTATCTAGGGAAGTAGAGGATAAAGATCATTAAAGTTAGGGTGAATAGTGCATGAATAGTGGCTTGGAGAGTGGCTTGCTAGACTCGCCACATAAGAGAGTTTGAGAGAGGCCTGAAAGTGGCTTGTCTACTTTTCATCCATTTTGAGCATGCCCGAACCACTGGTGGAAATGCCCTAAGAAAATTTGAGAAGATTTTGAGAAGGACCTAGCTACTTTTCATCCACTTTGAGTAGGCCCGAGCCACCGGTGGAGATGCCCTAAGGCAACCTAAATGCAAGTGTGTACACCGAAGGGGGTTAAAATTATAATTTTTGAGGCAATGCCCGAGCGGCGGGGGAGTTCAAATCAGGGCTCGTGCAGAAATTGGGTGACTCTGGGGTTGACCTGCACAAACGAATAAGACTGAGTTTTTGCCTCGCATTCTGCGTCAACTCCCCAAATCAGGAGGACTTCTCCTCGTGGGTCGGGCAGGGAGTTTTTTTCTACAGGATGTCCAGAACTAATCATCCATTCAACCAGCCTAGTTGGAAATGATATTTTCATCCCAGCAGTGCCAACCTAAAGTGTATCCTTGTCAGGAAATTGTCAGTTCTCACCCCAAACTTTTTCACCTCAGTTCACCACCCCACCTTTTGATCTACTTTTGCCTTGAAAGTTAGTTAAGTAAGATCGGGTGCCCGAGAATCTGGTTGCAGAGTAAAAATAGCAGGCTCCATTCCAGGAGTGTGGGGCTGTGGGCCAGAATCAAGGCCGAGGAGCTCCGTAACTGTCTTGCTAAATGCAGCCGAGACTTTGCGAAAAGCAAGCTTCACCATGTCGCTTGCAGTTTGAAGTTTTGAACCTTTGAATGCTCCTCTGCAGCAGCAGCAGCATTACAAGCAGCGTTTCTTTCATTGGCATTTTTTTTTTTCTTTTTTTTTTTTCCTAAATCTTACCTCAAAATCCTTGTGGCTACCGTTATATTAAGAATTTAAGCTCAAAAATTGAATGAAATTGTCAAATGTCTTCTAGAGCAGAATATGGTTTGCCAGCTTTCAGATGAAATTAGCTTATATTAGTAAAAACTGTTGGATGAACGTGCACACCTCATTCATTCCTTTCAATATTAGCCAATTTTCTCTTACTTGCATGCTTTCTAGGGTGCGAGTTGCTCTAAGGTAGTGTGCTCATAAACTGCCTTGCACATTTTGAAACGTCCAAATAGCGTGTAGTAAAATGGTGTAGTGGGTGGTTCTTAACCCCTAAACCACAAAAATTTGTTCAACATTCGGTTGAAAGTTGGGTAGGTTCCTATGAAGTCAATTTTTGGCGAATGTTTTTGAAATTTGGAGACAAGGTGCACATAATGAACACCTTTGTGTGAGAAAAAAAAACTCTGATCAGATGCTTGAGTAAAAAGTTATGATGTCCAAAAGAGATTGGGCACCTTAACCCCTAAAGGACTGAGCCATTTTTTCAGTGAAAATCACTCAAAATTGCCACTTTTGAGGGGGTTAGTAAGAAGGTAGTTTTTTTTAAAAAAAATTGGGAAATCCAACTGTAGGATCTTGCCCTAGACTAGATTAGGTACTCGTGGAAAAAAAATCAGGTCATTCCAGATGGACATGAGTGAGATATTTACATCTAAAGTGAAAAGAAAAGTTTTTTTTCATGTTGCCCCAAAATTTCAGAAGCATTTGACCATTCTTACATGAAAATAATTGCTCTACGCAACTTTGCGCTTTATTTTTCCCATGTAGGAGATCAAGTTAGCTATGTGTCAGAGAAATTTCAAATCAATTGGAACTATACAACACATGGAAAAATCAGTAAGTAAAAAGAAGTAGAGAATGAGTCAAATCACTAAATTGTTAAGAATTTAATTATTAAAGTGAAAATTGCAAATCCTAATGGTCAAAATGTTGTGATAAAAAATCTACTTCCTTTCGTTTACTTTTTCCAAAATATTGAAAATTGAGTAAAATAAAGGACTTCAAAGTTTATTTTAGAGTAGAGAATCCATAACTGCCCGCAAACAAAAACTCTTCATAACTTTGATCTCATTGATTGAAATTGAATGATTCAAAGCTTCTCACCTATAAAATATCTAAAGAACCAATTTCGAATTTTAATTAAAATAAAAAATAAAAAATTAAAGAAATTTTTGGGCTGCCTGGGCGGGTAGTACTCCCCAAATTTTCAAAAATTCTTGCGTAACTTCTTCAATAATTGTTGAAATAAGGATAAAATTAGATGCCCGCGTAGATTTTTGAATTCCCCACCTCCAATAAAAGTTTCAGAAAATCACACAAAGTAGCTTATCCAAAGGTACATGCCCAAACTCTCACCTATCTCCCAAAGGGACAACAGTCCTTTAGGGATTAAGCAGTTTGGGCATTTTTGGATAATCTTATGCTAAAACTCTCATTAACTTTTGAAACTTGGCATGTATGTAACTAATAAAATATGGTACATAATTGTCAAAAAAAAAATTTGAGCTTGCAAAGCACATTCTAAGAGGAGTCAAACTTTGTTAACTATGTCCAAGTTGTTTCAAGAAAAAAATATTTTCTTCTAAATTTAGGCCATGTTGTCTTTCATTCTATGAATCTCAAGCTCTTGATTTTTTTTTTGCATATTCCTAATGTTTGTCTCTAACTTTTCACTATTCAGATTTCAAATAAAAGACTTCCTTATTGCACAAGAAATCATGAAAAAATGACTAGTGTACTGCCAATTCACTGAACTTCTTTGCATTACAAGGTGATTTAGAATAAGCTAGATTATGTATTTGCTTTAGAGTTTTTTACAAGTGAACCTAACATCATATACTTGTGAATGGTCAAGAAATTTGATTTGGTGTAGAGCAAAAATTGTACTTAGAAGGGCTCAAAGTCTGTTGATCTTGTTTAGCAGGAATGAAAAAAAGTTGTTTTTCTCACTTCAAACATTATAAACTTACAATCTACACGGTCAAATGGGCTGAATTTTATTTCACACATTGTCTTACTTGCATGTTATACTTTTGTACAGTTGAAACTCAAAAAAAAAAAAACATATATTGAGCAGTTTTGGTCTCAATTTTCTCTGCAACACCTATCAAGCTTTAGGGGTTAAATTGGCCTCTTATAGTCATTGAATGCATGAAAGAAAAGGTGTTTATAATTGCAAGAGCCAATCATTCTCCTTGCTTTTCCAAATCTCTTCACAACTTGCAAGTGAACAGTTCTTGGAAGGTCTAGAGTCATAAATAGGGACTTGTGACACATGCACTTTGAAAATTCATAAATAATTCAAAAATACTTCCAAAAATATGAAACTACTTGTGTTACATTCCGCATCTGTATCTCTTTGTTTGATAAATGAACTGAAAATCCTCCCATCCACAAAAAAACATTAAAAAGGTGGATGAGCCCTTAGATGGACGGCTTATGAGCACACTACCTCAGGGCATCTCCAATAAATCTGGTAAGAGCGTCTGCACCGGCACTTTTAGTTTTTTGTAAAAAAATTGCACCCCAATGCAACCGTTATGGGTCCCGGCAATTTCTAGGTCTGTGTATGCAACCCTTCTAGTCCAATAAATTTGCAAAATGTAAAGGGCCTGCAAATTGGCTCCCGGGATAAACAATCAATAGTGTCAACTTTTTTCCCCATTGTCAGCCCTTTTTTGCATTGGTAAGCGTGGCAATCAAGTCAAAGTTCCCCTAATTCAATGAAAAGTCCTTTTTAATGTAGATTCTTTGGAAAAGTACATTTGACGTGTAATTTGCCGGCTTTGCATTGGGATCATTTGTTTTAAACAATGCCGAAAGGTGTGCAAGCCTCTTGGAATGTCCCTCGTCATGCAGATAAAGGGACTTTTGCAGGGTATGCATTGGCGATGCCTTACCTTGGCAAAAACATTAAAAAAAATAGCTGCCTTGCAGCAGCTTGGCGGCAACACTAGAGCTCCACGAGTTTGAATTTTGAAATGACCATGCACGGCGTGACCGACTCTACGAGTCTACGTTACGACAAAACCCAACATGCTTGCATGTCGACTGTTACCGCGTTTTCCAGCAGCTTAAATTCAAGCTCCCTTCTTAGTTCCGGAGTTCCCTCCCCGCACGAAACTCATCATGCGAATTTCTCCGGACCTCGGAGAATGCTCCGGTTTTCCTTCCACGGCCACCGGTTCCAAGCTCCTCCGTTCTCGCTTCGCTCCAAAATCTCCCGGTTCTTTTCCTCCAAATTTGCATTCGTATCAGCTCAAACTACGGTATCAATAAGCAGGGAAATTTTGAAATCATCCCTTGTATTTTGCCGTATTATGTATAAGGTAATGCCGGAGGAGGGGATTGTGCAAAATAAAGAGCCGACAAGGTGGGCGTGACAAGGAGGTCCTTTATTTTGTGCAATTCTTGATAACAAGGAGCATTGTCTTGCATAAACCACTGCAGGAATGTGGATGAATCTATGGGTTTTGGATGAAGAATCCGTAATCCTTAATGAAGAATCCATAATCCTTGATTATGCGGGTTGTTTTGCAAAATGCTTCATAAACCCTAACTTTCCAATAGAATTTGAGTAGGGAATGAATAGGAAACATCTTTGCGGTGGTTTACAAAAGGGAATATATATATATATATATATATATATATATATATATATATATATATATATATATATATAACCCTTTTTTGACTATTCTACCACACCTACTATATATGGCCAATATAAAAGTAGATGTAAGGTAGGAACACCCATAAGCTTTAGTTTATGGGTTTTGAACTTAATGACTATTAGTAATTATCTAGGAAATTATAGGATTTTGTTAGCAACAAAAAAATAATATGTTTGCACTTTCGAATGTATTATTTGGAACTATGAGAATAAGTTGTGAATTTTTAAAGAGCAAACTACCATTGTACCCATAACCAACACTAAGGTTTCATGTTCACATGTTGTACATCCTTGTAATTACATTTATTTATTTCTACATATTTTCCAAGATTTTAGAGGTGACAGTTATGGGACACTAACGCTTATGAGTGTTCCTACCTTAGACCCTGGGCAAAACATAACTAATTTGAAAATATAGCTTGACTTAGAAATTGCAATTTAATTTTGATCTTTAGCTCTTGATCTCAATCACGATATCAATTAAATGATCTAAATTATGCTTAATTTAATTTAGATTTTTGAAAATTGATACTATGAGTAAGATCAAGAGTTAAAAAAAATTAAAATTTTAACTTCTATGTCAAGTTGTATTTTCAAATTTGTGATATTTTTCCTGTGGTCCATACCTACCACAATATCGTAAATGTTGACCACATATAATAGGTGTGATAGAATAGTAAAAAAGGATTGCTGCATATATCAATTCCCATTCTGAAAACACCCTCATAAATTTTAAATTTGCAAAATATCTCCTTATTGGGTTCAGTGCAATTGTATTGTGGTAGGCAAAAAGTATATGATCACCATCGCAACTACACATGCATGATTCCTTTTACTTTTGTATATCACCATTGAGCCATTTTCTCGAATTTTATACTTGTGTTTTTTTTGGTACTCATACATATGTATATATTTTAACATTTGCATGTTTATTGTCGCACTTGAGGGATTTGCCCTCAATGAACAAAATGTATGTGGAATTGGACATGGGAGTATTGTGTTCAATGTGTGTGCCACTGAATTTACAATATAGGTGCTTTATAGAACCTCCTATAAGGGTATTTTTGCAACTTTGAATATTATAAGGGTGTTTTCCAAATTATGGCAAAATATAGGGGTGTTCTTCAAATTTTCCCTAAGTACTTTAGTAAAAATCCTAAAGAAGCATCCTCCTTGCACACACTCTAAATGCACACACGAAAGAATTAGGGTGAACTTTCATTTCATGTTGGTTTGGAATGGTAAAACTTGTAAACAACAAACAAGTTTGTAATGCAGAAGTATTGTTTGTTCTGGAGACCTGTATTTATTATGGGAAAGTGTGTCCAAACAGATCTATAGAGGAAAGTAACCAAGTACAGTACCCAAAAGAATGAGTACGTAATACCTTTTTATGGCATCCAAAGAAGTAAATACATCAAAGAATACAATTGACATTTCATTCTCACATTTTTAATATGAGATCCTCATGCAATCTTGATCAAGCATATCAAATTTCAGTTACAAAAATTCAAAATTCTATTTTTGATATATGGTTTTTTGAATTTTTTTTGAAATGTTTGTTTGAAAGGAAGATGTGCGTATGGGTGTCTCCTACATATTCAGGCAATCAAATCTCAAAAATTCATCACCACTATTTATTAATCAACTTTCTTGTAAAACCATGATTTTGACACAAAACCATTTACCAAAAATAGGATTTTGGGTTTTGGTAGCTGAAATTTGATATGCTTGATCAAGATTGCATGAGGATCTCATATTAAAAATGTGAGAATGAAATGTCACTTGTATTCTTTGTTGTACATACTTCTTTGGATGCCATAGAAGGGTGTTATGTACTCTTTCTTTTGGGTACTGTACAATAACCATCCGCCAATCTATACTAAGAACTATTATCATATATATATATATATAAAAAATAGAATACCTTTCATTTAGTTATTAGTCAGTTAGGGTTGGGCATGATTAGCATAGGGTTGGGCATGACTGGAATAAATAAAATCACCTATGGCTTCACTAGATATTAACAATAGGTCACTGACAATTGCATCATCACTAGCAGTTGCACTACAAATTTCTCTCGGCCAAAAGAGGGCACGAGGATAGGGGAGCACGGGGATAGGGGGCACAGGGATAAGGGACACGAGGATAAGGGATACAAGGATAAGGGGTGGGGGGCATAATCTCGTCGATACAATTGGTAGTATACTAGTCTTATGATAAGTGATTGCTAACCTACATACTTGCACAATTTACAATTGTCCTTTTGTACAATTCTCCATGCTAGTCACAAATCTATCAAGATTGCTAAGTGCTTTTACTCAAATGAGACCAATTTTTCTATAGAAAGTTTTCTAACTTTAACACCTAAAGGACCAAACACAGTTTTTCTCAAAAAATACTCAAAAATTGTCATTTCTAGTGATTTGATCCCAAAAATAATCTTAAACAAAAATCAAATCTAACCTTAGGATCTTGTAGTAGATTCATTCAAGAACATACCATAATTTTTTTGTGAGGTTTAATTGTATAGATTGAGAGATATGCTCATCTAAATGTAGTACTTAAAGTTATTTTTACCCTACCCAAAATTTCCAACTACCTTTGACCACATGTGGTGAACAATTTTTGCACTATAGGTGTTAAAGAGATTTATCTAACATGCTCTAAATCATGCTAGGCATATCTCTCCAAGTTTTTGTGATCAATCAAGACATGGAACACACCCTCCATGGCCCTTGTTTGCAAACATGTGCTTGATATTCACACTACACTGAGGTTTTTTGCCAGCCAAGTTTTCTAAAGATATATCAAAGATAATAAAAATCCAAGCAGGGAATTGGAAGAGTTTAGCTTCATTGACAGTCTCAAGAAAGAGAATTGGAAAAAGAACCAAATCTCTAGTAGCTATAGCAATTTAAAGGTTAATGTATTTCTCAAATACAATAATATATTTGTTGAGTACACTGCTGCTTTGAATAGATTCCAATGGTCATCCCTTCATTGGTTTCCCTTGGGAGAAGTCAACAAACATGGCATGCCCAAGCTGCCTCTCCAATTATAATTCACATGTTTACTCTTACAAATTTTGAATCATAAATTGGAATTCAATAAAAAAAAATTCTCCCATGTAACTCTTGCAAAACTCTACTTTTGAAGAAAAAATTATAAGATTTGGTCATAAATTGTAGTAGCATGATCCTGCCTAAAGTTTTATTTGTCCCCTGAAGGGACAAATGATCTTTTAGGGGTTAAAGTCATTGTGGAAGTTTGCTTTGAAGTGGGTATAGTTGAAAATTTGATAAGTTGGTTTAATCCTTCAAGGATGGACCTATGACCACCTTTTTACACTTCCAAGTTCTTATCTTTGTTTATTCCAACTTTAATACTCAAATTAAATGCTTTTTTTCTGTATTTGCTTTCCAAAAAAATATTTAATCATATGTCTTCTATAAGTCATAGAAACCTCCTTTTTTTATTTGTGAGAACCAAAGATTATTGTGACTTTTTGAATAAAAAAGTAAAATACATTCATATTGAATACAAATATGATTCAAAATTTTGAAAAATCCTTCATATGTGTATGTATAGTGTAGAACATTGCGGTGATTTTTTTTTTAACATGTAATCCTAAAAAATAGATTAGCATTCTATGAAAATAGTCAAAATTCTCAAATTGCATTTGATTTTAGGAAATTTTCATTTTGTTTTGAATTTGGGTAGAAACTAGATTTTATAAGGTTCATTTCCTTAGTTGGACTCAAAAAAAAAAAAACGCATTTGCAACTAAAATCTAAATACAGAAAATGTAGCAAAAAGTTGCTACAATACACTACACAAGCAAAGTTTCCAATTTTTAAAGTAGAAAAGTAAAAAGAAATTGCTAGGAAGGAATATCCAACACCGGCTGTTAAAAATAAGTTCAAGCAAATCCTCCAAGAAAAAATAGATGAAAAAACAACTTTCCATCCGTGAAACCTCCTTGGAATTATTCAAAGAAAACACAAAATGTAATCCCAAGCGTTGCATGTTTAGTTGCATTAGGCTCTAACGTAGGCGCAGTTAAAATAGCAAACAAAGCGACTTTTGTCATTGTACCAAACTCTTTCATCTTCTGCAAGAAGGAATCCTTTCCTTTGTTCATATTGAATCCTCACGTTGTTCCCTTCATTTGCAACCTTTGGAGCCTTCAAAAATTGAAAAAGTGCCAAATGAGAGAAGAAATTTTAAGCACACACCACCAATAAAACAAGTAACGTGCTAGCATTGGATCAACATTCATATTTTGCAATGGTCATGTAAGGTAGGAACACCCATAAGCGTCAGTGTCCCCATAATCGTCACCTCTAAAATTTTGGAAAATTTGTAAAAGTAAATAGAGGTAATTACAAGGATGTACAACATGTGAACATGAAATTTTAAAAGTGGCTATGGGTACAATGGCAGTTTGCTCTTTAAAAATTCATTACTTATTCTCACAATATCTAAATAATACATTCAAAAGTGCAAACTCTTTTTTTTGGTTCCTAATAGGATCCTATAATTTGCTAGTTGTTTATTAATAGTCATCATGTTCAAAACCCTTAATTTGATGTTCATGGGTGCTCCTATCTTATTGTGGCCTTTTTCTTTTTGGCTTGTTAATTGGCCTTGTCATTTCAATGGAGATGTAAAGAACCCTGAAGCTCTTGCACCTAAAACTTGACCACAATAGTGTGTGTCAAACCTTTGAATTTTAAAGGTTTTGGATAACTCTATCCGGATATTTTCTTAAAGTTACGGGGTGGTGGCTGATACACAATCTGCAAAGTTATCACCCTTGCAAAACTTCACAAAATACTTGATAAAAATTCAAGTAAGTATTCATAACTTATGTATGGGATAATGTCACAAAGATTGATGTGTGACATTATAAAGAGACATATGTGATATTACAATGGTCAAGATGTGATGCTACAAAGGTCATTGTGATTGTATCCATAATATCACAAAGAATGGAGATGTGATATTAAAGAGTTATTTTGTGATATTAAAGAGGTCGGGGTGTGATATTAAAGAGGTTAGTGTTACAACTAATCATACTACTAAAATCTCAATTACCTTTGTACTATCACATCCCAACCAGTTTACTATCACATCCTACCCTCTTTAATATCACACTATTCTTCTTTAATATCACACCTTGACCTCTTTAACATCACACCCTGACCTCTTTAATATCACACCTTGACCTCTTTAACATCACACCCTGACCTTTTTAATATCACACTAATCTTCTTTGATATCACACCCTAACCTCTTTAATATCACAAAATTGCGTAAATTAGAATTTAAGATTTAATAGTGGGAGGAGGTTAGCGTGCTAGAAGAGAGCTACGAGATCACTTGATAACTTTTATAAAGAGATGCCACAACTAGTTTGAGTTGTCACCCACCTCTAGAGGTGGGTGATAGAGTTATCATACATGATAACTTGCAAAAGTAGTTGAGTTATAGGGTGGACCATCCAACAGTTATCGGGTGAGAAATAGTGAAAACTAACCAAGTTTGACACCCACTAATGGCTTAGCGAGATGCATAATAGCATTATTGTTGCATTATCATGAGAGAGTCTAGTATATAACAAACTATTTGCTAGCTTTGCATATCTTATCAAAGCACTAATCAGGAGAAGAAATAAGAACAAAGTCACACTCTTTTTCCAATAAGTGTACCCAGTGCATTGGGTCAACATTTCTTTTAAAGGTGAGGTTCCTACCTAGTAACATTGTTGAGTTGCACAATGGCTTGAGCGAAGGTGCCCTAACGTCATCATGTTGTTATTTTAGGTGTTAAAATACCAAGTTTTCTCATTGCATTGTTCAACAATTTATGAATATGGCATGTTTATTCTATGTATAAAGGTCTAGAATCTTCCTATATCATCCAAGATTGGATTGAGATTGATAATGAAAGGTCTACATGTGATCAAATGAAAATGAAGTTTAACATGTAAAGGACCAATTGTCTCCTTGAGGGACAGTTGGGATTTTGAGCATATATTTACAACTAAATTGCTTTGAATGATTGTTTGGAAAACAAAAGAGGGCGGGCAGCCCAAAAAGTTTCTTAAAAATTACATTTAAAAAAAATAAAAATATAAGAAACCACACCTACTCGCAAACTAATACTTCTTATAAGTTTCATCTCATCAATCAAAATTGAATGATTTAAAACTCCCCACATATGTATGTATGCATGTATGTATTTATGTATGTATGTATGTATGTATGTATGTATGTATGTATGTATGTATGTATGTATGTATATAAGTATAAAGAACCTACTTCATATTTTTATTTTAAAAAATGTAAATTTTAAAATAGTTATTGGGCTCCTAGCCCTCCTTGTTTTCTAAAAATTCATTTTAAATTTCTTCAATAAATGTTGGAATAAAGAAAATATCAGATGCCCACATAGACCTTTGAATTCTCCATCTTCCCTTTAAAATTTCAAAAAATCATACAAAGTAATTTAGTTCATTAGGAAAAATTTCAGCCCTCAATAAGGCTTTTTAAAATTATGTTAATTTTGTTCCCAATGTGGGGAACCAAAAGAAAAAAAAGGGTTTCACCAAAAAATTAGAAATTTTTTGAAATTGTTTTATTTTTATTTTTTTAAATTAAAAAAATGATGTGGCATCAATGCTACCACGTCAGCCTGCAAAATTTTCAAGGTTAGGGGGTATGGGCCCAAGGTGCCCATGCTTGGGAACTTAGGGCCTTATTGAGGGCTCATATTTTTCCTAATGTGTAAATACATGCCCAAAATCCCAACTATCCCTCAAGGGACATTTGATCGTTTAGGGGTTAAAATCTAGATTTGGAACCATTTTGAAATAGTTCATATATCATTCATTAAGGTAGGAACACCTATAAGCGTTAGTTTAAGGGTTTTGAACATGATGACTATTAATAAACATCTAGCAAATTATAGGATCCTGTTAGCAACAAAAAAATAATGAGTTTGCACTTTTGAATGTATTTTTTGGATACTGTGAGAATAAATTGTGAATTTTTAAAGAGCAAACTACCATTGTACCCATAACCAACACTAAGGTTTCATGTTCACATGTTGTACATCCTTGTAATTACATCTATTTACTTCTGCAGATTTTCCAAGATTTTAGAGGTGACAGTTATGGGGACACTAACGCTTATGGGTGTTCCTACCTTAGGCATATTGTCCCATATTGCCTTCAATATTTCAAAGAGCTCTTAATATCAATTTTTATATTATCAATTTTTATATTTTAAGGTTGCAATTCTTTCTTGAACTTCTATAATAGCAACATAGTGGTTGCTATGCATTACAATTTTTTCTTTTTCTTTTCTAGTTTACACATAAAGGAACTCCAACTAAAACAGACCTCAAAGGTTTTGTAGCACCTTGGGCATGCAAGAAAATCAACGAAAAATGTTTTGGAACACTATTCAGTGCTTATGAAACTAAATGCAAGGGGTTGCACAAAACTTGAGAGGGATAATAAATCAATTTCATTTTTTCAACGGAGAAGGTTGTAGTAGGATATAATTGTAATTCTGGTGAATCAATCCTATGTGCACAAGGAAATAACATACATATGTTAGTACCAAACTTGTCAAATAAGAAGTTAAATTGAAAAAAAAAGCAGTTTCGTATTCCCAGTTTTGCTGCCCAAATACTACCCACCATTTTAGATATTTTGAGTAACTATTTGTTTCCAAAAACAAGCAAGGATAGACTTTTCATCAAGGGTAGGTTTAAGCTAATACGGTTGCAGGAACATTTATTCACATACTACAAACCTTGCAATAACGCCAATACACATGAAATAGAGTAAATGTGGAATTACAGGATTGATGTTACACAATGTGACATCACTTTGCAATTTCTAGTTACGTTCCATTGTATAATTCACTTGCTTGGAGGAGGTCATTAGGGTTCATAAGTATAAGACAACCAAAACTGTAAAGGATTTTATTCAAGCAATGTTCATATGTAGGGTAAGGGCCTCATGCGAGGGCATTCTCACATTTAAAACAACTAGGAACTAGGTTGAAATTGTGTTGATTCTCTCTCCATATAGTAGGCAAAGATGCATTGTCAACCCAAAAGGCTGGAGCTGCAATGTCAAGCCATTTGTTTCACTTTTGAATTGGCCATTGCAAGTCTAATATTTCCTGTATTCTTCTAGAATTTTGACTTGTCATGTGTTTCCTTATTACCCTCATATCTCATAAATTTCAAGGCAATCCACGTTCGGTGTTTAAAAACCATACCTTAGAAAGACTTCTTTCTAAACTAGTGGCAATTTGGGAAGCAATGATAAATTGACTCAACAAGTTTAAGACAAATTCACAAAAATTCTTCACAAATACTCTTAACACAATTACACAATATAATCCTAAGAGTTACAAGGCACGCAAGCACAAGATTCAGGCAGGCGTAGAAGCTTTTATTTTATTCACTTTTTGCCTTGTGGGTTGAGTAATGCTAAAAAAAAAATCCATAAGGTAGTCTGCTCGTATTCCGCTCATGCTCTAAAACCGCTCACCTCTCCAAATGTATTCTACTGGTACATGTCTTACTCACAACTTTTCAACAATGTACGTGGGACAAACATTTGAGAGGTGGGCGGTTTTAGAGCACCTATGACCTTTCACTTCAAAATTTCATAACTAATTCCACAAAGCTTCATAAAATATGAAAACACTTGGGATAGATGCCAATTTCTCTTATCTTTCAAGGAAGATTTACTAAAAGTTATTTCAAAAAGTTTCACATGCCCAAAATTTAGTGTCAACCCTTAGATGAACGGATTATGAGCACACTACCTTAACCCTTAAAAGTCCATAGGGCATAGTATATACCCTGACGTATAATTGTCATTTGCTACCAATAAGAAATTTTAATTTGGGATCTCAAGTAGCTCACTAAAACAACATTGATCTATTCTCCAACTTCTTTGTTAATCTCAACTATAATAGAGGTGTCGATCCATTTCAAATACAAGAAAAATACCCCATATTGTACTGATCGGAGCGGCACGCTCAGACGTTTAGGGGTTAATCTTCTTTCAGTTGCCAATGGTGATGCGAACTTGCTGAATACAACATGGCACGTACCACGGCTTGTGCTGGAAGACATGTGAACTGTCAGAGCACGCAGAAAAAAGATACTGGAGATGAGACCTCAATTGGTGACCTCCCCCTTGGTACTCAACAACTTTGAAAAAAGTAAGGGAATTTTAATGGATATCCTTAAAGTTTGCAATATTTGTATAGATGCCCCTGGGTTTTTTTTTAAAAATTGCACAAATACTCTTGGACGATAACTTTCAAGTGTTTCTTTTGTTGTGCATGTCATTTCTTTCTCCCTTTAGGTACAAGTGGGGTTTTTTTTGGCATTGGTCATGAACAGTAGGAAGCTTATGTGTCAGCACGGGTGTGGAGAATTTTGAGAGGGAAGCAAAAATACTGGTCAAAATTGAGTAAAGTGATTTGGAATTTGGCTACAAGAAGTCAAAAAAAAAAACCCTGGGCACAAGTGGATGACAAATGGGAGTCCTTCCAAGAAGGAAACCAACTTCTTATACATACCAATTAAAGATGATTTGAGCACATTGTGGAACAAATGTGCGCAGGGAAATACTCTGCTAAACAAGTAAACATCTCAAAATTAGCAAAACTAGGGGGTAAACTAAAGCAAGGAGTGCAACAAAATGGGAAAGAAGAAGCATGCACACAATGGGAGAAGAAAGTGGCATGCACAACAAAATAAACGTTTGGAAATATTGGTTTGAGGGTATTTGTGCAACTTCCAAAAAACTTAAGGCATATGTACAAATATTGCAAAGTTTGGGGGTATTCATCATTTTTTTTCCAAAAAGCAAAAGGATTGACAACCTTTCTAGGGATTGCCCACACTACGTCCCAAGTTCATCACTAAATTCTCAAAGTGGAATGGGTCAAGAGTGGGATTTCTATAAATTTCACACTATGTCTCAACTCTCAAGTCTTAGTTATCATAGAGCATTTGCACCGTACCCTTACAAGCAATCACTAATGCGCCAAGTGTTTACATCTACTTTTGGAGAGTTCTCAAAATTCTTGTCCTCCACCCTTACTCTTCAAATGTACCTCACAAAGAGTGTATTGACCAATCATCAAATGGAATATAAGATAGAGCTCACTAAACTCAAGATGAATAGTGATTTCAATGGCCATTGCTTGACACACTCAATTTGAGTGTCAAGAATATTTTGAGGGGCTCTAAGCACTTATCATTCAAGTATTGTGTGTGTCAAACCTTGAGCGTGTCATGTTGCAAATGCTCTTAGAAATGCTTGCACAAAAACATTGTCTAAAAATCTTGTTGCCAAGAAAGTGAGACTTGATCCTTTTAGTTGGCCAAAAAATTTCAAAAGTCCACTAAAAAGACAAGTGCTGACAATTACTTAGCATAAAATTTAGGGAGTATTTGATAAATATTCTTGTAATTTGCAATTTTTTAATGAATGCCCTTGATTATTCAAGAAACTGTAAAAGTACCCTTGAGCATACATGCGTTGTGAAAAGCTCAAGGAACAACTTGCTTGCGGTCTTGACAAACACATCCTTGACCATGATGTTGTCAATTCTTTTTGTCTAGCATTAGATGTTGTTGGTACGTAATCATTGTTGTGTCAATATTGTGTTGTTTGTGCATGTGGCTTCAAGTGCATGCTCCTTGTTATGTGAAAAATGTACAATCCACATAGTGCTTGCGGATGCACCATGCAAGCACGTACGTAGCTTGTTTTGGTGACAAACAAGAGTATACATTTGGTAATTTTCCCTTTAAAAAAGTATTACAAGAGTCCTTTGACTATTTTTGAAATACCAAGGGTATCCATTAAATCAATGTAGTATATGGGGGTGTCTTTCAAAATTTCCCTAAAATATACCATTATTGTTTAAGAAAATTTTGATATGTATCCTTGAAGTTTGCGAAATTTGTAAAGATGTCCTTGCATTTCTAAAAATCACTCAAATGGCCATAGTCATAATTTTCAAGCGTTTGTTTTGTTGTGCATGCCACTTCTTGTTCCCTTTGTGCATACATTGCTTCATTCTTGTTTTGTTACACTCCGTGCTTCAATATTGGTCATGAAGGAAGTGGTGTGCACAACATAACAAACACTTGAAAATTATGATCCAAGGATATTTGTGCATTATCTGAAAAACCAGGGACATTTGTACAAATATCGTAAACTTCAGATGTATCCATCAAATTTTCCCTTATTCATGTATCTAGCGAGGCGAGGGGACTCAAAGTAAGTGTGGAGGGCACTGGGTAGAGCTGCAACGTTGATGTCCTGGCACTTGGGAGCTGTTATGGGCTGCTGATGAGAATCACAGGCCATGAATGAGACAAAGGCGAAGGGCCAGGCACTCGGGGCAGAGACTGCACATGGCTGCTGCTGCTCTGGGCTCAGTCAGTGTCTCCTCCCCTTGCTTGCACAGTTTATCAGCCTTCAAACTATTTCTACTTAAGACTTCCTTTAGTCTAATTATGAAGAGCAGTACGAGCAAACAAAAGGAAGCTTTCATCTAACAACTGCTGTACTGGTGTACAGTCCAGTACCCTGCAAATTTGAAAAAACATGATGTTGTCTACCCAGGCACCCAAAACATAAGTCTAACAGATCTTCGGTGGGGGAAACATGTGACTCAGCCAGAAAATAAGATAAACAGAAAACAGAAGAAGAAGCTGCAGCTGATGTTGCAATGCAACCACCATGACAGGCATGGTTGATTGCTCACACCAGACGTGTCCAGGGAGATGGATACCTTCAACTGGCAAACCAAACAATCAGGCTTTTCTCATTTTTTTTGAGTGCATGCACAATATTGTCTATATAGTTATGGGAATTGATATGTGCACACCCGGGGGGTTTGATATTTGCACACCCCCTTTGGAGGAAAATTTTAGATTTCTACCATCAAAAAGCTGAATTTGAGAATTTTGAATTCAAATTTGGATTTAGAGACTATGACTTAGTTTAGATCCACAAAAAAATTGCAATTGAACAACACCCAATGAAAATGTTTATCTTTTTTATAAACAAAAGTAAAAGTAACATTTTCTCCTTAGTTAAGCTTTTTCACTAGGTGTTGTTCAATTGCAACCTTTTTTTATGGTTCTAAACTAAATCATGGTCTCTGAGTTCAAATTTGAATTCAAAATTCTCAAATTCAGCTCTTTGATGATAGAAATATAAAAATTTACCCCCAGGGGGGTGTGCAAATATCAACCCCCCGATGTGCACATATCAATTCCCATAATTATTTATATAGAAATGTTTATCCCGGAGCGCCCCAGCACCCCATATATCACCTCCCCTTATTTAAAACCTTGTTTTGAGGCACTGGATCTAACTTTTTGGCACGAGGAATGCACTATACATGATGTTTGTGGGTAGCGTGCGTTCAAGCCCATATAAGATGGGGGCTATGTAGGTAAAAATGATTTCTATATGGCTATATTTACCTAAATTTCTAAATTTTGACAATTTCGTGTACCCTAGGCTTCATTTGAATTAAGTTCTTGTAATATTTTTGTATACCCTATGTTCATTATAAATACACAATGACTAAAATGAAATTACATACATGTAATCAAAGACCAAACACTTCAAAACACAACTTTTAACCAATCACATAATACTTCAAACAAGAACTTGAGAGAAAACAAAAAGCATGGAAAAGCATATAGTATACCTAAAAGCAAATTTGTAAATTCAATATAGGATGAAGAAAAAAGTAGTGAAACCCATTCAACTTCAACCACAAATCCCCTTTAAGTTGAGCACGCAGAGAAATAAATAAAAATGTGGAAAATGAACTTGCGCGCAAAGATAGCGTTGCACCTGAATCCTTACAAAGTCCAAAAACTAGGCTCAAACAGAGAGCGTTGTTGCAGAATATGAGATAAACCATGCAATCAAAACCACAAAACATGCAAGCGTGCAAGCATGAGTTGCTAAAGCACAACCAACCCTCAAACTCCACGCTAACCCTAAGCCCATGCCACAAGCCTATAAATGAACGACAACAGAAGCTTCATCCGTGTGTCCAATCATGTATCATTACCTGTACATCATTTATTAACCCTACGACCCTAAGCTATTGCTGAATATAGTTGACATTGGATACTTGAACAAGGATCAAACATGAGATACTTTGTCATACTCAAAATACGGGATACTTTAGCTAACCATTAAATAATTAAAATATATCCAACAAAAGTGTAGATTTTGTGTTTTGAATATTGGGAAGGCTATTGTACAACTAAATTTTTTATAATTCTCATTATTATTGCCTACCCTTCATTATTAAAAAAGATCCCACATCCATTTCAATGATGCTTACTTTTTATAAAGCCATGTCAAAAATTTAGAACCAAGGCAATTATAATAACCCTTCATTTGATTGCACGTGTACAATAAAAAAAGAAAGGGGAGTGCACTCCCTGTGCTTTTTGGTCTTGCTACAAACTACAATTATGAAGGCATTCAAGTTGTCCATGTCAATGGAATAATGGTGAGGAAAGCCAAATTGTTGTACAAGCGCTGCAAGTGATTTGATTTGGTGAAACACTATACGGGGCAACAAGGGAGTGGTGGCAAGTAGCATTTTATAGGTTACATCTGATCAACATCCCTCACAAGCTTCTTTGTGTAAGCTTTGTGGTAGCGGGAAAGTTGTTGGCAAGGGTTCAAGCATTTTCTAGACCCTTATCATGGTAATTGTCACCGACAGTGCTAATCATTGTTTTTAGTGCAATAGCCATTTGAAGCCCTAAAACTTGACATAAAAAGAAGTGCAATCTTTGGTAATTTACAAGTGTGTGCATTCACATCTAATCTTGTTGCTCACAAAATTTAAGATGAATCAGAGGTTTATAAAATTTTGTAAAAATCATCAAATAGCAACTACCTACCAAAAAATGAGGTTTTGTCATTACATGTTGTTTGATCAAATGTTTTAATCTTGCATCTGTCACGGTCAATTGTTCCCAAAATTTGCAAGCCTTCTTCTAAGTAGGTGTTCCATTATTTTCAATACACTTTTTGTGGATCATCTGATTGACTGAGATACAATGCATCAAAGTTGCCAGTCTCCAAAAAACCCTGATTTTGGTGAAATTGACCTATGTGCTTAGGGGTTAAAGCAACACCCCACCCCATATTGTTAAGAGCATCCTCACCCCCACTCCCCATACCTAAACAAGGCCAAGGATTGCCCCTACTATGGCACTAGGTGAGTTTTTTTAGCATTGGGCGTGCCCACTTTTCATAGGGGTACATATGGTGCCCGTGGACAAGGAATTTGTTTGGGGTCTTGAGTTGATTGATGAAAGAGCCTTTTGCATTGAGTTTGTTGCTCAAGGCTAAGTATGTGGTGAGGATGCATTAATCATAGTTGTCAAACTTGGTCATTCTAGTTTGATGGTGAGGTCCAAGATTTAATAATTACCAAAAATTTGGTTGGCGTCCCAATTAATTGGGCCTTCTAACTATAACAAGCCCTAGGTAGTTGCTTCCTTGTGGGAATTTGACTGAAACGTCACACCTACAGGTTTGCCATGAGCATGCAAATTGAGAATCTAATGCTAAATTTCTTGATTTGGACTTGAAGTGTTGTTTCATCTTTGTTATTCTATGGCTATATCCTAAAAACTTAGAGGTGCTTCAATTTGCAACAAAACCATAGGACTTTGGAATTACATAAAGAATTAGTGTGTTTTCTTTTTTCTTTCAAAGAGGTGGTAGAGACATCATTGAAAGAATGCTAGATCACCAAAATTGAGAATTTTAACATTGAAGTCTTGATTTGCATGCTCATTGTTGACCTTGGAATGTGGCATTAACAATACGGAGGTGTTGCTTTAGCAATTCCCTATATATAATAGTTATCATTTTACCATGATTAGAATGCAAAGTAGTTTGGCCATAGGTACATGCCCAAAATCCCATTTGTCCCCCAAAAGGGCCAACAGTCCTTTAGGGGTTAAAAATCACCAACACAGTACATCTCTCTAGTAATAATTTTTTTTATCAACACTTTAAAGTAAAAACCACAACCTACTATCTAAAATTTGTAATAGCTTTTGTCAAGAGACTAATAGATATCTAGCTTTTTAAAAACAATTCCGAATCTTAATTTACTTCACCTTCATTTGTATCTACCACTTGCCTATCATTTATTGAGTTATTTGAGTATCCACAATTTTTACACTATTGAATTTATACCCTTAAAAAACATATTGAGATCTCCACACTTGATACATGCTTTTTTGCATAGCTTTGATAATTTTACTCTTGGATATTTATTTTGTGAAAATTGTTTTTGCCATAACTTTTTTCCTTCACCAAGTTTTGAAGATGACATTTTGGTTTGTCAATGTTGAGAACCTCATCTTCACTTGCCAATACCAATTTCCTTTTTTTTGTTTGACTACCATGTCCAAACCTTATTTCAATGACATGAGATTGAATTGAAGTTATATTCCTACTAGCTTTAGGCATAGTGGTCTGCATTTTGGTTCCATTGTGTTTCGCAAAAAAAAAATGATTATGTTGCTCGGGGAGATCACTCCTTGTGATTTTATGGTATACACGTGAGTTAAGAGGGAATTTGATGTAGGGCTACTTATCTAAAATATGGTAATTAAAGTGACCGTATTTCTATATAAAAAGCTACGCGGATCATATTTCTAGTACCCTATTTTTCTTTATAAATTCATTCATTTGGTTTTTAAATGGAGCTATTTTTTGTATAAATTTTGTTTGTCCAATTTTATACTATCTCCATTATTCATCAAAAAAAAATCTTACTTTTTATTACATACACACACATAGTATTCACCATGAAACCAATAACAAGCATATAAATTAGAAGCTTATTGCCTAAGTGAAACTTTTTAGTAACAAGTTCTTTGTATTTTTCAATTCTATAGATTTAAAACAATTTAACATGGAGAGCAGCAAACAACACTATTTTTTTTTACAATTCCTATTTGTCAAGGCTAATTTACTAATAAAAAAATCCTACTACCTAATGTTTTTATATATCCTAATCTATATCTATAAAAGAATCCCAAGACCCCATTTTGATGAAAACTAAAGAGTCTGAGTGCAACGATGAATTGCATTTTATGCATGTAAGTTGCGACTTTTACATTTTTTTTATTTAACAAGTTGCACCTTTTACATTTTCTATTATTGCATCTTTTACATTTTCTATTTAATGCCTTTGTTGGTACAACGGGTACGTAAACTGGTTTACATATGCTAAAATATATGGTATTTCATGAACCCTATAGTAAGTCTACATATTATATAATTTTTTTGTCCTTTGAATAAATTGGACCCTATTTTTTAATCTCACATGGTTCCTAAAACATAGGCTAGTGATCTCCCCAATACACCATGATATTGATACACATTATCAAAATTAATCTTGCAGTATCTTTATTTGATGAATTTTTTTTACAACGGACAAAGCGTGTCATCTTTATAAACCGATCCATCATAACAAAAATGTCATCAAATGAATTCAATGGCGGCGAGTTTGTGATGAAATCCATAGAAACCAAAGACTGCCGTAGTGAAATAAATAATGATTATAAGATTACACAAGGACGATGCCGAGGGTCCTTGGATCTTGAATAAATGTCACAAAAGATAACAAAAATTTTCACATCTTTCTACAATTGGGGCCATCAAAAATTTCTAAAGAAATTTTTAAAGTCTTGTTGTCTCAAAAGTGACCCGTAGTTGGGAAATCATGACAAGATTGAAAAATGTGAAACCATGTCGGACCTTTTGGAATAAACAAACGTTTTTAAAAATATAACAAATTTTCATCAATTTTAAATTTGTTTTTTTCATGAAGGCGACCACAAGATCTCCAATAGTTACAACGCACACTTGGTTGAAAAAAATCCACATCAATAGATGAGGATATAATAGTAGCCTAAAGACAAAATAACTCTAATTCAACAAAGTTATGCAATATTGGTCAAACGTTACTTCTCCAACCTAGGGCGTATGATACGTTCTCCTCAAAAAAGCATCAGATAGTCATTATTACTTTTACGGTTGATAAGTGAAATTGGAATGGTGACATATTCTATTGAATTTGACGCTAGTTCAAAACACAAGATAACATGAAGTGTTTCAAATTCTTGTAATCTATATAAACAATTAGTGGGTGCACAGTTCTTTTAAGGAAATGACGCTACTCTTAAAAAGAATCTACAATAGCCAGAAGTTCCTTCTTGTGGATTTTTTAATTGATCTTAATTGCAGAATTTTTTTGAGAATAGAAGGCAATTGAATGAATTTTTTTGTATTTACCCAATTGTAAAAGTACAGCTCTTAAAGCAAAATTGAAAACGTTGATTTCCAATTATAATATCTTCAAAAAATCAGGGTGTATTAAGATTGGAGCAGTAGTAAATGCCGTCTTCAGATTTTAAAAAATCTACACTAGAATTCTTTAATTGAGTTTGTCCATGTTTGTGAATCAAGTGAGTGTAGCAGCAATTTGAAAATAATCCTTGATAAAAATCCAATAAAATTAGTAAAACAAAGAAAACATTGTATGTCTCGAACAGTCTTCGGAACTTTCAAAGACAAGATAGTTTCTACTTTTTTGGATTACATATTTAAACCTTCTGTAGTTGTGATAAATTTTAAAAAATTTATCTCAGTTTGATGAAATAAATACTTCTTTGACTTAGCATAGAATCCTCATTCGCATAATTTTTCAAAGACCAAACAAACGTATTTTTTATGGTTTTTTTTGTTTATAAAAAACATCAGAATGTCATCTAAATAAATAATAACAAAGTTGTTAAGATGCTCCCAAAAGATAATAATTCATTATATATTGAAAGATTGTTAGAACATTTGTAGGATTAAAAAGCATGACATTGAATTAAAAATGACCATATTTTGTATGAAAATTATTTTTCATTTGTCTTCTTTTTAAACTTGTACAAGATTGCAAACTCCGCGTAGGTCAATCTTGATAAAGACCTTCACACTTTTGAGTTGATCTAAAAGTTTAGAGACTAATGGTAATAGATAACAATTTTTCTTTATCACTTTGTTGAGACATCAATAATCCACTCTCATTTGTAAGAAGTTGTATTTCTTTTTAACTAATAGAATGGGTGGGTGATTTAGAGTGACAAATGAAGTTTTTGACCAAATTCTTATTAATATACTTCCGTAATTCCGCCAATTCTATTTGCGATAGGTTGTAGTTGATTTGTAGATTAGGCCAAAAAAAGGTTGTGCTTAGAGGTAAGCTATTTAGTGAGCATAGAACGATGAACCTATAAGCGGTGAACCAAGATTTTGTGAGCAAGAATCAATTTTGAGTTCAAAATAGATGATTTTTTTTTTAAAAAACAACAACTTTTCAAGAGATGAATATTTATGATGTACAATTATAAGAGTCTATGTATACATTTGTAGGTGAAATTTAATATTTTGACAAAAAAATTACGCTCACGGTTTACCACTCATGAATCTTTGCTCACGATTTAGCATTCCCCGTTGCGCTTATTCTTCTAGATCTATCATACAATTGTATAGTGGGTGTTCCAGTGGTATGTCTGCATTCCACTTCAAAAAAACATCTTTAAAATCCTTATACTGCTCCAAGATAACAACTATAGTGGTTTTTTCTTCACTAATTAAAGATGCATAAATGACAAATGAAATGTTTTTTTTGGACATTCTTACAAATGCCATTACTCTAATGAATAGAGATATCCTCGTACACAAATTGCTAGCTTGTTTTCTAACATGTTGTATATCAGATTTACTGACTAGATGTTTTTGGAAAAAATCATTTTTTGCAACTTCTAGTCTACTGACGGATTGTACTCTTTTAATTACATAAGACCAAGAATAATATGATTTGGCAAAGTTTTGATGATATTAAATATATTTTGGATATTATGGTTTTTAAATGTCACTTCTAAAGGCAATGTCTTGTGTGTGATATTATCTGAAAATAAAGGTTGACCATTTATCACTTTAATATTAGCAAGCTAAGATTTTTGAACTACAGGAAATTCGTGATTTTTGACAAATTCTTCATCTAAAAAATAGGCATATGCTTTAGAATTTAGTGAAACATTAGTTTTATATTTTTGAGGACCAATAGATAAAGGAATGATAAAATAAAATGCAGGTTGAGCAAAAAGCGAGGAATTTAAATATTGTTGTGAAACCAAACTATCTAGCAGCACAATACATATTTTAACTTTGCATCTTTATTTCCCTGGACGATAATAACTCTAGTCTTGACAATACATTGACTTGGTTTCTTTGAGGCAATTGAAGACTTTGTAGTCTCCTTCGTCACAATATAAACATAATTGTTTTTTTATGCGATGCTTCTTCTCTTTCGGAATGAGATGCTTGATACTTATTGCGTTGATTTGCAAGTTTGTAGTTTTTGAATGCAAAATTAGATTATTTATCAACATAAATCAGATATGACAAACCATCTATTCATTTATTGTAGTCTAATTTTGGCAACATTGGATTAGTTGGTTGCTACGCCTAACAGCTTGATTAATTGCGTCATTCCATGTTTGCGGATTAGTAAGTGATAAAAGTAAATCCTTCATACTATTTTTCAATCCTCGATCAAATTGACTCATAAAAGTTGCTTCATTCTAGTTGATATTACACGTAAGTTGTCTAAAGTTTGAGGCGTGAGCCAATGCAAAATATATTCCTTGTTTTAGGGACCAAATTTTTGTTGTTGCCCAACAAGCCTTATTATGTTCACCAAATGCTTCCGCAAAGGCCTTTGAGAAAAATGTCAAAGTTGCTCAAGGTAGGTGAATCATTCTTGAACAAATGAACAAATCATGATAAATCTTGTCATATAAGTAACATCCACACCAATCTAACTCATAATTTCTCTGTTGAATAGTGCCCTAATTATAAGACAATTATCAATCAAATACAATTTACAAACCCTTAAAACTTGAAGCGCGTGCTATCAAATTTCTTAAGAAGATTAAAACAAGGTTCCTTTCATTATGGTGATAGATTTTATCAAACCACAAGCGGAGCTCCTCTTTCTAGATTGGTGAAAGGTTGATTTGTTAAAAACTATCAATGACTTCTTTAATTGTTGTGGTCCAAACAGACAACGTGGTGATAGTATTGAAGACTGCATCTCACTTAGACTTGACAAATTTGAATTTTGAGCATATTAAAATCTTGATTTTCAGCCATACTACAAGACGAAAAATTCAAAATATATGAAATGAAATATTTGCTTACAAAGAGTAAATTGCAATCTCTAAACCTTCAAACCTTCAAGGAGAGGAGGTGTTTACAACTCTCACAAGAAGAACAAGATTCAGGTGTTGTGATGAATGGAATACCATATTAGAGGGGGTAAACGGCAATCTCTAACAAGGATACGGATATTCAAGTGAGATTAGTTTTGACAAACTGTCAGGGACACAAAAATACAAAGATACTTAATAAATACTAGAACCATGATAATTAAATAAGTTGATATGAATTTGGATTTACAAATGAGGAACAAATAGTAAAGGGGGTGAGTGATGGCTCTAAAAGATGTGTTGTCAAAACTAAATAACTTTTTAGCCTTAACTTCCATATGTACTCTAGTCTAAAGTACAAAAAAATCCAAAGTAAAAGATATTCTAAAGACTAAAGGAAAAGAAATTAGAAGGTTCTAAAAGTGTCTCTAACAAGCATAATTTAATTAGTTTGCATACAAAATATTAATCTTTTGATTTCAAATATTAATATCTAACCTACTAATATTATGGAATGTGTATAATTGAAATTTGTGTTTATGTTAAATATTTCATTGCACTATGAACTAATTTCATTCTAAACAATTGATGACAAACTGTTGACTTTTTGGTAAATGAGTTTTTTGTAGTTTCCACTTTTTGAAACTTACCTTTTTTAATGCATTGCATGCCTTAGTACTATGTACATCTCAAAATTTTAAGCGTCACTATAAAATTTTACAATTTATATAATTTCAAATCAAGCACACATATACATTTTGAAATTTGTCTTTTTTATGTAATTAAATATACAATTTAAACTTATTTGTAGGATTTAAGTTTGATGACAAAACGATAAATTGAAATGACTGAAACTTTGTAGAGTATTTTTCATGCTAATTGATTGTTTTGAGCAATCACAAACATGCCTATTTTTGTATCAAATATAAAATATAAATTGAAAAAACTAAAAACTTTATTATTATTTTTACATGCTTATTACAAGAAAGTACATCCATATTACATCAAAAAATATTTAAACACTATAACAACTAGTACAATATAGTGTTATTGTACAAAATCTTTGATAATTTGAGATATATACTAATAAATTTATATATGAAGTTATGTTTCATATTTGTATAGATGGTAATACAATTTTATTTTTGAGATGCAAACATTCATTTAATGAATGATACATGTTATACTTATTATAGTTTGAAAATATGTACTTTAAATGTAAAAATCAACACAATAAATATAGAAATTGATGAAGATAAACTATAGACAAACACAAACCTTATGGCTAGTTACTTTTATTGCAAGGTCTATTAGTTACAAATTTTTAAAAACTCTTTTCTACTCAAGTACAATTTAAAACATAAAACAAATATAGATAATAACATCTCTATATGTTTACACATATATAGCAGCCTCAATCTGAAAAAAAATTCATTAATGTTTTTGTAATATCAATGCATGTGCAAAGATCTCAATATTATAAATAAAATACATGAAATATTTTTTTGCAAGTATAAACAAAAAAACATTTCATAACTTGATTTTTTGATTTAAACATTTGCATCAAAATATCATAATCATAGAGAAATCAATTGTCAATGTATATAATGTACACAAATATTGTGTAAATCTTCAAAGGTTTACAATGTGATTTGTATAAAAAGTTTGATTGATTGCCAAAATATAAGTGGATATATTGAAATAATACATGTATGCTTATTAAATTTTATAATATAAACAAACATATGAAAAATTCTTACAAATTTTAGTTAATTTATAGTTAGAGGAAAGGGATGTAATAAATTTCACATCTATGTACATACACATTTTTTAAATTTTGTGATAATTTTGCAATAAGGTAGCTACACCCATAGCCGTTACCTATAATTGAACCCATAATTGTCGTTGAGAAACTCATAAGCACTATGTTTAGACCCCTTTCTCGCATTAATGAGAAATTGGCGGTTTAAGATGCTACTTTTGTCAGATTCAGTGCTTATTGAGATTGCTGATAAGATTGTTACAGCATGGTTTAGGGTGTCATTATATCACAAGGGAAGGTGCTTAGGCGGCGATCTAATTGGCCAAGGGTTGGTGGCTTTGGGATGCATTAAATGTATTTTAACAGGCACCCTGTAATGGCTGCATTGTTAATTTTTGGCAGCTTCGAGATCCACTAGAACAATTTTGGGTGTCTGTGATCACATTAAGACAAACCTCCACTCAGGCTTAACCTATTGTCAGCCACAAATACAAGCTAAATTAACAGAATGGTTAGAGTGCAAACACTTGCTTCTGTCCAAAATTTGGAATTTACTTATCAAAGAGGTCACTCTAGTTTACAATTTAAGAAGAATAGAGAAGTAAGCTTTTGTCATGACGAGTGCAATGGGAGAGGATGAGCACAATTTCTAGAGGCATCATGTTTCAAAAGGGTGGACGCCAGAGTTGCAAGCATATGGCCTGCTGCCAAGTGGGGGATGGTCTCCTTATCCAAAAAATGGAGAGAACAAACGAGTTGATAGTGATTTGCCATGTCAAGTGACTAGACCTGCTGCAGTATATGGGCAACATGGAAATTTCCATGGGTGGCCAGCAGTACCTCCAATTCCTGGTAGTTATGATCATCTCAGTTTGGTCGACACTTTTACTAGGAGATTGGGAGACAAACTAAGGAGGCAGGGAGGTGATTCATGGAAGTCGACAGATGGTATGAGAAGGGCGGGGCAAGATTCAGGAGGGCCGAGAGAAGAGCTACGAAGGCTGACAGAGGACCAGCAATTTTTGGAAGAGAATCTCTGGAGGCCAGCAGACAGTTGTTAACCAAAAGGTCCGCAAGCGCTTGCTGTAGAGAACGAGAGTCCAAACTTGCAAAGACCCAGCATGCAGCTTGGAGGCAACATGCGCATGCTGAATGACAATGTGCATAGAGTCATTGAGAAATTTCCAAGGCCCGAGGAGCACATGCACAGGGTTGTAGCTAGTCGATCGCGGCTTGGAGGCAACGTGCAGCGCTTGGCAGTCGACTTACCAAGGCAAGCGGCAAACATGCAGAGATCTCCAATTGATCAGCCAAGGTTTCAAGAGAGCATTAGTCCATTGCTAGAAAATAGCGGCAGTTTGGTGGTATGTTGGTCATACGCTGACATGGTGAGGTTGGACATGACAGATTCGCCATTTACAGCCCACATGAGTAGAGATGAAGATATGTATGCTCGCAGTACCAGGCGCAGATCGGCCGGCAACGTAGAAGTGGAGCACGACATTACAGCAATGCAAGGCAAAAGAGAGAGGTCACGGAGTCCACAAACTAGGTTGTAGTGTGCAATGCCACAAACAATGTTAACAGCATGCCCTAATGGGGTTCCCGTGCCGACCTCGCATGTGTACAAACGCCGACTCTCACGTAAGGTCAGTACAAACACCGGGATAGACAAACAACTTGCAAAAGCAGTGGCGGCAATTAATGCTAGAAACAAGATTGCCACGATAGCTAGATCTTTTGGCATTCCAACATCTTCACTTTGTGACCATATATTTGGAAGGACACTCTAGCGTAAGAAGGGGCAGAAAGGAGTTTTGACAGTGGAGGAGGAGATGACATTGGTGAAGTGGGTGCTCAACATGCAACAACTCGGCCACCCCAATCCAATAGTGGAACTGATGGGCAAGGTTGCAGAAATCACGCAGGAGTGTTGGACGCCTTTCAAAGATGGGATCCTTGGAAGGGTTGGCTCAAGTGGTTTCAAAAGCATCATCAGGAGCTCACGTTAAGGACAGCCCAAGGATTGGAAGATAACCGGGCCAAGGGCTTAAATCCCACTAGCGTGGGCTTCTTGTACAAGAATCTGAGAGAGGAATACGAAAAGCATAACTACCCTCCAAGAAAAATTTGGAATGCTGACAAAATAGGGGCCAGGTAGGGAGGACTGGAGGAGCAAGTATGGTGTTTGCTGAAAAGGGATGCAGAATTGTGCATCAGGTCGTCTCATGCAATAGGGAGCATCTTATAGTTCTCTCTTGTGTCAACGCAGTAGGAGACTATATTCCAAACTTCTATATATTCAAAGGTAAGAGAAAACAAAGAAATTATGTTGTCCATTGTGAGCCCCAATCTTGCATGGCTATGCAACCTAATGGATGGATGAACACTTTTCTTTTTTTTGCTTGGTTGTCACATTTCATTAGAATTGTGAGACAAAGATATGGGCTCTCCCAAGAGAACATGCATGTACTTCTTCTAGATGGATATGGGTCTCATGTGACCCTTGAGGTGGCAAAAAAAGCCAAAATAGAAGGTCTTGACATCATCACCTTACCTAGCCACACAAGCCACCGATTACAACCATTAGATGTCTATATCTTTAAACCATTCAAATCAGCCTTTAGAGCATGCAGGGACAAATGGATCATAGAAAACCAGGGAAAATTTGCAAGGAAAGAGGAGTTGGCAGCATGGGTGAATGCAGGGCTTAAATTAGCATTGACAAAACCAAAAATTATCAAGAGTTTTGCAACTACAAGCATCTAGCCGTTAAACCATGCAGCCATGGATGCCCACATGAAGCCGAGTGCTTGCTACACGCAAGAGCTGCAACAAGATGATGACAATGTTGATGAAGAAGACCTGCAAACACCGATTGCAAGAGAAGAGGATCCAATCAGCAACATTCGACTTCAACAACCTCCAAACCCAATCCTTCGCAGTGACGAGCAAGCCGAGGCCTCGGGCCAGAAGGAGCGGCACCTCCACAGCCGTCTGGCTTCCGGTGACACTGGCATTGACTCCCACCTCGATTGTCCAGTAAACGTTCACGGTGAAAGTTCCAGCCAGGGTGCACAGCAAGGAGCTAGAATTGATGAAGTAGTCCACAAAGAAGATCACAAAGTACATCGACTTCTTGCTAAAAATAACAAAGGTAGGATTGGCAGTGTGGAAGAGGACGGAGTCTGCACAGCGGCGGGTTTGAAGGAACAACTCATTCTAGAGACTCAGCAGTTAGAAGCCCGTAACCTGGCTTCTCAGTACTTTGTGGTGTTGTGCTCAGATTAGAGCCAGGGAGGTAGCAATGGAGCACGTTCAGAGGCCAAAAGTGGAGAAGCAAGGAACCTGCAAAATTTATTTTTGTTGCCTCGGATGCACCAACCTGCTTGTAGACAACCATTGTCAACGGAGCCATTGATTGACTAATCTGTCTCACTCATTGTGACGTCGGATGAATACATAAGAGCCATGACAGAAAAAGCTATTCAGAAGGAAGCGGTGGTGCAAGAACAAGAAGACCGTAAATTGCAAGCGAAACTGAAGAAATTACAGAAATAGCAAGAGAAGACACAAAAAGAGGCTCAGAAGGTAGTACGCCGAATGGAGGCTGAGCGAAAGAAGGCTGAGAAAGAACGTGAGAAAAATCTGAAAAGCCATTGAGCATGGTTGAGGGCAGATGGGGGTCGAGACTCGACCGAGAAGAACCAGCAGAGCAGCACAAGAATGTAAAGAGAACAATGGGCTCAGCAATTGATGATATAATTTTCAGTTCGCACAAAGGTGAGCATGAGCTAGGGCTTGGTGGCGATTTCTACGGGAGCATTAACGCGGCAAGAAATGGGCAGGGACTCAAGGGCAGCTGTACTCAACGCCTACAAAGCATGCAGTTGCATCGCAGTTCCTGGAAAAGCTCTGGCAGCGAATGAGCGATGGCCAATGGCTCTTGCAATTCCTTGGCGTGGCAACAAGAGTCAGAGGTTGAAGGATAGGGACGACCTGAAGCCCAACGGCATTCAGCTGATTGTTCCCATCATGGGACACGTGTCTAGCTATCCTAGGAACTTTGAGGGCGCGCCAGGTTCTCTGACAGCGTCATCAAAGAAAAACTCAGTCGATCATGCAACTTTGTACCTCAATTTCAGATGCACTTGTTGCCAAAATGGGTTCCACTGTAGTTGTTTTTAGCTTCCCTTGCATCGCTTTCTGCTTCCCAATGCGGCCAACCTTAGGGTGCTGACAAACGTTTTTCCAGCAACAAAGCCTTGACAATGCATACCGTATGTCTGGTGTTTAAGAGCATTTTCCCACAGCTCTTGGATCCGCATGTCACTGTTACAGAGAATTGTTCAGTTGATAATGGACAAATATTCAGATAGTAAAGGCATCTTTCACTTTTTTTTATAGCATACTCTAGTAAGGAGTATGGGTTTTGAGGTATTCACCACTTTGAATATTATACATAAATACGTGGCTTCATTTTCAACTTCTAAACTTCAACTAATATTTTTCATTCTCTCTTGCTAACATAGTGATGCTATTTTTAAGCTTGTCCACTTGGCCTACCCACCCTAGACTCCTTAAACTAGCAGTTATGGGTGTGGCTACCTTAAATGGCAAAGCATGACATGATCCTTCCACACAATCTTTTATTTATAAAATAGTTAAATTTTGAATGTTAAAAAAAATGAAATTTGCATTGATGTGAAATATAAATCTAATTCTACTAAAATAAAAACAATATATTGAAATATATATATTTGATAAATGATAACGTCATTCATCAAAAGAATTCATAAAATAAAGTTTCATTTGTGCACATGTGAGTTTCACATCTTTTAATCAAACTGCTACACGCTTTTCATTTATAATTTGAAGTTTTCTAACTTCATTCACTCAGTTTCTAATTGCATTTGTTGATAATGCATTTGTTAAGCTAAAAGAAGATAGTCTTGAGCAAGTTTAATTTTAACCTCCAAATTGATTTTCAAAACATTCACAAAATGATCAAGAGAGTCTATTAGAAGTTTCTTTGGGTTACCTTTGTCTTTTCTCTTGGGTTTGAACAACTACTTGCCTTCAATACTTGACAACTTGTGAACATTAGAGCGTAAAAATTCCACTTGAGGCAATGCTTCAAAAGTACCAGCTTCTCCAAATTGGCTATTTGGTGCCAACAATATATAGTTTTGCAAATTGTTGGGAGTGAAAATATGACACTCTTCATTTACATCAAATTCAAAAGGTTCTTTGTAGTCGTCTAAGTCTACAACATGCTCCAAAAGAACTGGAACTCTGCCATCCATGCCACTATAAATTCATATTTGTTTTGGTATACAATCCCACTACACATCACATTGCTCATAAAAAATCCATGTTGATGGTACACTTCTATTAGTTTTTACAACACATTCTCTTTCTTTTGTATGCTGTTTTTTCATGACATCCACTTTTCTCCTAGAATGTTTTTTGCTCAAAATTTGGTTTTTTTTTTTATTGAAAAGTATGAACAGTTTCCAACCAATGTCATCGATAAAGATTGTCTTGTGCAATATGAAAATATTTTTCCTCATATATATCTAAAAATATATTTTTCAACTAATCTATTCAATCAATTTTTGTGACAAACATAGAAGTAGAAATAGCCATTTGAACAAACAACAAAATTGTTAGTAAAAAAATGTGTATATGTACTGTGTGTAGTTTAAAATTATAGCCAAATGATATACATGCAATTTGATAATATGCAACTTCAAAATATATATTTTCATTGTTATACAATTAAAAGTTTTTTTTCTTGAAATTGGATAAAAATTTCAAAAAGTGAGTCCTTTTAAAAACATAGTCTAAAGATGGCAATAATTGCACAAACTTTTGACAAACATTTACAATGCTTCAACAATGTAATACAATTCATTTGATGTTTGGTTTGTTTGGAATGCAACAACAAAACAACTATGTTTACAAAAATCTAAAAATTGAGCAAACTTTTAATAATACATTACTCTTGAAAATTCATGACCTAAAAATAGATAGCATGTCACTTCAACCTCAAAGGAGAACAATCTCTCAACTTCATCCTCTTTACAAAACATCCAATCTAAGCTCAATTTTTTTTGAGTTTCATAATAAATTGCAAAAGTAAGAGAGCATAATTTCTACTCAAAAGAACAAAAAAGCAAAATGTTCTACTCTCCATAGCTAACATAAATCCAACTCATGGAATTGAAAAAATTCAAAATTCAAAAGTCTCTCAATCTCTCCACAAATTCAAAACACTCAAATTCAAAAAAATAAATAAAACAAAACAAACAAAAATTGCAAAAATGAAAGGGTATGAGAAATTTACCTTGAAAACTCTAGACTTGCAATGCTCCTAGACAAGGTTTTTTTTAAGGATTTTAGAAATTTGTTAGTTACAAAAAAATATTCAAGTTTCAAGCCTATACAAAAAAAGGGAAAACCGCGTCATGAAGCCAAATGTTGTTTAACAATCCAAATCTAGATGTCCTACCACATAGAAAAGATAAGATTTTGTGGATTGCAGCCAATCAACTAGCTAGGTTAGGAACTTGGGCTCAAAGAAAACTTGATCTTCACGCCATGTGGGGCTTAATTTTTTGAAAATCAAGTTGCCCTTGAGTTTCTTTGAGATAATGCCTCATTTCTAATATTTTTTTTGGGTTTTGTAACCCACATTTTCATAAAATTTACTCTTGCAATACAAATTTTGGTTTTAGGAAAATTTAGTCACAATCAATAAGCTCAAAGTGTAAACACTTGTAGCCCAATTTTGCACTTTAAAAAAATCTTATGGGGGCCATATTTGCACCATTAAATATCACCATATGGCTTGAGAAGCTGCCGATCCAAAACCAAAAAAAAAACATTGCAATCCTAGAGTGAGAGTGAGCTCTTGAAAATTGAAGAGTAAATTCCCTTATTTAATGGATTAACCCCTAAAGGACCATTGTCCCTATAAAAGACAAATGGGATATTGGGAAGGTACCTATAGCCTCAATTTTTGTCCTAATTTTTTGAAACTTTTTTTGAAGATAGATAAACACATTAGCTTTTGGGGAATATAACTTTTATTCCAATCAATGCTAGGAAGCAAAAGTTATGTCCAAATAAGCACAAATTTGGAGAGTCTAGGCAGCAATTTTTTTACAAAAACTCAAAATATTTTTTTGACATTTTTTTCTCATAGAGTATATCTTTGTCTAAATTGGAAGCTTTGATTCATTCCATTTGGACTAGTAATGAGAAAGTTATGAACAGTATTGTTTTTTGAGCAATTCAAGCATCATTTTGAAAAAATAACTTATAACGTTCACTTTTGAATGCAATTTAACATTTTTTCAAAAACTATTGTCAGAAAGGGTGAAGTTTGCTTGCTAGAACAATCTCACCATTGGGATAATTGTGCTTCAATTCCATTGCAAGGTTATTAACCATTTTAGTTTTTGTTCAAGTTCATACCTTCTTCTACCTAGCCTTTTTTAAGAATGAAAAATTAAATATTTTTTGTTTTAATTTTTTTCCAATGATTCCCAACTCAAATTTCCACAATAAGAAAATAAACTTCAAAACTTTGTGGTGCAAAAATTTAAATTAAAAAAGTTCAAGGTCAAATAATCTAATCATGCTAAGTGCATAAAAGTTTGTCTTTTACATTTTGAAATTTTGCAGTCTGTGAGTACCTAAAATTTATGAATTTTGTGTACACATTCTTATACAAGTCTGGTCATCCTATGGTTAGATGTGAAAAAATACCACTTTTGAAAATGTTTTACTCTTTACCATAAAAATGACAGTTTTGAATGTTTTTTGACAATATAAAGACCTTCATCCTTTAGGGGTTACCTAATCACATGCAAAAATTCTAAAAATAATGGGAGGTGGATTCCTTAAAATCAACACCCTTAAAATCAACACGGATTGTAAGTTTGGCTTGAGAATCCTCTAGACCCATAAAAGTGTCCCCATCTGACGTGTTTTTTACAAGGGCAGTAGCAATGCAAAGGAGGCGGACGCGCTCGCACGCTGACGAAACCGTCCACCCAACGTGCTGATGCGAACGGGGCATGAACAGGAATAAGCCCAGGCGTTCCCAACAGACGTTCTCTCTGGACGGCGCAGGATTACAGAGCTCATCTCACGGCTGAGAATCCTCCCTGCGCGACGCTGGGTTTGGAAAGCTCGAGGTCACGAAGTGGCGAGGACTTCGGATGTTTAGTAAAGAAGGGCGCGGAGTTTTGCCGGATTTGGCAGGCTGATTGCAGGGGGCCAGTTGGTAGCAGCAAGCGAGAAAGCTTGAAATCAAGTGCAAACATGGAGGTGCTATATATGTGCGAGCTCTCGGCGCTCCTGCGCGCTTTGCAGCACAATTTCGGGGCCTCCAAGTCGTGACGACTGCCATTTCTGTCTCGTTGCTCGTCGCACAGTGCAAGTTAGCATCGTAGCAGCCGGGCCGAAATAACAACTCGCAACACGAACCTGTCGGTGCCAGTCCAATTCGCTCGGTACAGCTCTTGCACGGTCATGCCTGAGAACGCAGTGAGGAACTTGCACGAGCGTCAGAGTAGTCGTAGTAGTGTGCCTGAGGCTGTGACACGGACAGGAGAGGAGTCTTTCTGAATGTAACGCCTGACGGAAAGAAAGCGCAAGAGAGGAGGTGCTGGTGGTGTAGTAGTGTGTGAGTGAAAGGACGAGAAATCATCGTCGTGTGACGTGATTTCACGTTGGAGCGTGTACTTACCCTCTCCCCTGCGTCTTGTTTTGCCTGGCTCGCCGAGCTGCAGTGCACTTTTTGCATTGTAGTGCTGTGGCTACTACTCCTCTGTTTTCCTTGCGGAAGCGTAGAAAAGAACCGTGAGTGTCTGCGTGTTGTTTCTCGAATTTGTCGAACCAAAACCGCAGCTCGCACGAACGCTCATCACTGTTACCCGAAATTATCACTGAGCTTGCGAAATTGTGCCATCGCTTCTAAATTGTTGTACGGGGAAACAAGGAAAGAAAATAACAAGAAAACAGAGTCTGAAAGTGTTGGAGAGAGTTCCTTTTTGGAGCCGGTGTGTAAGAGAGGGAGTTTGTTCACACATTTTGCACTCGAGCTTGAGAATTTGTGTTCTTGCTTGTAATTTATTGTCCCGAAAGAAAAAGAAGACAGCGAGAAAACAGAGATTGTATGTGTGAGAGGGAGAGGTCTTTGAGGAATCGGTCTTTGCGTCTTTGTCAGTCATTCGCGGTGACGGTGAATTAAGGTGGAGGCGTGCGAATTTGCTTGGGATACCGAGACGGAGAGAATGTCGTGTAGCTCTAGAACCTGTGAACTTGTTTGAAGTGTAGAGAGAGGTGGAGTTGGAGCAAAAATATTTTTGAAAAATCGCGAATAAAGTACCGTATGACAGCAAGGTGCTAATTAGCTCACTGGAGCATATTGTGAAGTTCGGAGGCTTGTGAGTACTGGAAGCAAGCATCGAGGAGGCAAAAATGGTTGCTCCGTATATCCTCGCTGGCTCCTTTGCGGAGGTGGAGAAGCCCGCGCTGCCGGAGGTCTTCCACATTGACGGTCTGCTGGACTTCAGTTGCGAAGACATCGGAGGACCGATAGTGGGCGGAGATTTGCAACTTTCCGGCGTGACGGTGGACAGTTTAGTAAATGGTGGCGAGGCAAGCATGTCATCTTCTACGGAAGTGAAAAGCGAGCTGGTAGAGGCTACAGCTTTAGAAGACATGGAAGTGAAGACAGACCTCTGCGTGCCAGTAAGTCTCAGTTTCGATGCTCTTGCGAATGCGAGTCATTGTGTGATGAGAATGCGCATAGCTGTGAGTGTAACTTGAGTTCTCGTCTTGAAAAGTCGAGTTTTTCGGATGTTCAGTACATTCGAAAACTGATGGCCGCTATTTCTTTCTGCTTTTCGATACATTGTAGGCATGCTTCGCTTATGTGCTGTGTCCCGTGGTGCCATGATCGATGACCTGCATTGTGTTAAACCTTAGGATTTAGTCACTTGAGAGCCAAATGGATGTGTAGAAGTTCATGCTTGCTCGCAGATTGCTCAGCATTGAGCCGATGAGCTCGTATGCGGCAACGAGTGCTTGAATTGATATTGGTTACGAGCTGTTTGGTTGAATTTGCGTTCCAACATTAAAGTCCTTCGCAATTCGGTACAGAGTAGAATTCCAAATGTTTCGTCATTTTGAAGGGGTTGAAGTTGTATTGGTCCGATTCTCTGGTCCGTTTGCAGTGAAATCGGGCTGTACTTCTGGTTAAAGAGTTCGGTGGAGAAGTTTTTGGCAGGATGCCAGAGTTTCACAGTGCGAGCACGGAATTCCAGAGGATTTTTTCTTCTTCTTCGGATAGTGTTTCTTGATCTTTGCTTGAGTAAGAGTTTGAAGCTCATTTTGCTTTGCTTTGCCTTTGCTCAGTGTGATGACCTTGCCGACCTGGATTGGTTTTCGTCGTTCGTGGAGGACTCATTTATGATGGTGGACACTCCGGAGGTTTTCTCGACCTACGGTGGTTATGCGTCTGCCGAAGGTAACAACGAACGAACACCTTGCACGAAACAATTCGGCGACCCGTACCAGAAACCAAGCCCAGTTTCCGTCCTGGAGAACAGCGCGACATCTTCAGACCTGACCGGGCAAGATTACAGAGATGTATCGGTTCCTGGGAGAGCGCGAAGCAAAAGGTCGAGGGCAGGTACCCGGGTGTGGAATTCTACCATTCTTCCCACGAGCTCCTCTATGAACAGTTTCGAGTCGATGGGAGCCGACTCTTACGGTATGTCGTACTCGCCTATCGAATCAGAAGATGCCTCCCGCGAGAGTACGGTAGATGCCGTGGAGCAAGAAGACGAGGATTCGCAGAGTTCGAAACGGCACAAGCTCACGAGCGGCAGTCAAAATGAGAACCATAACAGCATGCATATGAGCAACAATAGCAATATTAACAGCCACAGCAAAGGGAGGAAAAAAAATCAGGACAACGCACAGCCATGGCGGTGCCTGCACTGTCAAACCCAGCGCACACCACAATGGAGGACAGGTCCGATGGGGCCGAAGACATTGTGTAATGCGTGCGGGGTGCGATACAAATCGGGAAGGTTGCTTCCCGAGTACCGACCCGCAGGGTCCCCCACTTATGTTTCATCGAAGCATTCTCACTCACACAAGAAAGTCCTGGAGATGAGACGAGAGCGCGAACTGAAAGGGCAACAGCAGGGGCATCACTTAGACCAGCAATCATTTCACGGCGCAACGCCTCTACGTGAGAAAACGAACAATCAGAGAGAGCAAGGGATAAAGAGCTCGACTTTTGAACAAGTTAAATCCGAGTATCGGGGCCATGGATCAAAAGCAGCGGAGGTGCAGAAATGTTTTTCGAAGCCGATAGAATTGCCTCGGGCACTGACGCTTGACATGTCGAAGTACGAGAGCAACGTTGAGTTTTCCAAGTGCTTGACAAGTACGACCTCCGTGCTTGGATCCAGGTTGGAATTCGACCTGGATGACACTAGTATGAGGGACATGAGGGGACTGTAGTGCCCCAGTTGAAGAGAAGCACGAAAGAGAGTTTAGTGGAGTGGATGCATATATATTCTTTTGGGGAAGCTTATGAAGAGACATGTACATGGTAGATAGTATCAGAAGAGGTAAGAGGCTTAGAAGATCCAGAAGTCGATCAATTGAAACCCCCCTTTCTTACTAGTGCCCCTGATTTTGCTACTAGGACGATACAGAATGGAACGGCAAGAGTGTTATGAGGTCGTTGTGAAATTGACAACGGTTTGTAGATGATGATAGATACAGGAGGCACTTCCATGTCCATGCCCTGTAGTAGCAGTAACAATTTTATTTAATCTCATGATTTTGGGTCTACACAGTCGACGGAGAGAGAATTGCTTGATGTAATTTGTTGGCACATTCTTTTCTTGCATACCGATGTTGCAAGCAAGGTGGATATTCTTACAATGATATTACCAGCTTGCGGATTCAACGTCAATTGGAGTTGGACGAGGCCGACAAGTCCTGAGGAGCGTCTGGTGGTTTGATTATGTGTGCACGCGCTTGACATTTCTCGTGAACAGGGATATGGGATTGCAGCTGCGCCAGTGAGACTGCGATCAGTTTGAAGCCACTGTTGTGATTTGGACCATGGGCGACAGCACTTCACCTGGTGATGGAGGTACCGAGGGCATATTTTTCTGGGACCGGAGGGTGAGTGGGTCCCTTTCCGATACTGAGCTTTAAGTTTAGTGGACGTTCTTACACTCCTGCTCCTTTCATGTTCTGGGTCTGGGGATGGTCATGTGCGAGGAAATAAGGGACTCCCTGTGTGCAGAGGGAGGTCCCACCCAACACCCCCTCCAACACTACCACGTACATGCGTGCAGACTCAGCAATCTAAGGTAGCAAGCCATCGAGTAGAGTTTTGCCTTTGAATTCTTCTGACTACTGTTCTGGCATGGATCAGTACGCTGCAGCAGCCCAGTGGGGACTGGGGACAACCGAGGTGTAAGTTATAGAGGACCCGCTGTGCAAGTCTGACGTTATACACCCACATGCCCTTATTATCACGCCCTCAACTATGGTGTTTTGGTACATTCGTAGAATATCTCTCGAGGTATATATTTATATATGATTGGACAACTTCAAATTTTGCACTCGAAGCGTACCTAATGGGAGTTTTTTCTTTGACTTTCAAACAACATACCTCGCGTCAAGGGCATGGTGTTCACAGAAGAATTTCTTTGTGTGAGAGTTTTGTGTAAGTGCCACAAAGTTGTGGTAGCCTAGGTAAGAGTCCCTCACTTTTGGTAAATGCATGTTGTGTGATGCACTTTTTGCAACATCACAAGAGGTTTGAAGGATTATTTGCTTCTTGCCCAAATTTTGAACTAATTCCCATGTGTTACCTCTTTATTACAATTGGTGATGCATCCATGTTTGGCCTCTACATGTGCCTCTTCTTGTTTTTGTGATTCTTGGGGTTGACCCACAAGGACCTAAAATGTTGTTCAAGGGTTAATCACGCTTGTAAGATAATAATGTTCTATGTGTATAAAGGATGGCTTATGAACCATTTGGCCCTAATCATAAATCCTACTCATTTTGCTCTATGTGGTTTGTAACTCTTGAGAGTTTGAAACCTTCAATATCTAGATATTCTTTATGAATCATTTTGTGTTTTTGCTAATATCTTTGTTACAAACATTATTCATCTCAATGTCATCAAATTGGTGCTCAATACAGTTGGTCTTGAAAAACTCAAAACCTACTTTGGACAAGTGAAACATTACTTGAATGAAATGCAATCCCTTGCATTAAGGTGTTCAATGTTGAAATCATCTCAACAATTCTCTATATCTTACCTTATATCTAACTATGCACAAAGCATATATATATTTCAAAACCATCAAGAGGAAGATTGTTCCCAAAATTATCCATTAAATCCCTTAGACATACAAAACATTATCTTGGTGAGGCTCTAAGGCGCTTAGGAGTTAGACATTGCACTGCAAGCACAACACCATATATTATTGTCTTCTACTAAATACAATGCATATGTGGTGATGCATTAAACATTTTTCTACAAATGATTTTACTCAAACAATATGCCCATAATTCATGTAGTAAACATATCGTTTTTGTAGAAATCATCTAAATACAAAACTTTGTACACATTCTAATCAAATGGTATGCTGCCGCATACAATATGAATACAGTGCACACCAAGTTGTATTCAATGAACAACAATAGCATCCAAGTACTATTAAAGTCTCAATTATTCTTGAAGAAACCTCCCATTTCACTACAAAACAATCTAGGTAGTGATATTGTACTGGCCATTCCAATTTAGAAACCCATTTAGTAAAGGGTGTGATTTGTATGTTGTATACTTGTATATTTGTATGGCTCCTATAGAGAGGGGCTTGGTTTACTACTTATACGTGTTTGTGGGGCCAAGGTGGAAAACCTTAGTTTTTTCACCATGCACTAAAAGTAAAAGTTTAGAAATTTACCCATTGGATTTAGGAAATTCTAATTCATATTTTGGTTCAAAGACCTATAATTGCAAAAAGAGATAAATTTGAACAACGACAAAATAAGGGCACATTTTCTCTTTAGATTAGTGTTTGTAGAAAAAGTTGAACTTTTCCACCATGGCCCCACAAGCCGATTAGTGTGACAAAAGGTAAGAGGTTCTAATTGCAATCAGCTCTAGGAACATGTGACATTTTAGAACAAATATCTATGACTATCATCAATGAGTTAGGTAGGCGTAGCAATATGCTAGGCCTACCTAACTCATCAATGACAATCATAGATAGTTGTTGTAAAATGTCAAATATTCCTAGAGTTGATTGCAATTAGAGCCTGATCGCAATTAGAACCTCTTACCTTACCAAGGGCTTGGTTTATTGCACATGAGTCAATGCGAGGTCACAATAGAAAAGCTATGATTTTTCCCTCTCCAAAAAATGTAAGAGTTTAAGTATTTACCATCAAAAGACTGAATTACGGATTTTTGAATTCTCATTTGAACTCAATGACCCCGATTTAGTATAAAACCCTACAGGAGAATACCACCCCAAGTAAGAAACAAATTACTACTTTAGCCCTCGATTGAAAAAAAAAAAAAAAACTGGCATTTTCCACCATGGGCACGCATCAACGTATGTGCAGTAAACTGAGCCTATGTCAAGCCGTAGTGTGAAAAGGCGAAAGTGAGCATCATGGGGATGAAATCTCTGAAGAAATCCCACTTGCCTGGATTAAATTTTAATGTTTTTAAAACATTATATATTTTATTAAAAAGGATTCCTCGGCTATAGCAGAAGGAAAGTAGCAGCTGTGAATTTTTATAGGGATCCAGCTGGAAGAGGCAGGAGGGGGGAGTGCCGAAATTACATAATATGAGAAAGCAACTGCTATGGCAGAGCTTGGCTGCTTCTCAGATATCGTGTCCAATTTCGTTAAAAATTTGAGCATACTTTTTGTTTTTATTTTAGGATTTATATTTTCTTCTGTCAAGCAATTTTGGTGAGGCCGGGTTTTGGGTAGACCCTGGGAGGGCTGTTCATTCCTGGGCCTGCTCACTTGCATTTGCACCAATAATGGCAATGAGGCAGAATTCTTGGCTTGCTGGCTTTCAAGTGGAGCTGCAAACGAGAACCTGCTCCCCTCTCCCCCCTCACTCAGTGGAAAGGGAATAATGAGAGGGGCTGCCAGTTGGCAATTTTAATCGATTGGGGGGAGTAAATGGAATTCAAGGTCCAATCTATGAGGGTGGCAATGTGGTCCCAAACTTTGGCCAGAGGGATGAGTCAATTATTTAGGGCTAGGGAGGTTTTGATAATTAAGGGCTGTTCTCACTACGTCCCACGTCCCAACTTTATAAGTCCCATCTCAACATGAAATCTCAAATTAGTTGGGTTATTATTAAGTGTAAAAAGGAGTATTGTATAAAGTCATGAATGTATTTTAGGCAAAAATATTGGTGGGATTTGAGCTGAAAGTTGGGTTTGGCAAAGTAGTCAACTCAAATTTTGAGTGAAGTCCCACTTTCTTTGGCGCCAATTTTTTTTTAAAGTGTTGCCATGGAAACAACCTCGACGTGGGAGGTAGTGTGAAATGCCAAGTCCCGGTTTTTGACACTATACCAATCATATTCTCAAATTTATAATGAGACATAGTGTGAAGTGCCTCTTAGAGCATTATCAATTCTAGGTTGATTAAGAGGTTAACTAGGAAAAGTACAATATGGGGGTTGCTTAGAGCTAGGAATGTTGATTCAAAGTGGGTGTGCTACTTGCTTTCTAAATCTTGTGCACAACAAACTTTGTTTTGCACATTAAATATTTGTTTGTTTTTGGAAAGTCTCATATATTGCACAATAAGGGTCTTGTCAACTTCTCATGACAACAATTGAAGGATCCAAGGTGCACAAAGGGAAGAGTTTATCCTCAAACGAGGAGTGACAACTCCACTTGGTTGATTTTTTATGCCCCTTTTATGGCACATGTGTTGGAGCACTATACAGTAGAACTCCTCTAAATTAATATGGTTGGGACCCCAACAACTAGATTAGTTTAAGTAAGTTATTAGTTAATTTTGTGGAAGTGTAAATGAAGTGACCTTGAGATTAGTGACGGGATAGCACTAAGGAGCATTACTACTATTGAATGAATTGCTTTGGTTTATGACTGACGTATGGTTTGACATTGAGATTTGTGTTAAGTATTAGAATATAGAGGATATCAGTTTAGAGGATATCCGTTTAAAGGAGTTCTACTGTACACTCAAACTAGGTTGCCAAACTTCCAAGCAACAATTTTGTTATAATATCCATAATAATATAAGTTTACCTTTGGTGCGTGCATTGAGGATGCTTGTAAAATTATCTCATGGCAAAGTCATGTTGGGATACGGTCCTTAGGCAAGTACTATTGAGTTTGTTTAGAAGAAAAAAAGTAAAATTTGAAGGCTTAAGTGAAGTGATACAAATGGGATGAAGTCGTATTTGATAAGAAAAAAATGTCTATTTACACTATAAATTGACACTATGAAAATTTGGCCTCTAAATCAATATACATATATATACATACATATATATATATATACATACATACATACATACATACATACATACATACATACATACATACATACATACATACATATATATATATATATATATATATATATATATATATGACGTTGAGAATAGTCTAAAGCACTTGTTACAATGAGAGCTAATGTAGGTCATCTTTCCCATGTTTATAAGCTTGGGGATACAGCACCAAGCTTTGAATATTTAGGATGTCATAAATGAACAAGAATATCAAGTAAAGGTTTTTAATTTATTGTCCAAAGTTGAATTTAAAAAATAATATTTTATTAATTAAAAGACTAAATTGTACTTATGATCATTTAGAATCATTTATATAATATAAAATTTTTTATCTCCACATATGTTTTATTTAAGCATGAGATATTATAGGACCACACAATTTTTCCCCAAACTACTTTGATTTTGAGCCTTTTAGTTGAAACTTGAAAGAGGCTTATACCAACTGCACTCATATGAAGTGTATAGAAATTTCATTTATACAATACTTGCAAATTTAACAAGATTTCATAGATTTACTCTAAATTTTCTTTTAAGAAACTGAAGAATGACTTCAAAAGTTCAGATTGTTTAAATGATATACATGTTCAAACTCATTTGCATTGTGCAATATGTACAATGTTAATACTATTGTATGTTTGCATTTTTAGATCTAATTCACACAAGATCATAGTACGGCTCTCCAAAAATAAATTAATCAAAACTATGTTTACCTTTGTAAGCCACTAAACACCTCTTCCTCAAAGGATCTCAACCTTCATATATAACATCATATATTGGTAATGATGAAAATAATACTAAAATGAAAAATGTGTCCTTTGGAAATGCATAAGTAGGTATTGGATTCAATATGAGGTTCATTTTGTTGACTCTGTAGTTCCTATAATTTTTATAATGGTCTTATATTCTCAAAGTGCAAGGGACCTTCTCATCAATGACAAAAATTGTTATGCAAAGGAACCATTAAACTCCTTAATTGTCCTACATGTCTATATATTGTGTATTATAAGTTTACAGCTTATTGTTGCATTTGAGGCTTTATGATTTATTTGCTAGTAAAGAAGCTAGAAGACCATCCTTTATGTTGAAACATTAGTGAAAATTGCTAGTCCTTTTTCTAGTACATGATTTGTATTAAACAAGAGATAAAAATTTCTATCTTTCACCAATAATACAAAACATTTGAAGAACATGCAAAAGCATACCACACCACAAGCATTTCAACATGCCTTATTGTTATAGAGCTTTTTTTATGCTTCTCTAACTTAGGTCATTGAAGTATGATCAACAATGGACTACAAAACTAGCCAGCCACAAAGTGCCAAGCCAATTATGTAGCATAATCCTTTTGGCAAACTAAATCAAAACCAACCAATCTTGATGACCAATTTGAGCAACTTTTTAAATTCAATAAGACTTGAAATTCCCTACACTAAAACTTAGTAAGCAAAAAAGGTGCAATCTGTTTGGAAAATATTATTACATTTTTAGGATAGCAACTTTTGCCTAAAATGGTCCTGATTTTTGGAGATTTACAAAAAAATTAGCTCCCATTGTACAAGTGGTTATAACTAAGAGTAGAATGCGTTATTTGTTAAATTGGGAAAAATAGGTGTCCCATTTTGTACCCACCTAAAACCCAAAAAGTTACCTTAAACCAGATTCGAAGGTATCAAATTCCGTCTGAGCCACTAAGATTTTTTCCCGTGCAAATTCCTCCTCTCAGCTGAGGACACATGGACCGGTTTTAGGAGTACTCCCAAAAGTTAACTAAAACCTTCAAAAATTTGAGAGTTCCACTTTGTAAGCAAATTCCCAAATTAACGAATAATGCTTTGTAGATAGTTTTGGTAACAGACTACACAAAAAGTATTGGATGGTGCCATTACACAAAATGAGCAAAATAAAAACTTCTTATGTAGCATACACATTCCAATTTTAAAAAAAAATTATGATACAATTCAACTAAAATCTTGTTTACAATGTAGATAAAACATATGGTCTACATTCTAAATCCAAAAATGGGATGTGCACTTCAATTTATTGATACCTATACTATTACTTCAATAGAACCACATCTAAGGTGACAATTAGAGATAAAAAATTAAAAACTTTTATGAAACAAAGAATATCAAAACCATATATCTTAATATTGAGAAATAGTGATATGAATCTTGAACATGATTTCATAAAAAATCTATGACTCTCTAAAAAAATGAATGGAAAAAAGGGTTGTGAATCTTAGCCACTATCCATTTTTTTAGTTGCCCTATGTCATGCGACAATAAAAATAATAGAAAAGGATTATATGTCCTAAAAGTACAAAACTTAGTATCAAAGATGGAACTCATTTTATTAGTGCCAATTGTGGTTAACCTCAAACTTCAAATCACAAAGGTCTTATAAAGATTTTATGAATTCATTGACCCAATCATAATATAGTTAGGACTTAGGAGCCTCCTCTCAACCCTTTAAGAACAAGGCAACCACTTTCTTATCAATTATCAATTCCTAATGTAGTTTGAGAACCCTTGTCCTTAAAGGGTTAAGGAAGATTTCCAAGTGTTCACAAAGTAGGCAAAAGTGCAAGACGTGTACTGGTTGATAAACCATATTCCTCATATTGGCAAACAATGGATTTCACTTATCACTAATAAATGGATAGGGAGAATACAAGTGAAGGAAGTAGGGTTATTGTGATATTCTAAATGTACTACAATTGATTATCTTAATGAAGTCTCCTTGGTAAAGTTTTTATTTCATTGAAATTGCATGATACATTGTTGGAAAGCTCTTGACAACACCTTGTCCAATGAAATACTTTACACCACTAATGGCAACTTTCAATGTTGATTACATCCAAATTGCAAAAAGAGAAATTGTCCACCTATTGCTACATGTCAAATTCAATCACTAAAGTTTGTCAAGTTCCCACGTAACAAAACTCTTAATACACTACCAAAAATCGCAACCCTAGTTAATATTATTTTGTTGATTTGGATGTTTTCATTTGAACATTTTGAATAAAGTTGTGTTAATTAAGATGTGCTTGTGTTGGTTAGAACCACTTGATTTGGACCCATTTTCTACTAGATGGCATGAGCTTTGTTCTTAGAATATGCCAACTCAGTTGACCCAACTTTCTTATTTTTCAAGTGGTCACACCTCCATGTTTAAGTATCTCTTTGTCTTTTCTCTTATTTTCCAAACTCAACCACACATTTAAGTTTACCCTTATTCATTTAGATTCTCAAACCTTCATGGTTTGATGTCACAATTTGCTGCTCACATTTCATGAATTCTAAGCTAAACAATAGTTTTCAAAAAAAAGGTGAGGAAATACAAGTTCAATGGCTCAAAGCAATCATGGACTCTAGTTGAAAAAGCAGAGTACATGTGCTTGTCTTTGCCGTGCAATTGGGGTTCCTTCCCATACCCAAAACTCAAGGATGGGGCTCAAATCATCTCCCCCACAACAATCAATTATCAGACTCTGGCACCAAGAATTCCTCAAGGCTCTCTAGAACTGAAGCTGTCCTTACCCCCTATCCCTGCACTCGAGACTAGAGATGTGTACAAAGTGGTGTACTATTGGCTCAGGTTTTGGTACAAAATAATTCAAGTTGTGACCCCAGAATAATCGACATGGCAAGTGCCATCATGTCATTTGGTGTACCCTTTTGAAAAGTGATGCATAAATTATATGAACAACGTCAGCCCTAGCCTTAATGGGCGGTTCATTCTAATTTGTCACGGCCCATTTATTTTCTTTTCAGAACCTCATTAATTTAAGTTTTGAGACCTGAGACTTATAGCTTCATTTTATGCCTCAAGTCTTACTTCACTTAGACATGCCCAGAGGGCATTAATTCTTGGAAATTTTTACTTATAAAAAGTGGGACCTTTTTTCCAAGAGCTGGATTTTGGAGAAATAAAAATCCAACTTGGAGTATATGAAGCAATGGTTCCAAAATAGGGATAATAAGCTCACCTTATTAATAGCCGACTAAACGTGCTAACAAGGGAAGGGATTGCAAAATCTGCTAATTGAAACCTTGCTTATAGAATCTAGAAGTTTGTTCACAAACATAAATGGGAAGGTGTGGCCGTGTGGGGTGTGTTTATGATTAGAGTCAAATCAACATCACAAAATTTTAGTAATAAAGTTATCATGAGAGGGAAAGAATAACCAAGGAAATATCATAATAAAAAACTTATAGACTATCCAAGGTCCTTAAGTAACAATCTAAAATTTACTTTGATTCACAAAATATCAAAAAATACTTGCAAGACATCAAATGTACTTGCAAAACATTAGGAAATCTATCCAAATCAAAAAATACATGCATTACATTAGAAGACATATGCAAAACATTGAAAGACACATGCAAAATATGGGAATTTTTTTAGTTGTAGAGTTCATGATTATATGAATAAGGTAGGTAGCTTGAATTGTGTCCCCTCTCATGAAAAGCGTCCCATTGGTAACCCAAGAATGGACATGAGGTGGTTCTTGAATGGACCCTCTTTATTCATAAAAGAAAAGGTGTATTCTATTGCAAGAGCCAATCATACTCCTTGATTTCACCTCATCTCTTTATAAGTTGTAGGAGAACAATTTTTGGGAGACCTAAAATCACAAAAAGGTGCCTACTACAGAAAACTTTGAAAATTTATCAATAATTCAAAATTGCTTCAAAAAATATGAAAAAAATTGTGTCACATTTAGCATCCATTTCTCTTTGCCTAAAAATTAGACAAAAATATTTTTGTCTCAAAATGCCTTTGAGAAAGCATATCAACCTTTAAAGTGTTGCTTTTTCAAGCTACCTGCCTTAGCCCATAAATCTTGTGGAGAATAGACCCCATTTTCATTCATAGTTAACACTGTAGTATTCAAATTTTGGTTAGAAAACCATGCTATATTTAGCCATATTTAGCCAAAATTGTGGGAGGGAGTGGTTAGAAAACCATGCTATATTTAGCCAAAATTGTGGGAGGGAGCACAAGGAGTCACTCAAGAACAATGTACAGTACAGGGAGTTTTGGCATTTAGTTATGAGCTAGCCGGTTGAATTTGAGAATTTCCAAATTGAATTCAAAAGTTTAGGAAAGAGACCTACCATTTAAGAGGAAAAAAAAGAGAAGATTTGTTATTTCTATACGCTTAGTTGCAATTATACTTTACACAACCAATTAGCCCGAGAGAATCTAGGATATTGGCCAGTTGACCCCTAAAGGCCCAAGGAGCCCACTTTGGGCTTTATGAAAACTCGGGCAGGCTCTCTTGATTTCATAATTTGGAATTTTTTCATGAAATTTTTAGGATGGATGCTACACATCATAATCTACATGTGAAGCTTTATTTCATGTTGTTCCAATAAGTAAAGCCAAAGTTATAAGGTTTTTTTGATTTCAATTTCAAATTGGGCAGCAAAAAATATATTCTAAAATTTTATTTTTATTTTTTATAGAATTTTATAGATTGATACCTACTCAAAAAAAGTTGAATCACTCAATTCCAAATAATGAGGTAAGAGTTAAAAGGAAATTTATTTTGCGGGCAATGAAGGTAGGAAGAGGGTAGAAAAAACATATAAAGTTATCTTTTACTCTCAATTTTGAAAATTTTCAAATGAAAATGAAATTTTAAATTATTAATTGTCTGTTGGAGCATTCTCACCATTGGGATTAACAATTTTCAAATTCTTCCAAAACTTATCAGAATATTAGTTATATCTTTCATTCATCAATACCTTTCACTTTAAATTTTTTTTTAAAATGAATCCAAACTTTTTTTTGGTCTAATTTTTTTATATATGCTTTGAGCCCCTTTTTCAACATATTGCAAAAATTGCACAAGAAATACAACATACGAGTTTTTCTCTAAAAAGTTTGAAAAACAAAATTTCACCTTCTGGAAAGACTAGAAAAGCCTACATTTTGAAGTTTAGGCATATTGATCTTGCAATTGGTGGGGATATTCGTTCCGAAATTTTGGGACAATGTACTTGTGCAAGTCAACCAAAGGATCCTACGGTTGGATTTGTTAAAATGTTAAATTTCAATGAAAATTTTGACCTTGCTGTGGGGACTAGTATTTTGAAGCAGTTTTGGGCCTCTAAACACGAAAGAATTTTAGGGGTTAAGCTAAAAATAAACTTTCCGGACTGTGCTCAAGAATGTAATGAGCAGATTGAATGGAAAAGCATCATGAAGTGTTTCCAGTTGGTATGTATGTCAGGTGGTTAAGGGCAGTCGGTGCTCCCCTGCGGTACCGACTCTCAGCTCTTCGGCATTTTCACTAAAATCCTTCCGCTGAATCTGCTCTCAAGGAAATGGGGGCCCAGTGCCCCAGAGAGTTGATAGCGAGCCTGCCATTCAGTTATGCTGTTGTGTTTGTCAGAGCAATTCACTGCATGTTGCTGGAGTGATGGCCTTGTGCTGTAAAAAAAGGGAAAATTTGAACGATAAGTTGCCCCCTGAAGTTTGTGATATTTGTACAGATGCCATTGATTTTTAAAAATTGCACAAATATCCTTGAACCATAATTATTAGGCATTTGTTTTTTTGTTTTTTTTGTGTACGCCTCTTCCTTAATGATCAATGTTGAAGTTTTGGAGTGCAACAAAATGGAAAAGAAGCAATGTGTGTACAAAGGGAGAAGGGAAGTGGCATACCCAACAAAACAAATGTCTGAAAATTATGGTCCAAGGATATTTGTGCAATTTCTGAAAAATCAATGGCATTTGTACAAATATATCACAAACTTCTGGAGCATCCTTCAAATTTTCCGTAAAAATAAATGAGGTGATATATTAGTATCCCACATTTGTTATAACGTAAACCAGGTGGCAACATATAAGTCAAATCTATAAAACTCTTTCGGTGTTAATGACCTTGTGATTCATTATAAATAGATGGCAAAAAAAACTATGAAAGTTTGCACGTGCATACACAGATTTATAGAGGAGTGATTACCTTGATTGTGATTCTTGTGAACTTCAACTTCATATCCTTAGCAAAAAGAGTGCACATTTATTTATTCAAGATTGAAAAATGTGTCGAGATTGCTCACTCAATCTCTAGAGAATCATACTATTGTTGCTGTTGAACCGTTTAATTTGATTTGTTGCAAAGCTACCACAATATGTATCAGGTAATCATTTCAAGGATGCTGGTTATTGATGGAGGACCGGCGTTGTGAAAGGATCAATGTCGTCAAGCAAAGATTCTCTCAATGTCAACGGGACTCCCTCAATGACCGGCATCACCAAACAGTTACCAGACATAATTGGTGCCAAACGTAGTCAAGCTGTGGCATCTTACCGGATGATCAAGTCATTACCTTAAATTTTGTGATTCAATTTTGTTTAGCAACATGACAAGCTATCATTTTCATAACTGGTTCTCTAGTTTTAGTCATCAAAACAGAACGAATTTGTTCATACCAATCAAGTTGCGCCACACCACATTGACAAGACTAGTTCTAGAGGCGATCACAGTTTAGAGCTGGTGGTGCCCAAATGTACCAAAATCTAATACTCTAGACTGGTTCTCAAAGACCCTTGTTTCTACTACTGAAATAACTAGAGGTGAAGAAATGAGACTGTGAGAGCACCCAACATGTCAGATCCTCAAATTTCGAAAAAGAAAAGCAACAACCACTGTCACAGGGCATTGCGGTACCAGAGTATTATCAGAGCATGAATTCCAAACTACTGATTGCCACTGAGAAATGACACGTCATCACCAGAGGAGCTGGCACTTCACACCCCCTCTGTAGAATTTGAGTCAGTTTCCATGTGATCTGCTTTGTGCACCGACTCGTCAGGATCTCAGCCCACATGGAACTGTCCCCTTTCACATTTTGTATTTGCTCGTCGGATGGCCCAGTGTTGATTGATTGATAGATGGATAGATTGATTGATCTATGTGTCACTTTTATATGCAAATATTCGGGGCATTGGGTGACAATGTATTTGTGAAAATGTCATATGTGAATGGGACTTGTTCTTTGAGGGGTGCTGGCCGTGAAGATTATGGATTTAGTTTACAATTTCTCATTGTTGGTGTTAATGGGTGATTTCAAAAAAAAAAAATTCTCATAAATCATAATGCATTTTTTATTTTCTGACAAATTATGACTAATATTTCTTAAACTTGCAAAAGTGTCACTCCAACATTGTCATAAGCAATGTGATGTTTTCATGAATTATGTGTATTTTGTATCTGCTTAAAAAAAGATGCTAGGAAATCAGGGGTTACTTAGCCATTGTCAATTATCAATTACGCATGCTACAAAGAGCATGTAAATTTGGCTTCACTTATGAAAAATTGACATTCAAGTGTACTTGTGTCAATGTTTGAAAAAACAATACACTCAACTAGTAGGTAATTATATTAATTTCACAACACAGTTGACATTGTTGTATAAATGAGCAACTAGTGTTTGAAGGATTTTAGAACAATAAGGTGTCAAATCTCTTAAATTGGAGTGCTTTTAGAGGGCCAAAATTTTGAATGCAAGTCCTCTATGCTTGTTTGTGAAACTAGATTGATCAAGGAAAGAAATTAGGAATTGTCAAACTCAACCAAACCATTTTGTTTTAGAAATTATAATCAAATATATAGTGGAATTGGAGAGCATGGTTATGTCTCTCATAATCTTGACTTTTTTTTTGATGTGATGGAGTCCTTCCTTTTAGAATCTTATTTGAGCATAATAAAGTCAAGTCTAGTCACTGAGGTTATGTCTAGTATTGTGAAAATCCAACCTTGTCATGAAAGTAACATCATTCATCATTCTTTTGTCTTGACATTCTATTTCTCATTGCAAATTTCTACTTTCATATTACCTAATCCATTTTAATCAATTTTATATGCCAATTACATTAGCAAAGTTTTGGACCCTTTAGAAGGCCCCTAACAAGTAACAACCCCTTTCAAGGGGTCTCCTCAATTGTTTTAATTTGTACTTTGGGAAAAAATAAATTCCTTACACCCTACTATGCCTTTGAGTACAACCATGGCTCACATTGGCATGTCCAATTTTCATTGGGTGTCACAATTACATGTACATATTACCATGGTCCTTTTTCTCTATATTAAAATCTTCAACCTAGTACTTGTGAGGGTAAAATTTAGTTATGATTGTGTACAATAGTAGGAGAATAATTAAGAAATTGTGACATAGTGCTAGATTGCCATTTTCTATTCATAGTTTTGGTGATGTATAATAGGAAAGTCATACGGGGTAAAGACAATTCACACAAGTTCACACATGCTTCTAATGTACCCAACCTAGGCTCATTAAATGTTAAGAGTGACCATTTTTAAGGGCCTTGTGGAGGGTCCAAAATTTTGCTAATGTGACACTCATTCACACAAAGTAGGTAGGCTATTACTTTTGCAACCCCATGCCCACATTAATCCATGTCAAGAAACCCCTACAAACTACAAAGTCAACAATCCATAAGTTGAAAAACTATTATTTTTGAAAAAAAGTTGTATGAATTCCTAGCAAGTTGTTAGATTGTTGGAGAGAGTAGTAGAAAATTGGTGGAACAATGATATGGATAGCAAGGAATAGCAAACTTATGAGCCAAAAGGATATCTTTTTTGAACAAATGAAAGCATTTTTATGAACAAATTTAGATATAAATATGGGAAAAATAAGACACATCCCTCTAAAAGCTGAAGAAGGTTATGTTCAAATAATTTATGAAGAATTTTGACACATCTTTTACAAGTTCAAATTTGAACAATGCAAGAATTTTGTTGATAGTAAGTCACTTGCATTTTTGATAGTAGTAACTAGTAACTAGTAAGTCACTTGCATGTTTCTAATTCTTGTTCAGAATTTGCAATTCTACTTCACATTGTTAGCAATGCAAAACAATAGCACCCATATTTTGCAACAATTACTTATGTAGATGTCTTCAATACCAACACACTTGCAAACATGCGGATTACATTTGATTCCATTGTTCTCACCCACCATTGGATTATTTCCCCTAAACCCTTTTTTACAAGTCTATCTTGAGAATGTAATGTGGTTTACACAAGGGAGGGCAAGCAAACAATTGGCATTCCAAGCTTTGAGCACAAGGAGAATTGCTTAGAGAGGGAGGAACAGTGCTACTTTAGAGATTTCACTTATCCACCTACCATTCACAAGTTTAGTTCTAAATACAAAAATTGTCCCTTCATAGTAGTTTCCATTCAAAACTTTGGTCTCTTATGTTGTTCATTTGCTTCTATAACAAATCTCACAATTCAAGTTGATTAGAAAACTACACTATGCTCTCAAGCGTTCTTTAGTGTTCTAAATAACTCTCCAACTTGGGCTTTATTTTCTGTATCCTTGGAGTTTTACAACAACATCCTTTTTAGAATAAACAATTTGATTATTGTTTTTGAATGTACCTTGACTAAATAATTGCACCATGCAATAGATCTTCTAACATTTCTAGAATATGCATTTTAGTAGATTAATAGAAACACAAATATATAAACTTTTTTATTGTACTAAATTTTTGTTCAAAAGCATAAATATTTAATAAAAAAGAGTACATTTGAGTAACATAGAAAATGAAAAATATCATTGTAATGAAATGATCACATTCCCAGTCCCATTACAAAAAAAATTCATTACAACATTGCTAAATACATTGTTCACAATAAATTTCAAAAGACCTTTGAGTTTTAAATGAAATATCAATACATTTAAGGGCTACAATTTTTTTTTATTTTGAAGAAAAATGAATTATAAAACACCCTATAACATCAACAAATAACGATAAGAAAATATAATGAAAAATCATACTTAGAACTTTCTGGAAGACCCAAGAATATAAGGTAGTATGCTCTATTGCAACCCTCTTAGATAAAACGTCCCATAGGTAAATCAAGAATGGATATGAAGTGGTCCTTGAATGGACCCCTTCAAATCATAGAAGTAAAGGTGTATTTTGTTGCAAAAACCAATCATATTCCTTAATTTCACCCCATCTCTTCACAAATTGTATGGGGATAGTTTATGGGAGATCTAGAGTCACAAATAGGTGTCTACTATAAAAAAAATTGAAAATTCATCAAAAATTCAATAATGCTTCAAAAAATATGAAAAAGATTGTGTTACATTTAGCATCCATTCTCTTTGTCTAAAAATTAAACTTAAAAAAATATTCCTGTCTTAAAAAGCCTATGAGAAAGCAGACCAGCCCTAAAAGTGATGGTTTTAGAGCATGCTACCTTAGGCTCAAAGAAAGGTCAAGGTTGAGAATACGTATAAAAAGGGAGAAAATTAGGGTTTCCGGTTGTGCCATCGTGATGGTCTGTGATTTCAAAGGGATTGTGCAAGTCCAGTGCCTTTTGGAGACCAAGGAAAAACGTTCCCTGGAACACACTCTCTTTCTCTCAGATACCTGAAGACATTCGCAGCATTTGCACTTTCATGGTAACGTTCGCAGTTCCTGAATACTTTTCAAAAGTTTTTTTTATCGTGATTTTATCATTCTGCAAAGGAAAACACGGCATTCAGTCAGATGCAATTGAAGTTGCAGAAAAAGCACTGCTATCTAGGCTACATATTCAAATGTGTCACTGCTGTTTTCGCATCGATTTGTAGCTGTAAGAAATAATTTGGAAGAACGATTTGGTAAAAAAAAGCCATTTTTTGAGGACGACTGCTCACATTAGTCTCGAATGTCCAACAACAATAATCAGCCAACTGTGGCTGTGAAGCTTGGTGGCCTGCAGCCTCTCAACCAACGAGTTCTCGCTAGTTTGGACAGCCGTAATGTTGCAGCTCATCCGTGGCACGATCTTGAGATTGGTGAGACCTTTGCACATTTTCTGTAGCCTTCTCTTTGTGTCTTGGTTTTTCAAGTGCTGAGAGATAAGGTAGGAGGCTCATGAATAGAGCATCTAAGGACTGAAACTGAATTTTGGGGAGGTGAAACTTCTTGAAATTTTCAGTAAATTTTCCGACAAGAGGAATTGGCTTCTAACCCAAAAAATTTCATATTTTTCAGAATTTTGTGGAATTAGTTATGAAATTTTGAAGTGAAAGATCATAGGGCTCTAAAATGGTGCACCTCCTCAAATGTTCATCCTGGGCTATGAAAAACAATGTACAAACTAAGTACATTTGAGGAGGTGCACCATTTTAGAGCGTGCACCAAATTAGAACCTCCTACCTTAGTATTTTTTTTTTCTAGAATTGTCAGATCCTTTGCATAAATTTTTCCTGTCAAAAAAAAGAAGAAGATTTTGATGCGCCATGGTTTTGCGTTATTTAGATAAGGGTCATTGCAAGAAACACTTCACAATTTTGTGTCAAACACCCTTAAAACTGGTAGTACTAGGTAGTACTACAAGCTTTTGAATTTTTTTTATAAATAAAATAAAATATGGGCAATTTGTAAAGCACTTAATGTAGCATATTTGTGAAAATTTAGACCTAGAAAAGTTTTGTTTTAAAAGTTATGCACAAAAATAGAGGGACAGAAATCACCAACAAAAGACAACTTCCTTCTTACTTTTTAGAAAATAGTAAAAAAATTAAAAAAATTAAACAAAAGATGGCCATTTTTGATCTCCCTCATTATCTTGAACTGATGCAATTACTTTTAGAAAAAATGTTTTGGTCTTTCACCAATGGAGGGAGAAAGGATGCTCACTTTGAGTGAATGTGCAAGACAGAGAAATTGGAATCTTGAAAACCGGTCGGTAAATACATGTATCTTTGCCTCATGAAGCTCTACCTACATTTGTGGGCCTAAATTCAAATTTTTTGACCTGATGTAGTACTGAAAACCACCAATACAACAAAGGTAGACATGCAATCTAAAACCTACAAAAAATACCAAAATAATTTTTAAAAATTCCCAAAAATTAGAGAATGTTTATAACTTCTACCTCCACCATCCAAAATTTCATCTCAATCGTGCTTCCCAAGCAAAAGATATGACCCTATAACATGTTGCCCAAGGGGTAGGGGATAAAATGCAAGACACCCATTTCTTGCAATCACCCATAAAGTCTTTAAAAAAAAGGTTCCAAAAATTTCTTGGTAGATGACCTAAAATCAACAGAGATTCTACTGTTACGTAGGAGTACGTTCTCAAAATCAATATGCTTAGTGTGCAAAAGATTAAGATGTTGTATTTTAAGTGTGTAGTTCAAGTAGGTACCTCTATCTTATTTAAAATTTGTAACATAGTACAATAGACAGTTTAGCTAGAATGAACATCACCAAACATGAAGAATGTTGTGGTACTATTAATGACCAAGATGTTCAAATTGGGCTCATGTTTTTAAAACAATTTTGAGCAGGTCATGTAGAAACTAGTTTTAGTCAACATCGATTTGTTCTGAATTAGCATATGCAAAAGTTCTTCACTGATTTTAGTGATACAGAGTTTGGCCTAATTTTGTATACATTTTTCAAAGAGGATCAATAAAATTTGCTATTTTAAAAAACAATGATTCCTTGGTCCTTCACGAGCTAATGAGATACGCCGTGGTTGTTGTGCAGATTGTGTTGTTTTGAACACACGATCTTAGTGCTGAGAAAGCTTCATGAGCATTTGTGTTATAGTGCAAGTATATTGAGTTTTGTTTCATGCACCTCTAAATGCCACTTTTTTCTTGGAGTGCTTGCAGGCCCAGAAGCACCATTGATCTTCAATTGCGTAAAGCCTTAAACCCGGACATGTTAGATCATATTTTCTCTTCTGCTGTGTCACAGAGATTTAGTTCATCTTTCTATTTATCTGAAATGTCAGCATAGGTCTCTGAAGAGTTCATACGTTGCAGGTGATTGAGATTAGCAGAGGAAGCAAAGTGAAGTACAAGCTTGACAAAAAGAGTGGTATTATCAAGGTACATCACTTACCAATACATACTAGAGTTGAGTGTTTCCTTGCTGTGACTGTCATTCTAGGAAGATCACACATTACATAACATCAGGGATTTTTGATGCAGGTTGACCGTATACTGTATTCTTCGGTTGTATACCCGCACAACTATGGTTTCATCCCCCGCACACTTTGTGACGATGAAGATCCTATGGATGTCCTAGTTATCATGCAAGTAAGTAATTATAATTCCATCCTCCTCCATGCTCTTTGACAGTTCTAATTTGGTTAGGAGGAGAGGATTATGCTCAATATTAGCCTTTAGCCTCTTGGCTGCCGACCAACTATTTAATACACAATTTAGCAATATAGAGTATCTGAGTTCAGGAACGGTCAGAGGGATAAGTCCAGAGAAAGCGTGGCAAGGGATAGATCTAATTTTCTACGAGGAAGGCTTTCTTTTAGGGCTACATTTGATTGTTACAAAATACATTGTAACTTGCTACCACAATTGGTACTAACAATTTCCACCAAATAAATGTGCAGGAACCTGTTCTTCCTGGATGCTTCTTGCGAGCCAAAGCTATTGGTCTTATGCCTATGGTTGATCAGGTGCACTTTCATGAAGCTAAATGTTGCCAATTAAACTTAGGGTACATGTTTGGTCACTGAAATGCGCTTGAATCTCAATGCCTAAAGTTCACTTTAACCATACCATCAATTGTATACCCCAAGTTCTAATCCCTTTGCAAATTAACCTCTTCCAACTACTGACAAGTGAATCTTAAGCACTTCAGAAGAAATCGGTTGAAATTCATCTTGTGACTTCGTGGTGAACGTCAAAATTCCATTAAAGAACAAGCGTTTCCTTTCACCAAACGTCACTTGCATAGAAACATTGAGTTGTCAAAAGAGTAGAAGTTGGTCATGCAATCTTGTAGTAAATGAATATACACAAATAAAGTTCACAAGAAGGGAAACATTTTTCTCAAAATTTCTTAAAACTAAAGTTTCTTGCAACCATTCCATGCAGTTGGTGTGGTACTAGTGAAAGGAGATGGGAAAGTGTGCAGTCATTGGCTTGTTTGTCAAAAGCTCTTATAACCAATCTACACAGTTAATGTGCGGTTAGTGATGTGGGTTTGATTTTTATTGGTTTCTCTTGCACCATCTTACTCATTCATAGGGTGAGAAAGATGACAAGATCATTGCTGTTTGCGCGGATGATCCGGAGTACCGTAATGTCAAGGATATAAGTGAACTTCCCCCTCACCGGTTGGTTGAAATCCATCAATTTTTTGAAGATTGTAAGTTCACATTTTCAATTAGGTTAAATTAATTTATCATATTGATGAAGTGAAACTTGCTTTTTGCATATGGATATAGGGCTAGCCTAGGCATTCTCACAACTCACAATTGGGTGTTCTAAATATTGTGTTGACCTCACATATTTACTTGAATGCCTGGACAAGCAGACAAGAAGAATGAGAAGAAAGTGAATGTAGATGATTTTCTTGGCCATGATGCTGCAATAGATGCAATTAGCCACTCCATGTAATTTTCTATCCCTAGAAACACATGTTTCCAAATGCAACTACTGATCATCTATGCTTGAATTACACAATTGATTGCACAACATACTCACACTTTGAATCCATTTCAAGGAATGGTCTCCAAGATACTTCAATCCTTGAATGCCTCCTTCCTTGGAGACGTTTTGCTATACGTTGGGTTCAAGAAACTACCTAACTTGAATCACTTTTAGTAGTTCTTAGATTAACAAAGTGTGAGAATGCAAACATAGCATGTTATTGCACACCCGTCTTGGGAATGTTGATTGAATCCAAATTAGATTTTATTTTTTAATGTTGATATGTTGTTAGGCAAACTCTAAAATAGGTGCACATGAAACACCTTGAAATTGTTATGGCCTAGCATCTAATATTGTTGATGTGGTGATACAGGGACCTTTATGCATCATATGTTGTAGAAAGCTTGCGACAGTAAGGGCCTCACCATTCAAGACACATATGGAGATTTGCAGCATGTGTGTACCTATAGACCTGTAGTAACATTTCACTAGAATTCGATTGCAAGCCGTTCTTTCCAATTTTTTGCTTCTTCTGTATATAATATCTTTGTAATGAACAGGCTTGCACCATGAATGTTTCATAATTGCAACAGTTTATGAATCCTTTAGTTTTCTCTACATGTGGAACATGACTATATCTGATCTATTTTGTTTATGTTTGCATGTGACACACAAGTATTCCGGGACCTCGAGTAAGCGGCAGCCGCAGCATACGGTTTCCAAAAAGGGCCTCTCATGGAAACTATTCCATACCATCTCTACTTGCCGATTATAAAAACCTACGTCTTAGCCCTAGAAGTATGAACAACTCCTCTAGTCCCAAAGCCATCCCTAATAACTCTTCTAGCCCCAAAGCCATAAACAACACTTTCAGTCCAAAAGCCAACACTAACAGTTCCCCTATTTCCGACGTTGCAAATACCCCTCCTACTCCAATAGTTAGGCTAGGAACTAGTAGCTCTTCTAGTCCCAAAGCCCTTAGTGACGACTCATCAGAAGGTGTCCAATATCTCAAAGCAAGATACAGAGGCTATTAAAAAAGACTTTCTTTCTTTTCTTTCATTTTCTAGCACCCTTACAAGAGCAATCTATTTTGTGCACAATCTTGAATTCACGTTGAGTGGTTACCAAAAGCTCAAGGATAAAGAGAAACTGTAAGTACTTGTTGAGTACCATACATTCTTTCTGAAGTGAGAGTCAAAGATTGAAGAGAATGGTATGAAAAGGGAACGTGAAACTATTTAGCCAAGGTTGGAACAATAATATACCAAAACTGGCATTACTCACTCCCTATTTCAGCTTTCCACAACTCTTTACAAAAGAAGAGCCAATCCACAAAATTACAATGTCTGCAACAGCAAATCATGTTTGTTCACCTCTCATGAAAATGCTCTCTACCAGAAAAAAAAGGAAAAAAAAAACACACTAAAATAACTCCTTGTAAGAGAGTTAGTTTCATCAACTAGCTAATTAAGCCAGGGGTAGTAGAGGGGGCAGCAATTTGTCCAATCCATACTCCTTCTCATCGTACTTGGTAATAAATGGATGGTTCTGCAATACTCCAAAAGTAGCCACGTCAGAAACACTCAAAATCAACATATATACATATCATTTACACCTACAAAAAAGACTAAAAAATCTAACGAACAATTGAATACAACAATTAAGATAGCATTTAAGTGAATTCGGAGAAGGCATACCAAGAGTTCTGCGGCAGATGGCCGGTTTTTGGGGTCCTTCTGCAAGCTGCCAAACCAAAAAGAACTCCATTTTAGAATAAAAACCTTGGTTTTCTGCACTTAGATTTGGCCCTAGCCCAATACAAAACTTTGGTTATAAATGAAGCTTGACGGTTCATGTAAGGATTCAACTTCAAATATGGGTCTTGGATGGGGACATGAAAAACTCACGCTTCGTTTGTGTATTGCTTTTTTGAGCTGAGTTCAATATTTTTTTAACTTTAGATTTGGTATAGGACCTCAACTCTCTTTGGGCTTAGGACCATGTCTAGAGGGAAGGGCTTTAGACCATGTCTAAATGGAAGTTGAATAAAAAATCAACTTTAGTTCAATTGAAATGCGTAGTTTTTGACTCGACTTCTTCTTGAGCTACAATGTAAAGTACCCCCAACAGTCCAATAACTTAACCCCTAAGGACCAAGGAGTACTCTGTAATTCTAAAAATGCAAAGAATGATTAAATGGTGACTTTCAAATAACAGTTTTACACTGTGGCCTGTCATAGATCATATCCACATTGTTTGAATCTACCACCACTCACCAATATTCATCAACAAATTTGAAACAAATAACTCAAAACTCCTTCTAGAATTTGATTATGGATTGGATATTAATGCTTTTCACAAGCATTTCTCTCTTTTGAGATTACAATGGTAGTGATTTTCTAAGATTTTTTGTTACTTACAATTTGAAGTTTTCTTTGAAAGACCGCATTTGCAATTAGAAAAAGGCATTTGCAAAGAATTATGTTGGAACTGCTATACCACTAAAACGTTAGAGATCGATTCAAAAATTCCAATATCTGGATAGGTGAAAAAATCATTCCCATCTGGTCACAATCATTCATTATTCAAACCTCGAAGACCTGGTTCTTAAGGGGTTGAGATGCTGCTAACCTTGGCAAGAAGAAGAAAAAGGAAATATAGTATTTGAAAGACTTGTAACGTGTCGATATCACATTGGCTGCAACAATTTAGAACCCACATTTGCAAACAAATTATAAATTACAAGTGCACCAAGCCAAGTGACTTACCAGGCTGAAATGAAAGAGCAAAATTCGGGAGAGAATTGGTCGGCAGGGGCAGCTGGAGGGGGCTGGTCCACAATGGTTTGTAGAAGTTCATAGAAATTCATCCATCCTTCTTCACTGCCAGGTGGCTGGTATGGGTACTTCCCCAGAGCACACTCCAACAGCGTCAACCCTAAACTCCAGATATCACTGTCAAATCCATATGTGTGGCCTCGAACTCGTTCCGGCTGCCAAGCACCAGCTCCCCAGTTAGATATAAAGCTAATTCATTCCAAACTCCAGGAGAAAAAAAGAGGCCTTCATTGCACTATTAATTCCAAAAATAGAGGCAAATGAGTTCCAAGGCTAGAAAACTCTATACAATGGCAAGGAGACAGGGCTTTGGGCTCATAATCATGATGAGCCATGTTTATAAAGAGACAAAGGAGAAATTGCAAGCTCTGGCACCTCTCTAGTAGCAAGACCCAGCATATAGTTATTTGGAAAATATGCTTGTTAATAAGTTACATCAAAACACGCCCCACAGAAACACCCTCAACTTTGACCAGCTATGATTAAATCAATCCTTAAGCAGGTTGTTTCATCAAATATGGAATGGAATTCTCCTTGAAATGTAATACTAATGAAAACAAACAATTAATTTGGAAGTATCTCTATCCCGTACAGAAATTCGTAATAGTCATATGAGTCTCCGCGTATATTCTTAGTATGATAAATCATATATTGATTGAAAAAAATCAAACGTTTTGTTCAAAATCATTTGAATACCACTACGTCTATAACCGTGTGTTGGAATTCTATTAGACGTGAGATGTTTCTTTGGAATAATGGACCCTAACATGCTACTATTCCATTTAAACACATGTCTCATGTTTATTGAGTACTGAAACTTTCTGCATGTTGGAAACGTTGCTTCAACTATCTCATTGATCTGGAGACCGAAAAACAAAAACAAAATGTCTATTTAGTGAGAGATATTATATGAAATGTGTAGAAGTCAAGGTTGAAGGTGAACATGAACTACATACCGACATGTAAGTGCAAGTGCCCACGAAGGTATCCCTCACGGCCAGTGAATTGGCCAGCACAGCACTAACCCCAAAATCTGAAATCTTCACCTCGCCCTTGTGGTTTAGCAAGAGATTAGAAGGCTTGATGTCCCTGTGAATGATATGCCGGGTTTGATGCAGGTACCTAAGGCCTCCCAACACCTGCTTCACACTCCAACAAGTTCAGAATATTGGGGATCCATTCCATTATAGCAAAAACCTCAAAGGAAAAACTAGAGGCAGATTTGATTAACCCTAAATGCACAAAGCTAAACCTACAAATTCCACGTTGGAAGCCTACTAGTTGAATATTGTAACTTTCCAGAAAAACACTTTATTGTGTTGCATAAATTCTTTTTTTCATTGATATATTTCACTGCTTTCCAAAAGGTCTTCTAAATGATTCACTTCAACTCCTACAAGTAACCACTTTTGGCCATGGAGGCACTGAAAGCAGGAGGACTCCTTTTTTGGACAAACATTTGCTAGATTCTTGTCTCATTTTGACGCTGGTTACCTTAGTACTAAGAAAATGGGATGAACAAATAGATAAAATAGCCAAACCCCTCTCAAATAAACATCAGGTGCACCAGAATTTGGACAAAAAGTGTTAATATAAGCTGGTTTTGTGGAAAAACGTGCGCAGATTTATGATTTGATCCATTTTTTCCGTACCTGCATGCACTCTAGAGTTTGTGTCGCCAACCAATGCAGAAACAGAAAAACAAGTTTCTGAATAAATGACTGGACACAGTTTGAAACTGTCGGTACAATTTGTTATCTTCCTTGGAACTTCTGTGAATGGTAGATTTCAAGTATTTTGGCCCATTTGGGTACGCTTGGAGGCAAAAAGGGATTAGAATGGGAGCACGTACTTGCTTGCTAACAACAGCCAAGTTAGGCTCCGCAATGCACTTGGGGTTGAGCTCCTTCATGATGTCTGCCAGAGAGCCTCCGTCCATGTACTCCAGAACTATGGAGATGAGGCCGTTGCTGTAGAAAGCATGGTAGCAGATGACCACGTAAGCAGACTGCGACGCATGGTTGATTTTCAGCTCCTGCACGATCTGCCTCCGTGTGGTCTCCTCGATGTTCATATGAATCACCTGAACCCCCCCCCTCTCACTTGAAAACTCAGCCAAACAAACCAAAATAGCAAAAAAAAATACTCTTTTCTTTCTTATAGAAAAAAAAAAACATGAAAAAATACTCATATTTCAAATTTTGAAGGATTTGCGTAAGAAATTATCATAAATTGAGTTAAGAGGATGAAGCATGTAGATCTAAGGCTATTGAAGCAATATAAATTATGATCTAAGAGGAGTCCAGACATAGTAGATCTTCATTTTTGCAAAAATAATAATAATTCTTCTTCCATCTCTACATGAACAGCCTTGCACAAAAAACATGAAGCATTCAATGCGCTTTCTAAACATACTTACGTGTGCTTCATCTATTTTATATAACTCCTACTGCAAATGTTTAAAAACGTTAACTATCAACCTAGTGGATCTTGGCTCTCTTACAGGTTAAAGAACAAGCTTGATCTCAAGCGGGTGTAACTTGGAATTACAGGTATTTTTTGCAATCTCAATGAAAAGATTATTTACCTTGAGAGCATACGTTTCGTTGGTCCATTTGTGCCTGACTAGCTGCACAACCCCACCGGCTCCCTTGCCCAGCACTTTCACGGTCTCCAGGTCTGACTGAGAGATGTTCCCATTCGCAGCTGGCTGTAACATAACCAAAATCCAAAATTAAGGCCGTGTCATTAATGAAGTTTCACCATTTAACTAACACTGTTCCTCCTTTGCAAAAGGATTTTTTTAGTAGATATCCAAAATCATGGTATCCAAGCGAATAACCAATAAACAGGAACTGCAACTTCTTGGTCCCAACCTCGGCTGGCCCATAGTAAATGTGACCAAACCTTGGTATTAAATAAGTTGGCACAGTCCCCTCATTCATTTCACATATATTCTACTTCAAGAAAACCGAATTCATACCATTGAGATCAACCCCTACAAAACCCCCATTTTCGTAAAAATATTGATATTACGGTACAAACAGAGCGGCTTAACCCCCTTTTCATGTAGTTTTTTTTATTAATCCTATGTAGACCGATCTAACTTTATCACAAGCCTTACTCACTACGCTACGTAGGATTTATTTATAAAGGCGTTTGCAAAGGCTGGACTGGGGCTCTTCATCTGTAGAGGTGGGTGTTCACACCATCAGGCATGTAGGAAGAAACCCTAGAGTTACTGAATTTTCTCTCACGAATCTTCTACAGTAAAAAATACCCTTCAAAAAACTGAATCTCATAATGCTAATTACAGCCATTTTCTATTTTTTGCTCTCACACAACTTTCATTATTCCATAGATCCACAAAAACCTAAATCCAGCGCTTAAAATGTCAATAATTCAGGATAAACATAAACTGCTCAGGTGCCCTAACGCCAACATTTCTACAAAGTCAATGAATTTCTACAGCAAACATCCCACCAAAAGAGAACATCGCTTGGTACAAACAGTTTCACAAAAAAATGATAAAAACCAACGCTCAGTCATACCCTAAAATAATACAAACCACAACAGAAACAGAAGATAACACATGAAGAGGAGTAAGCTGAGCTTACAGTCGATGTCTGAGGCTGAGACACCACCCGAATTCCTTCCTTATTGAGCATGATATCTCCATCTTGAAACGTACCACTTGCAGTCCTACAAACACCCAAAACTCAAAACACATCAAGTTCAAAATCACTTTAAAAAGCAATGCTACAAACGGAAGAGTAGTCTTCAGATTCAGCCAAAATGGTAAACTCCAAAGTTAAGACTGTTTCTCTAACAAGGTTTTAAACGATTCATGGATTCCAAAAGTGGTGAGCCACCCTAAAATGAGCCCAAAGCTCTCAAACGGGCAAAACCCATTCACTTACACGTAGTCCGAGATGGCAGCCTCCTTGGGCACGTTCACACGAAGGGCTGAACCTCCTCCTTTGAACCTCCCTCCAGCCCGCTTCATCTCCTCTTCTTCAACGACCCTCCCCAAACCTAAACACACACAGACACACACACAACCCCACAGTAAAAGCCTAACCCTAAACCTCCAAGGTACCGAATTCCTGAACAAATTCGAAGATCTCTACACTAAAAAGCTGAACCGGAAGCAACAAAGAGGGCTTTGTCAGCTGCAAGCTCACCGCGAGAGAGAGAAAGATGGCTGTTTTGGAGCGGAGAAAGCGGTGACGAGGGAATTGGGGTAACTTGAATGTGGGGTTGTGAGAGATCTGGCAAGAGCACAAAGGTGAGAATCGGGTGCTGCGAAAGAGATGCTCCCTGGCAAGCCCTTGTGGAGAAATGCTGGAAAAGAGAACGACGATGCTTGCAAGCACAAATGCTGCGACGACGAGATCGTGGTGGTGTAAACTTAAACTTTAGTCGGCGAGAATTGAGTGTCTCTACCGATTGTTGCCGGATTTCTTTTCCTTATTTTACGGTGGGTTTGATTATAGTGTGACCTCGTGGGTTGAATTCTTTTTGTGGTAGTGGACTCGGAGGTAACTGAGGGGCGGTTCACATTCTGTCCCCTCGTCCCAAGTCCCACTGAAATCTGAGAATTATGATTGGTGTTGAGTCAAAAGTTGGGACTTGGCACTTCACACTACAATGATTACATCCCCAATCTCAGATTTTAGTTACTTATAGAGTAGCACTTTTTGGAATTTTTGGTGTTAAAGAAGGTGGAATTTCACTTGAGATTTGGGTTACTCATTTTGCTAAACCTAATTTTCAACTCAAGTCCCACCAATTGTTTGCATAAAATATTTGTGATTTTCTTTGGTACACCTTTTTGCTCTTAATAACCCAACAAAGTTGGGATCTGGCGTTGCAATGAGACTTACAGAGATGGGACGTGGAACGTGGTGTGAATTGCTCCACCCTTGAACATTTATGGATTGCCACTATTTTGTAAGTTTTATCTACCAATTCTTCTATTTTCACTATGCCAATAGTAATACCTAATGTTGACAACATTAATTACAAGCTATAACACTAAATGTTAATAATATTATTAGTGTTATTAATGTTAAAGGTCAACATAAACATTATCTTTCAATTAAATTTCAATTTTATTTTTTTGATTAATATCATGATAGTTTAGCTTGCACTAATTAACCCCTAAAGGCCCAAGGAGCTCACTTTGGGCTTTATGAGAACCCGGGCAGGCTCTATTGACTTCATAATTTGGAAAATTTTCATGGAATTTTTAGGATGGATGCTACTCATCATAATCTACATGTGAAGCTTTATTTCATGTCATTCAGATAAGTATTACAAAAGTTAGAAGGTTTTTTCAATTTTAATGTCAAACCGGGTAGCAAAAAATATATTCTAAATTTTTTTTAATTTTTTTTATAGAATTGTATAGATTGATACCTACTCAAAAAAATTGAATCACTCAACTCCAAATAATGAGGTAAGAGTTAAAAGGAGTTTTCTTTTGCAAGCAAAGAAAGTAGGAAGAGGGTAGAAAAAACATATAAAGTTATCTTTTACTCTCAATTTTGAAAATTTTCAAACGTAATTGAAAATTAAAGTTACTAATTGTCTGTTAGAGCATTCTCACCATTGGGATTAACAATTTTCAAATTCTTCCAAAACTTATTAGCATATTAGTTATATCTTTCATTCATCAATACCTTTCACTTTACAATTTTTGTAGAAATGAATCCAAACTTTTTTTTGGTCAAATTTTGTTATATATGCTTTCAACCCATTTTCTGACATATTGCAAAAATTGCACAAGAAATACAACATATGTGTTTTTTTCTAAAAGTTTGAAAATCAAAACTTCACCTTTTGGAAGGACTAGAAAAACCTACATTTTGAAGTTTAGGCACATTGATCTTCCAATTGGTGGGGATATTCATTTTAAAATTTTGGGACAATGTACTTGTGCAAGTCAACCAAAGGATCCTACAGTTGGATTTGTTAAAAAATAAGTTTCAATGAAGATTTTGACCTTGGTTTGGGGATTAGTATTTTGAAGCAGTTTTGGACCTCTAAACACAAAAGAATTTTAGGGGTTAAAGCAATATTTATTATTAATAGTAATTGTCAATATTAACATAAATCATTAACTAAATTAGAATTTAAGTGAGTTAAATGATAGGGTAAAAGCATTATAGGTATTACAACAATAAATATCATTATTTGTGTAGAGGGCGTTAAGATTGGAATTTGTAAGAGAACAATGAACCCTTAGACAATAACTTAACACATGAGTCCCATTTTAGAAAGAACCAAAAAAAATTTGACACCCGTGTTGCAACTAATTAGCTACATGTAAGTTTATTATTTTGATAACAAGGGCATAACATTTAGTAGTCAAAAGAGAGGCTACCTTTCCCTCTCTTCAGATATCATCCATGAACTTTATCTTGACAAAAAAAAATGCGTTTCTGGTACATCCCAGCGTTGCATGGGCACTTACTTGCTTTCCGTAAAGATTCAAAAAGATTCTTTTTACAGGCACATACTCGTGACTTCTGTAAGGGTCAAATCTAAAAAATGTGCAGCATAGCTGCTATGCTGCAGTCATGCTTTAACTATTATTCGCTATCTCATTGCAACTGAGAACAAAGAGTACCAGCTTTCATATTATCAGTATCCTAGTTATAGAACAAGTCACTTTTTTTAGAAAGATTCGATGTACAGCATAGTTCACATGTGGTATATCTCCTGAAAGCAGATATATACGTGCATGTAAATCTCAATATCTAAGCTTATAGCCCAAATCGTCATCAAGAATTGTGAGCATGTTTGCATGCTATACCTCATACGGGTAGAATGCATGTATCAGTATTCGAAGCAATCAGTTTTTTGTCATATCTGTCTAAGCATTTCTGGAGAAATTTTTAGACTATTCTCGGTCATATGTAGAACTCGGCTTATAAGCTGCGAGCATGATCCAGAGAGTGAGTAAGCAGGAGCATAGGGAAATATTCGGCTTTCAAGGCTAGAGTACATCAGTTATAAAAACCGGTTCTTTCCCAGCCATGTACCCTGAATAAAATTGACCAGCCTAACTGTTCTTTATGACGTGCTTATCAGCCCAGGTGATAAAGGTAAGTATTCATATTTTTGATATTTGGACAAACTTTGGCGAAGCCAGGAGTATTTTTTGGATGCCAGAAGTATATATATATATATATATGAGCTTATTTCTCTATAGAGCCACCTATGAGTGTACATCCATAGTCATAAGAAGGGACCGATCCAACTTATAATGTGTTTGATCAGTTTATATGAAAAAATCAATAAAGCCAGTAGCAGAACTAAAAACGACTGCTCAAGTATGTAAAGTTTGTTTTACTGTGACGAGCTAATTCACGTTATTGAGGAACTGAACTCAAGCTCCATACACAGATTTGGCAATGGTCCTCTGAGAAAGGCCGTGTCTCAAGCATAAAGAGAGAGATAAACTTTTAGAATAATCCGGGACCCTTTACTTCAGAAAGTACATGTATTTAACCAAGCAGCCCTATTCTTCTTATGCGGAAAAAATTCCTTCATATTACTCTTTTCTCGGCAAAAAACCGTGGTTGGTATCATTTAGACAGAGAGCCATACAAAAAATTCCGCAATTGCTAGTTATAACCACTCATAACATAGCTATTTCCATAGATTTGTCAGGGTAAAAAAGTTCTCATAACATTATCCAAGCATTTCTGAAGTAGAGTTCCAGAAAGTAGGGAAAGCTGGAATGAAATGAGAGAGGTTTAGAGGTTGTAAAAAGAGAGCTTGAAATTTGCCAATTTCTCCAAGAGGTAATGGACCTCACTTGTGCCCATCCTAAAAACCCAAACAATTCAATGTTAGGTTGGTGAGGTGCAATAGGTGTCAACAGTTCATTACGCATGCTATAGCCTTCACAAGGAGAGGAAATGGTAAAAAACAAACAACCAACAAAAAACCTCAAGTAAAAAAACCTGTGTAGCACTCTGTGAAGAAGCCATGCTGTAATTGGAAAGGTGTGCTGTAACTCAGCTCTGCGCGTCTCCAGTCCGGAGTCAGTATTTCCGTGCAAGCGTCCTCTGTGAAGGCTGCAGCCCAGCTTCAGTGCTGTAGTCTCAGCGTATTGCATGCAAGACAATACCAAAACAAGTTCGTAACACAGCCGCAGTGAGCGCTTACTACAGCCAGTGTACATTAGGGTGTCGGGGGAAAGCAGGGGCGGGAACAGTATGACTGGCGATCACCGGTCTCACAGCCCTGACTGGGTTATTAATTGCCATTTTGAAAAATAGATTTAGCTAATCTCTTGCAAGATCTCTTGTATAGCCACTCATACTCTGGTATCCGAGGTCCTCTGAGATTCTTGAGTACAAGTTAAGTAGAATGGCAGTAAGTAAGGTTGGTTCATTGTCTGGGTACTTGAACCGCCATTGCTAAAGCAGACTGGCTTATACCCAAATCTTGCTTAATTAGCAGTAGCAAAGACTTCATTAGTCATATAGCTTATAAGAGCACTTTATTTATTTAGTGCTCATATCTTAGAGAATATATCTCAAAACCAGTCTATATGTGTAGTGTAGTAATCCTATAGAGTCAATTCATTTTATGAATGAACGTCTCAGTAATATTGAAGCATCTGAATCTTAAAAGCATATAAATCCTAGGAGTAGAACTTTTAGTATCAATCTAAGTAGGATCTTGTCCTATGAAAAAAATTTCTTTTTAGCGTTGTATTTTGGCTTCACAAGGTAAGCCTAGGGCAGCATCTAGAAGTCATGAGTATTAGGAACCTCTTTTTAGACAAAAATCAAGGTAGTTTTAGCCATGATTTTATGCAAGAGGAAGGAGTAAAGGAGCATCTAAAGTCTTTTCCAAGTCCAAAACAATCATTGCTATAATTCACCTCTTTTTATTGTTCAAGGTTTTTGTTAGGGCCTTGTCCTAGAGTTAGGCTTTCAATACTATTCTTATACCATGATTTCTTTCATGACAAGGTGTTAAGAGACTAACACTTGTATAGAAATCTTAAAAAAAAATTAAAATTAAATTAAATTTTTTGACACGTCTGGCCCCTCGACGTGTGTGCACTGAACTAAGCCTCCCTTTCTTAAACTCTAACAAATTTAGTCAAGTGTCCCCATAACTAAAAAAAGGTGTGGAATATTCCACACCATTCTCTTGGAGGGAGGGCAGCCTTTATTAGTGCTACTGAATGTTATGGGAAGAGGGGTAACAAAAAGAGTTTCCAAACATTCAAGAGACTCTCAAGTCCATTCCCTCTCTTTGGGCTAACTAAAACATTTAAAAGATGGCATTTTTGAGGAAGCCATTGGATATCCAAAATTTTAAGCATAATTTAATTTAAAGTAATATTTAACTAAATCTAAATTACTTGTGCTTTTTAACTATGTTTGCAAATTAATGAGAGGTTTTCTAATGTTATAGGGACATAAATCTTTCAACATTTTGCACATGTTGTAAGTAAAACATTAAAGTATCTTTTAATAATTTGCAAAAATCTCCAAAAAAAAATTTACCATCAATATTTTAGGATTTAGGATTTTTGATATTTAGTTGCATGTAGCAATTTTTTCAACCAGATTTTGTGCAGTGGAAATTCCATTTTCATTGGCCCTATTGTTTACCGATTGTGGTTATATATTTTGTTTCATTACGGATTTAAATTTTAGTGCGGTTGTTTGCAAAACTCACGTTGTAATTTAACATAAAATTCTTTATTGAATTTTAATTCGGAATGATGCTTAGTATAATTGGAAGTGGTGAATATATTCAAAAAGGAGCTCCTGGAGAGGAGCTTCTAATACTTGATTATTTGTGCTCAACTGCTAAGAAGAACTGAGATCTCCAAGTTGGTATGAGGCTTTTGGTGATGACGCATATCATTTTTAGAGATTTTTTTTGAAGAAATAATGTCTTCATATTGAGTGGTTATGATTATTGAGTGAAAGTGGCACGTCATTTTGCACTTTGATATATTGTCAAACGACTATAAAGGTCGTATAAATTGAACAATCAAAAATTTAGACAAAGAGTTTATGATCTATTTTCGAATGCAATAGCTATCTCTACATAGAACTTGGTGAAACTCATTCAATTTTGCACGTTCATTTATTGCTCAAAGTATTTTGATAAATTATCTGGTAAAGAAATTCTGCACAAAGTCACATGTGTTGAATGCTTGAATATATACAAGATCCATCAGCTGAAACCCTGGTTTATTTAAGCTACATCCAAAATTGCGTTTACTAGGGATAATATTACTTTCAAAAAATTATATAATATCCTAAGGATTTATATATAAATAAAATAATCTCTTTGAAATTGGAAGATTTTGCAAAATCCAAAATACATTTGTAAATGAGAAATTTTAAATCCACAAAACCACAATATTTGGTTTAATTTTGTTGATCTTTGGTCCCGCCACTTCTTCTTTTGAGCACGGTCAATGTCACTTACTTTGCTTTACCTTTCATTTCACAACAAATCATCACTTGCTAATGCTCCACTTGTGTTACAAATTTGTTTGTTTTTCCATGTTAGTCAAGATTCTGTACTATCTTGGAAATCCTAACATCTAACTTTCACAAGACATGCAATCAAACATACCCCTTGGTGACATAGGCCAAAAAATCCATTGATGTTAAGATTTTTGGTAATGGCACTATTCATCACTATTGCTAATTATTGTTGTGTAATCTAAGCTTCCAACCAAACTCAATTTAATTCACTTTAGAGCTTGTCAATGTTATTCTTCCTTTTTGGATTCACCAAGACATAAGCATTCATCAAGAGTCATTAATTGATAGCAACCTAATAAAGAATAGAACACCATCCAATTGGTATCAAAAGGTGCACAAGAATACCTTACATCACAATGAAAGTGATGGTGAGACTTCAAATCCATTTTTATCCCTCATGAGCCACCAAATTTTACCATGGCTTTGTGTAAAACACTAAAAGTGAAGATGCGGAACGCCCCTCTTTATAGTATCTTTTGCAGTACCTAGCAATCCCTTTCCCATGATACAGGTCAAATGAGATACCAAAAGCACTTGGATTTTGAAAGAATTCCATTTTCCATTCATTTCTTCAAAAAGAAAGTGTCAAAGTCAAGTTGAGTTCTCTTACTAAAATATTTTTTTTGCTCAAGCTTTCAAATTGGGCAATCAAGGCCATGTTTCTAATCTACTCTATAAGAAAATCATAACTCATTACTCACTAGGACCCTTTGAACATGTGAACACAAGTTGTTGTCTTCCAAAGTATAGGTCATATGACTAACAGAGTTGTACAAAGTTCCCACCTTTTTATTTTACCATAACCTTCAACTCAGAATTTTGCCCTTAGTGAACTTTAGCAATCTCAAATCCTTGCAATTCTAACTCTTTATATTATGCTTCCACAAAGGAATCCTCTTTCAATCTCAACTTTAACATTGCAATTGTAAAAGAGAGGGGCAACTAAAAACAAATCAATTTTGAAGAGTCACAATTTTTGACTAATAACTTAGATTCTGAAGATACATACATTCAAAAATTTGAAAGCATTCAAGGCAAATCCCTATTTTGTCTCAATCAAAGAGCTAGAGGGCTCTATGCTCAAAACTACTCTCAATTTTCCCACCAAGTTTCTTGCAAGATGTAGAATGTCACACCCAATATGTCATATTTAACTAAATGTAAATTAGTCTAAATTCATTTGTAATCATCCTAAAAATTGATTTAAAAAACACTAGTTGGTACTACCAAAGAATTGGGAGATATGTCCAAATTAAAAGATATGCAAAGTTTTGAAAAAAACACATCCAATACATCAGAAAATTCCAAAGTTAGCAACACACAAAATCCACATTTACATGAATGGTCCATATTTACTTAAATGTGGCATCAACGTCTACCTTGTCCACCAAGGTGTGAGGCATTCAATTTGGAAGGAATGTGACAAATTTTTGACAAGCTAATAGTTTTCAACATTGAATAAATTTTATATTTTTGTTGTGAACATGAGTTCTTATTAGTACCAAAGTGTGAGTACAGCAGACTAAATCAGGTGCTTTCAACATCTTCAAGCGTGCTTTCATAGTTTGGCTTTTCCAAGTCACAAAAATCATGAGGTCCAACCTATGGCATGAGGGAGGTCAAAATTTGCTCAGGAGAAGGCTGTCTCCCCACACTCGCTTGCAAAAAACCTCCACACCAGTTGAACGCCAACTTCTTTTGAAGCACAGTGTAATACTTTGCTACCGTCATCACCAGAAACATCACTTTGACAAGTGTTCCGGTGAAGGCACAAATGGGTTATTCATTAAATTGGGGAAAAGCTTGCATATTGGGACTTTAAAAGTTTTTATTCTTAAATTATTTTAGGTGATTTAGAGTGTATATTATGATGATTTTCTTACAGGAATTATAAAAAAAACTCACTTCAAATCACCAAAATATTCTCATAAACATAATATTTAGTATTTCTAAAATACATTTTAGGAAAGTATTTTTTCCCAATTTAATGAATAATCCTATGACACAAGAAATCTACAAAATTACATATTTCCCATAGACTTAAAGAAAATTTTGAGCCCCGTATTTTTAGTCCACCTACAATCACCAAAACTCTAAGAAGAAACTCTTGATCTTTAAGTCTACCTTTGAGCTGTAGATTATTATTGGAAACATGAGGGCCATTTTTTTTATAGGGAAAACTTCATGGATACCCCTCAAGTTTGCAATATAAAATTTAGGCATATGTTTTGTTGTGCATGTCACTTCCCTTCTTCCTTTGTGCACATGCATAACAAGAAAGAAGTAGTGTACACACAAAGGGAGAAGGAAATGACATTCATAACAAAACAAACACTTACAAATTTTGGTCCAAGGATAATTGTGATTTATCTAAAAAGCAAGGGTATTGAAGAAAACATTGCAAACTTCAAGGGTATCCATGATATTTTTCCTTCTTTTTATTGTTTGTTCGTTTCCAATGTCCACCACAGGACAAAGTGTTTGAACGGTGAGTTTCACCAGCCTGCTGAATAAGATAGGAGCACCCAATTGTAACACCAGCCGTTCTGTGACATCTAAAATTAAACCTAAAGTAGACACTCTTGCATCCAAACAAGACACAAATGCACCCAATTCAGACATGCAAGTTGACATAAGGGAATAGAAATTGTGTAGGTGGCAATTTTTGATTGGGTGTGACATGCTCTTTTTATTGTCATGACATGATCTTGTTGTTGTTGCTTTTTCAAGAGTCTAGTGTCTACAATAGGTTAATCTAAGGACTTACCTTCAACAATTCATAATTTATTTATACTACCTCAAAAAATTCTAAAAACAATTTTGCTTGAATTTGTACCCATTTCCTAACAAGCACATGCCATTACATTCTCAAAAGACCCTCTAGATTACCACTAAGGTAAGTGTCACATTTGGGTGCTCCTACCTTAACAATGTTCTTGTACAATACCCTTGAGTAATGTTACATAATCCCTGTTTCTGTATTCCAAACAAGTTTGAATAACAAAAAATATAAATGGCATTTTAATCTCATATAGTTGGTATCTGATTCTCATGCCATCTCAATCAACCATACCAAATTTTGGTTACTAAAAACCAAAATCCTAATTTTGGTAAATTGTTTCGTGTCAAAATCACAATTTTACAAGAAAGTTAATTAAAACACATTGATGATGAATTTTTGAGATTTGATTGCATATATATGTAAGAGACATTCATACACACATATATCCTTCTAACAAACATCTACTAAAGTTCAAAATTTTGTCAATAGAGGTGTGAATGCTAGAGTGATCATGACCAAATTTAGTAAACTAAATATCTCTATTTTTTAATTAGCTTTTAGCAAAATGAACATACCACCATGCTCAAAAGTACAAATTTAATCATAAAGTATGGGTCAATTAACAAAGTTTAATTACCATAAAGAATTATCTAGTTTACTAAATTTGGTTATGATCACTCTAGCATTCACACCTCTCTTGACAAAATTTTGAACTTTTTGTAGATGTTTGTTAGAAGAATATATGTGTGTATGAATGTCTCTTACATATATATGCAATCAAATCTCAAAAATTCATCACCAATGTGTTTTAATCAACTTTCTTGTAAAGCCATGATTTTGACACAAAATAATTTACCAAAAATAGTATTTTGTATGATTGATTGAGATGGTATGAGAATCAGATACTAACTTTATGAGATTAAAATGCCATTTATATTTTTTGTTATTCAAACTTGTTTGGAATACAGAAATAGGGATTACGTAACATTACTCAAGGGTACTGTACACTACACTGATCAAATTATCCAAGAGCAAGTCTTGTGTCCACTCTAGGATTTGAACCATGTCCCACAACGATAGAACGACCATGACAATCCAACCAAGGGGTTGCAAGTGTAACTTATTACTCCCTTTGTCCCAATATGAAGCTCCAAAAAACTTCTTCATGAGGGATTAACTATATCTTTAGTCATTATGCTACTGACAAATGCATTCTAGAATCAATATACCACCTACCAAATATTTGCAAAATTGCAAGTTTTGATGTTGCCGTTTAGACACCCAAATTCCATGCAAAAAGTACCATATTTGTGCATAGTTTGGGAAGGCTACCAGCTCCTCATTATTTTAGTCTTTGTACTAATGACACATGCATTCTAGAATCAATATACCATCTACCAAATGTGTGCAAAATCTCCAGCTTTGATGTTGCCATTTGGGCACCCAAATTCCGTGCAAAAAGTACCATATTTGTACATGTTGCTAGCTCCTCATTATTGATGATTTAAAGATTAGTAGCAACAATGGTACCTCATATGGGCAAGGCCAAGCTTGTTAGGGGAGAAATGCTCTTTAATTGCTTAACTTACCCCATGAAATCATTGGACTTGACAAACGCTTTCTCAGCAATTGAAATTAGCAAAAGGAGCTTTTGAGTGGGACAAGAATTATGCCTAATATGGAGCTTTATATTGAGACAGAGGGAGTACTTGGCTTGCAAGCTTGACACTGTTCTCTTGGGTAATTTTTTTAGGTCAACACCCTGCCCGCGCTCCCGATTTTCTTCTGAAGTCTTTCTAAGAATACAAGGACTTTAGCTGGCATATGACTTCATTACTAGGGGTGCGAGCTTTGATCTTGGAATCCATTCATGATGGCCAATCAAGATTTTATAAGCAAAGTCAAGTTTAAGCTGGAATCTGTCTCGTTCAGCTAACTCTAGACCATCAAAAGTTCAGAAACAAATACCCATGAAAAAGTTGACAGTTTTTTTTGAGTGTCCTAGTCTGTACAGATTTCATGGAAAGATCCCTTGATGGGGGTCATTTTGTGCTTAGTGAGTTTAGCTCTGTCGGGTGTGCATGGCATTAACCCCGAACGTCACGAGTTGCTCCGAGGGCTTTCCAAATTTTTTTATGCACCCACCATCATACAATTCAAAGTTCTGAATACTGGTTGCGACCGCATTTGGTAGTGTAGCTCCAGAGCCCAAGGGCTCTCCAGGGGTTGAAGTATCCCTTCATCAGACCATCACCATGCCCATGTACTGTACAGGTCACATTTACCTTCACAGTCTAGAAGTTAAGAGTTGGTTAAACATGACATGAATACTTGTGGCCAACCTCTTAACTGTTCAACACGCCATAGCCTCCGCTGAGTGGATCCCATTTCAAATTGTCTAATTAACATTTGAGCACATCTATTGAATACCTGGAAGACAGACATGATATGCTCGGTACCTACGCGCTACAACACCTTCACCGAAGTAAAAATGAAAAGATAACATAATATAGTGCACTGCCAGGTTACAATAGCAGAAGGATGTGCCAATTGCCCTCAACCAGGGAAGTTGGTTCAGCCAATGCTTGGACCATTAGAGGATTTTTCGGGATAAATTTGAACTAGAAAGTTGCATACAACTAGCAAAAAATTGGCACATGATACAAGCACCAACACGTCCATGCCGTGTTGAGCACACTAAAGATGTTCTTGAGAAAATTCCTATGATGAGAACTCAAACCTCCCCTGGTGGCAAATTTGCAATGATGTGCAGAGTGTCCATACCCAGCCATGGTTTGCTTCTCTGTTTAACAAACGCTTCTTAGGAACAAGGGGAGTAGGAGTTGAAAAATATCAAAGTTGTAAAAGTAGCGCAGTGTTGAATGCTAAGATTTAGATATTCTCTTTCACAAAGTTTTATGTAAACTAGGATGGATACAAATTTAAATTTGCAATATCAGTTTTACTCTTCAAAACTCAGAAAAGAAAACAGCACTTGTATGCTGATTTCCACATTGGTCAATAACTTTGCTGCACCACAACATGAAGGCATTATACAAAACTCATCCAATTCCTTATCATACTGCTAAAAGCACAGTGACCTCTGTAATATCACATCCTCACTCTATGTACTTAAGAGCTATTTCTTGAAGTTGGTGTGATATTAGAGAGGGTGCACAGAATGATATTAAAGAAGTTGCAGTTTTATTTCTTCTCTTTGTTTCATACTTCATTGTTTTTCAAGAAATTGTGATTTTGAGGAGCTTTGGACTTTAGTAATTTCACTTTTTATTATTATTGCTAGATGATTTGAGATATTTGTTACATTGGAGCAATTTTCAATTTCACAACAATTCAAGCGTTCAAGGAGTCTTTAAAATTTGTAAGTTTGATCTTATCGTGAATGCATAGCGTAGCAAGCACCAACCGCTAGTGGTTTACTGCATAAAGATAAGATTCTGTGTTTCTCTGCAATTTCAGAGTCCATGGAAACACAACCACAAGGATGGAGGATTTAAATTATGCCTTGTTACATACCCTTCATACATACCTGCAAGCTTCATCTCCAAGAATTTGTTCACCAGGGATCCAACCATCGATGTTGAGAAGATCAAACCAATGAGCTATGATGTCTTTACTCAATTACAATCCGATCGACTGCAGATTTTATAAGAAATACGTATTGTTTTAGAAATTCATACTTCTCGATTAACTACAAACTTCCTAACATGCCTCAGAATGCATTTTCAAACCAAATATGTGCGGTATGTAGGAACATTAGGGAAATCAATGACTACTAACAAAAATTGTATCCAGGCAAAATTTGTGTCAGTCTTACCTTCCTATGAGCTGATGAAAACCCTCATCCCGCAGAAAAACGCGCAGAAAGGAGTGGCTAAGGATAGCAGTACCAATGCTGCGGGCCAGCATTTCCAAACATCTCCATCTTTTGCTTCATAGCCCTGCCGCATCAATAGCACCTATCATAAAAGAAAATACTCATTCAAGTAGAAAGGCATTTGTAGCCAACATACAAAATTTGACCTTCTGTAGGAAATATTGTCCTTACTAAAAGACTAGAGACGCAAAACGTTCATTGTTGAAATAAGATACAATTGGAAAGAGTGAATACTTGTCTCTAACAGGGGGGCAATGTGGTTGGGGAAGCAAATAACACAAGAGAACCTAAACCGCGCAGTCACTACGATTGCCCCCACTGCCGGCTGACCGCAGGCTTCCACTGCCCCTACTGCCCGAAAGGCATGTGCAGGCGTGCAAACAGGCCACCTAAGAGCATCTCCTGCAGCATGCTACCTAAGCCCCACGCCCCACGCTCCTTAGCCGTTACGGCTTCTTCGTTTTCAATCTCGACACGTCCTTGCGATTGTTCCCGTCAGTCAAAATTTTCAGCTTTCAACAGGTCCCTTTCACGGTCCCTGGCGCATACTGTTCACACATGACCCCACTCCATAGCCACTGTTCACACATGACACATGACCCCACTCCATAGCCAGGTGCATCCGTGCCCAGTGCGATTCGTTGTGCGATTCGTTGCTGGTCTGGAAGGTTTGAGGGTTGCAGAATCGCGTCATTCTTCCAGTGAAACCTCATTTTTCTAGGGCTTGAAAAGCGTGCCTCAGGAAATGCCCTAATACCCAGGGCCACGCAGGGCCACGCAAAACCAGGACACTCGAAACCTGAACCTAAAAGCTTAAAGTTCGAAATCCGTGTCCTCAAAAAGCATCGGCCCACTCCCCAAAATGCAACTGGCCTGGCGTGCAAATAGTAGTATTCCATACTGCTCCGCGTTCAACCGCTTCGACGAGTGAGTTTGGATAGTTGCGATTTGGCCGCGTGCATCTTGACTAGCTTGCTTGCATGGCCTGACTGTGCTCCGTTACTGAGCTAACTAGTGAGCGAAGCCCCGTCGCCATCATGCATCAAGCCAACGTGATGTCCGATCGCCCTCTTGGTCCCGCCGTTGCGACCCCGCCTGCTCGCCGACCCGAACGCCGCACCATCGCCGGCCGCTTCGTCACTCTCGTGCCGCTCGAGGCAGCGCATGCCGACGATCTCTTCGCGGTCGCAGGGGGCCCTGAGAACGCCTGGGCCTGGGATTACATGCCCGATGGCCCTTTCCCGGAGATCGATGATTTTCGAACGCACATCGCCGGAAAGGCGAAGTCCAATGACCCGCTCTTCTTCGCCATTCTAGATAACAAGAAGGGCACGGCCATCGGCCATGCCACGTTGATGCGGATCGACACCGCGAACGGGGTCGTCGAGACCGGCAACATCATGTTCTCGCCCGCCATGCAGCGCACGGCGGGGGCGACGGAGAGCATGTACCTCTTGGCTCGCTACGTCTTCGACGAGCTCGGCTTCCGCCGCTACGAATGGAAGTGCAACGCTCTCAACGCGCCTTCGCGACGGGCCGCCGAGCGCCTCGGCTTCACCTTCGAGGGCGTGTTCCGGCAGCACATGGTCGTGAAGGGCCGCAACCGCGACACGGCGTGGTTTTCCATGCTGGACTCTGAGTGGCCGCTGGTGCGACAAGCCTTCCAAGCTTGGCTCGCCCCAGAGAATTTCGACGATGCCAGGCAGCAGCGGAGGTCATTGGCGGCGCTCCGCGCAGAGTTTCGGGTTTAGGGTTTAGGGGATGGGGGGCATGGATGTGAAAACTTGCTCAAATTATATAAAAAATTATTAGATTTATAAAAAGTTACTAGAATTTTTCAAATTTGATATTTTAAGCCCTAAACGTCCCCAGGGCTCCGTATCTCGCGAGTCGTACAGTACTTCTACGGTGGGGTTTTGCAAGCTAGCGGTTGAACATGGTCGAGGCTGCTCGATCTAACCGTACCGATGAAGTCGTGCGTTGTTGCGATTTATTCTGAGAGGATCGGCCAAAGCGTCTGCAAAACCGCAGATGCATCGATTTCATACAAAGAGGCGGGTGACCTGGAACAACACAGGCTCACGGTGGCAGCCACCTTTAGCGCCGTACGCTTGCGAAATGGCGGGGATCAAGCGCAAGAATGGCGGGTACAAAGGTGAGGTGAAAGGAGCGAGATAAGTAGGTGGAGCTTTTTTGGACAGTACGGCGACGAGGTGGAGAGCGCAACGTAAGGTGAGCAGATTTAGGGTTTTCTGAACACACGTGCAAATCTCAAATATGAGTGGGACTGCAAAAATGTCGATTGCTGCGATTCTCACTGGAACGGAGCAGCGAGAGAAAAAGAAGAACTTGCTGCAGGTTTAGGGTGATGATACTGTCCCTGAGTTTTCGTGTTCTGGTGGTAGCACAATCAAAAGACCTCAAGGTGTGTTTCTTCAAGATAATTCGGAGCACAAGGACAGAGAGACGCTACTGGTCAGACAGATGCTCATTTGAATGACAATGAATGTGAGCAGAGGATATGTCGAATTTGCTTTGAAGCTCCGCCAGCAACAAGCCCAGGCTTCGTTTCTCTAGAAGGTGGTTGCCATGTAACTCTCCCACCCTTCCTCTTTGTAGTCAGTGGCTTTCATTTAGGGTCATTTCCCTACAGTGTTTCAAGCCTCTCATCTTTTCACAGGCTTCATGATTGATTTGAAGTTGTCTTTAGTTTTCTTGATGCAAAACCAATTTTAGGAGCTCTAATCATATATTGTGACTTAGGATGTGGACATGTATTCTGCTAGACTTGCCTCTCAAGGCACAGGGAAACGAAGCTACTGCACTGACTGGTGAACATAACCTGTCCTCACATTGGATGCCAGATTATCATATCCTTCACCCAGTTGTCGTCTCTTTTGAACACGAAGATGCTGGGATTTCTGTCAAGGAGACATAGAAGCAGCTATTCCTGCTTCGGAGCGCCTCTATTGTCTCTTCAAGGATTGCTTTGCGCTGCTGTATAAACCCAGTGGTAACATTCAGCTACCAACAAGTTTGGCACATACGCATCCAACTAAGGTCCGGGAAGAACCGACCGCTAGTTCAATGCTAGCCGATCAAAATGAGAAAAAATCGTTTGCAATTTATAAACTTTGGCTAAAAATCGGTCATAAATCTTTAAAAAAAATACTTATAGTATGAAATAGAGAAAATAACCGATAGAGCTCCTTGATAAACCGATTGAATACATGAATTGAAGGAAATCTACCGAAAAATCTCAAATATTTCCCGGACCCTGCATCCAACTGCCTTTGGCCTTGTCGAATGTGATGCATGCCACCGAGCATTATGCTTGGCTTGGCATTCGGAAATCAGTTGCGTCGAGCATAAAGCAAATCTTAAGAACCATCTTCTCTTCGGGGCAAGAAGCTGCTTCAACTTGCCAGCAAACAGAAATGGCGGCATTGCCAATGTGGGAGAGTTATTGAGCACGGATTCGGTTGTTATCATATATCATGCTTGTAAGTACTTGCTGGTTCTCCTCACTTTCTAATTCTGAGTGCATAGAACTCGAAATAAACTAACTTCATCCTAGTTTTTCATATCTGAACAATTTTGTTAAATCTTTACCATCCTTGAGCTGTCGGTCATTGCTCGGAACGCCCTCTCTTATTGTCACTGTTCGATCGAACAACCGATTTGATTCACCGGAATTGATGGCGTCAAGCAGCGCACCAAACAAATTAAAACTGACAAGGATATTGTTGACGTTGGAGGTTCTCTGTCCTGGGAAACCAAAAACAGAAGCGAAGAACACCAAAATTATCCCATGTCAAACTCAAAATTAGAATGCAGGAAAATGTCAGTCAGTTTGACTTTTTGCAAAAAGAAGTGTTTCTTGTCTTTGCTAGCTCTTTCGAACATTTGCAATTCACTTGTACAGTACAACGTCCATAAAACACCTGCTGAAAAAAATCTAAATCCTACAAGATTCAATAAAATTATAGAGTACTCAAATAATTGGACTTAAGTATGATGGAATACTTGTTTGCAAGGTTCTTGGTACGGTTGCTTTTAGTATGGCATAAGAATAATCATACATGGATTGATTAGACATGTTGATAGAGAAAGGTCTTATTATGACGTGTTTGACTAATTTTGGACCATCCAAAGAATAGATATGCAAAACATCAGCACCTCTATGGCTCTATGTAAGCCATGACAGCATCTATGTCCTTCAACGTTGAAAGATCTGACTTCCTTTCTATGCATACAAAGTTTGAAATTACATGAATTATTAAAAGTTAAATATATGCGGCGTACGTACTATATTTGAATTCCTTACACACTATAAGCAACTAAAGCGAGGTGTGACTGTGATTGCTATTGAGAAGATACTTGACAAACCCATTTAGGGGCCAAAAACATCGAACCAATTCATGGTTACACCTGATGGTTGGCTGCTATTACAGTAGTGCCTTTTTAAGACGAACCTTTATAAGAAAAAACACTTAGCTAAGATGAAGGAAATGACTGTCCCTGATAGTTGGGGATGACAGTTGGGGAGCTACAGAAGATGTGTTTAGCTACAATAAATGCTTTCCTTACATGAAATTAATATGTTGTCCAGATACTTTCATCTTATCGTGGCATCATTGTATACAAAAGGCGCGGAGTGTTCAACAAGATGAGTTCTTATTAGTACCAAAGTGTGAGTGTAGCGGATGTCAAGATCAGTTGCTTTCACAATTTGGCTTTTCCAAGTCACAAAAAATATGAGGTCTCTACACTTGCCATCCAACCTTCAGCATGAGAGAGGTGAAAATTTGCTCAAGGGCAAGATGTCTCTTCACACTCGCTTGCAAAACTTCTACAAGTCAAACTCCAACTACACCATTGGGAAAAGTGCAATTTTGTGACTTTTGGATTTTGTGTTTTTTCAAGTACATTTAGTGAATCTTCTTCAAAAAACACAAAACTTAAAAGTCCAAAAATTGCTTCTTCTCCCAATTTACTTAATATGGTGTTAACTTCTACCATAGCGCAATTTGATACTTTGTTACAACCTCTCGTCATCACAAGAAACATCACTTTGAGAAGTGTTTTGGTCATGATTGTCACATTGGACCGCCCGTCTGTTCACTTGCCCATTGGCCTAAAGTGTGCAGTTGAGGTCATGTCCTTCCTATGTGATCAGCTCATACTTGATTTCAAAAAATGATAAAAAATGTCAAAAGTGGATTTAAAGTCATATCATATAGTTGAAATGAAATTTTTTAACTTGATTCTTCCTAAAAACCCTACAAATGCCCTAAAAAGCAAATCTGCTTGTGATGTCGGACAGCCAAATCTCACCCAAAGTAACAAAGCATGGTTCTAGTGGAGATACGAGAAATGTGCAAAAATGCACAGTCTCCACAATCCTAATTGAGCATCGAGCTCCGTTGCTTTTCGTCTACCTACGGTCACCGAAGCCCTGAGAAAAAAACTCTTGATCTTCGGACGTTTGGACTATTAACTGTTATCATGAATATTTGGACCATTTTTTTACTGTAAGTTTGTCTGCGTGTCCAATATCCACCACCGGACAAAGTGTTTGAGCGGTGAGTTTTACACTCCTGCTAGATCATGGTGTTCCTGTACACCACACTGATCAAACTATCCACTTGGCGGCCCCTGCGTCCGCTCTGGAATTAGAACCTTGTCCTACGACGACAGAAGGACCATGACGATCCGATTGAAGCGTTGCAAGTGGTATTACTTGGCTTGCAAGCTTAACACTGTTCTCTTGGGCAATTTTTTTAGTCAATGCTTTGCCAGCGCTTCCCAATTTTCTTCTGTAGTCTCTACAAAAATATATGGATTGTAGCTGCCACTTGGCTTCATTTCTGGGGATGGGCTTTATGATCTTGGAATCCATTCACGATGGCCGAACAAGATTTTATATGAATAAAGAGAAGTTTAATCTGGAATCTGCTCTCGTTCAGCTTACTCTCGACCATCAATTGTCCAGAAATAAAAATCCATATCATAAGGCAAAGATGCATCGACAGTTCTGTCAATGTGTTGTAGTCCATATAGATTTCATGGAGTGATCCTTTGATGGGAGTCATTTTGTGCTCGATGAGTTTTAGCTCTACACTGAATATTGCATTTACGTTGCCCCACACTAATTTCTTGACATTTTACACGATGTAAATAATTATTAAAATTACAATAGTTTCATCAATAATAATCATAGTAATAGACAAATTTTAAAGAGCCTAGCAATAACAACAAAGTTGCTAAAAAAAAGAAGAAGCAAATGTCCAAGTTGTAAACCATGTGAAATCCTAATGTTTAAATAAAGTAGGTATACCCAATTTAGAACATGAACCTAATATAGCGCATATGTATACAAGGTGTATATTTTAAATCTCAAATCTAGGCAAGTCATAGATAGCTTATCTTTTGTGAAACAAAAATGGCCTACCTAGATTTGAGATCTAAAATATACACTATGTGGTACATATGCACTACATTAGGTTCATGCTCCATTATGGGTATGTCTACCTTAGTTGCATGCATCTCCAAGTGGCCAAGCAATGAGTCATGAAGTAACTTTTTTAGATAAGGCAACTTAATTGTTGAGGAAATCTAAATGCAATATTTAGTATAGAGAATGTGTATGACCTTGAAGTATCTGCTCCATCACTATGTCCATCGATAGGTCAAATTTTCTTTCACAACCTTCAAGTTTAAAGCTAGTTGAACATGATATTAATGCTAGTGGCCAACATCTTATGCCCAGAGGTAACTTTCCAAGGTATGGCAACCTAATTGTCAAGGCAATTTAATTGCAACATTCAATGTAAGTCAAAAAGAACTGGCAATTAGTCTAAAAATGACCAAAAACAAGTATAAATCAAAACCATTGAATTTTTTAAATGTGTACATAAAAAACAAGTCTAAACTTCAGAATATCTAATTATAATATAAACACAGGCAACAACAAGAGCTAAGGTAGCAACACCCATAAGAGTGCATTTAATTTTTTGGCAAAAATTTGACTAAATCTCACCTCAAAACCTAAGTGGCTACCATAGCACTAGAAAAATTCCTAAAAAAAATGGATGAATTTGCCAAATCCCTCCCCTCGTTTGCACCAAATTTGTTAACTTCTGGATAAAAGCTACTAGCATTAGTAGATTTCTTGGATGAATGTATACACATCGTTGATTCTATCAAACTCTATCCAAAATTTCCTTACTTGTTGGCATGGTGAGGAGCATGTTGCTCTACCAAGGAAAAACCAAAAATTAAACATGGGCCATAACCGTCACATTAAGGGTTTTGAACATGATGATTATTAATAAACATCTAGCAAATTATAGAAACCTATTAGCAAGAGAAAAATGATAAGTTTGCACTTTCAAATGTAGTATTTGAATATTGTGAGAATAAGTTATGAATTTTTGAACAACCAATTGCAATTGCATCTGATACCAACACTAAGATTTCATGTTCACATGTTGTACATCCATAAAATTACATCTATTCACTTCCACAAATTTTCCAAGATTTTAGAGCTGATGGTTATGATTTTGTGATGGTTATGGGTGTTGCTACATTAATACGTGAAATAATAGCTCGAGTAAGGGCAAACTTCCATGCTACATTGTAACTGGCCACGGTGATCAACGTTTTTTCTAATTCAGACAACTCAAATCCCAAAACTCTCATGCTCCTTGCAAGAAACATGCCGGAACAACATTTCCAATTTCTGATTACCGATTTCTGATTATGTTGTTTTCCAGCAGATGGCAATGCATGGCTCCGTAACTCCTTTATTGTTTCCGCAATTCTCCGATTCATTGTAGCGTGCAAGTTGGCTCTCTCTAAGTACGTAAAAAATTGCTTGTCCATATAGAAATGGAGGATAGTTAGCGCTGCACCTCAAAGACTCCTTGCACGCTAATTTGGATAGTGTATGCACAGGTTAGAGGACGTCAAAGCTGATTCGTTGATTACTTGGCAAAGTTCAACAATGAAAGTTTGAGAACCATGAAGGATTGCATACTGCGGACAGCTTCGAAGAGGGTCAAGCTCCATCGGTTTCCGATAATCTGAGGTCAGCGAGGCTTTGAGAAGAAACTAGTGATCTTTTGACCTCCTGATTGTTTACTTTTCTTGGAAATAGCTGCCTTTTTGGCAGCAGAGCCATTTTGTTTGATTCCCTGCAAAACCAACATCCCTCAGAAGAAGAAATGCTTCAACCATAATCTTCACACTCCACGGGCTCAGAAAATACATGCAACTTCGGAATTTAGGACTAACCTCCAAAACTATGTCAATCTGAGTTTTACACTAGTCCATGTAACATACCTTGCTTTCCTGTGTACTTGAAGGAGGCAAAGTGGGTGTCAAAGCTACACGAGTTGTTTTCAGGGCATCAATGTCCACTCTGCATCACGGAGCAAAACTTCTTCATTACTATCAAAAACAAACTTCGAAAGTCTTTAGGTTCACAAAAAGGAAACAAAGTTCACAGTGAAATCAATAGAATTTTCTAGCTGTCAATGTTCTTTGATGCTATAGCTACCTCAATGTCCATGACTTTTAAGTTAATTAACTTATCATAGAGTAACTTAGTTCCAACAGCTTTCACAAACTTTTGCACACGAGATCCTCCTTCATGATTCACACGAAGGCCTCCACCATGACCTATGAAACGTACAAAGTTAAACAATAAAGCTATTTTTTCTGCAAAACCTGTGAAAACGAGCCTAGAGGTTTCTGATGCAAATTGGTATATTTGAGAAGAGAAGAACGCTGCATACCCCGTGTGTTGGCAGATTGTCAAAATCCAGGGATCCATCTTCAGATACTCTCCTAACATTTTGACTACATAAAGCTCTGCACATCCACAAATTTGGAATTACCCCTTCATCCTCACGCAAGTCCTAGGGCTAGAAATAACTAGCTTGAAGGCGTTGATCAGACAAGAATGAAAGTCTTGGTGAAAAGAAAAATGCGTCCTTACTTAGGTCATTTGTGTGCAGTCCTTGAAACAATCCTGATGAAGATTGCAAGGCTTCAGATAATTTGGTCACCTGTTGCAAGTCTGTCATAAGTCACAATCGTTCATTACTGGAATTGCTTGCTTGTCGTAGCAATAAAGCTCTCAAGGTGGGGCCACTACAAGGAACATATTTTGCTGAAGAGCCGCAGAGGATTATACCCAGTCACCAAAAGGATGTCATTTAGAATTTAATGAAATGTTTCTACTCTTGTTAAGGAATTGCAACCCTACAAACGCAAATCTTCAACTGAATTATTTTTTTACTAGAGTTCTGCAATAAGACACATAAACATTACAGGATAGCAATCAATTGATGCCCATTATAACTTGTGTTATATTATTTATTGTGCCTCATATTGATGATTCATTACTAGTAGAGTGAATCCTTACGTTGCACCTTTTGAGACCAAACTTTTAGTTCTGCATGATTTCATCTTTCAACCTGCGTGTCTCTTTATGCATAAGCCCAATTTTTGATTGGATTGACGGTGAGTTTGTAGAAGTCCAATAGGATATAAGAGTAGGTTTCACTCCATCGAATTATCAATGGTACTTGTCTTCGAGGTAAAAATAAAATAACAACACCAGTAGTACTCGGCATCAACTGGTTGCCATCCTTCAACGCTTTTACTTCTTTTATTGTAAAACTCCAGGGAAATGATTTAATTGATCATTTTAGTTTGTAGCGGTGCAATTCTATAAGGGTAGAGAAACTTCATGAAAAGTTCACATACACGTTATTAGAACAAACAGAAAATCGCAAGGTAGAAAAACAAGAGACGATTACTATAGCATAAATCTACTACATTCAATATGCCAAAGTTAACCTCACATATTCGACTCGACTAAACATTTGCTTAAGTGACGAGGTCATTACCTTGCAAAGGAGCCAAGCTGCTACTTTTAAGTCGTCAAGCCTGTAGTACTTGACCTGCCCTACATCTGCAGGAAATTTGAAGGTAAAGTCAATTCAAGATAAATTCACTGCTAAAATCTCAGCATACTTGAACAATCCAGAAACCACAGCTGGAGCACACTCAATTAAACACAATGTTGTTTGATCAAAAACTTAGTGAGACAAAAAAAAACAATCCTTTTATGGCCATTCATGTTCCGTGCAGCAACAATAAAGTATGACTCGCAAAATCCCACAATCAGGATGAACAGCTTGAAAAGCCCACCTCTTGATTCACAGATGAGCTCAAGAGACCTCTGAAGATAGGGAAGTAGACATACATAGCCTGGGTAGCCATCAACTGAGACTATGTCATCAATCGACCTAAACTTCCCCATGTCATCTCCTTTCTGCAATGACCAACCCCCCAACTTTTAAGTAAGAACCATCACGCTATGTCCAGAAGGTTGTGCTTGAACAAACGCACTCACTCCCTGTAGCAAATACTCATCCGTAAAGATTTTTGGCCGAGGATTACTAATGTATTCATCAGACGTCTTGTACTTAGAAACCTCACAGAAGCACATTCTGAGGTCATATTTTTATAACATGTTTCAAAAAGGCATTTTTAATAAGGCAATCTCATCCAACGGCCAAGATCTTTACACACGGTAAGTCTCCCAAATTGCTCTTGTTTGGGAGACTTATCCTATACATAACTACTGTACACGTACTCACCTTCATGCGCAGTTGTTCCAGAATAGGGAGAATAACAAATAGAGGATCTACTGGTGTTGCCAAGTACAAACTGCCATCTGAGATCACCAAAACAGCGTACAGATCAGTCTTTCTCAACATGAATAAACGAAAAAACAAAAAGAAACACAGAGCAGATTCCATACCCTGGTATGAAATATTAGCGTTACAAACTCACAAATTAGAATAAAATAATGACCATTGAATAGTATCACATCTTCTAGAAAACTGAACTAAAGCCCACCTGAACAAATAGAATTTTCAATGAACCAAGCAGTATGCCGCTGTTTGGACCAATTAAGCTCTTGTAACCTTCCATCTGGTGCCACCACGTAGCAAACTCCTAAGCCTGCATTCTCCATAGCACACCAGACACCAAGGTCAGCTCCATTGCTGTAATGGCTCAACCTCTATCTCACTACACGCACAAGAAAATCCTTAATTAAAATTGATGATACCAAATCAGTTCAGGACCTGGTTTAGTCTCTTATGCTCGCACGTGTTACCAAAACCATCCCATCAATCCATACTACTAGGTTGAGCTACTTAGCAAATGCCGTAAGCACGGGTTCACATAAATGGCTATGGCCACTAATTCTTGAATGACAATGGGCTTTATTTATTATCACTTCATACTGGTCTGAAACCTCCCACTTTAAGATTGCATAAGGAAATCATGCATATAATCCTCTTAAAAATTTCCCAGTATGATGGCGTCATTCACCTTAGTACCCTCCACCTTGTAGGAAGTCAAAAGAATACTAGAACACAATGACAGAATGTGCCTTCAAATAAGTGAAAAAAGAGTGTAACATGTATATGGTAAGTCTCCCAAGCAAGGGCAGTTTAGAAAATAAGCTGCCCTGCGCATGAGGGCCGGGATAAAAAACCTCGGCCAAGACCTTTAGGTAACAATAAGCATCGTCACATGCCTTAGTTCACACCTTGTAATTAGGGTACCGGTTTGATTCCTCAATAGTATTTCCCTCCAGAATGCCATCAATGCGATTACAATCAAACCTCTGTAATATCACATCCTCTGTTCTCTCAGCAAACCCTAAGAAAAGGACAAACCCGTTCTAAAACCCCAATCTGTACTCTCACTATCACATTCTGTTTATATCACAAGAATGTGCATACTAGATAATTAGAAGTTCCAAAGGCGTTCTCAACCATTCATGAAACTTAAGAACTTTCATAATATCCAATTTTACAGCCAACACGATTGATTGTCACATGTTACAAAAATCCATTGATAATCTGGTGATGAGTTTGGTGACACTAACCCCTAGGATGTTGCCTACCAAAAGTGTTGGCTGTATTCATACAAGGACCATTTAGTACTTGAAGAAATGGCTTCATGACAAATGTCAAAAACCCCCCAAAAAATCCTAATCGACTGGTAGTATGTTTATGACTTGGCTTAAAATGTAAAGCTCCAATGGGATTTATGTGCTACCCAAATACCCCATCCGTATACAAAACAGGAGAGCATATACGATACATCAACATCCTTCAGGGGTTAAAGAGGTGCGCATGTATTTGAGCGGTCACGGAAACCATAGCAGGTGGCAGCCATGTCTCCTTGGCAAACTAAGTGCACATAAAAACCCTCGAAGTAGTCGTACCTGAGACCGGGTTACGCAGATGCAGGAAATGCCTTTCGAATCCGCAGTCACCAACGTTGACTCGCTTGTAATCACCTGCGTGATTACAGCATGGCACTAAGTCAAGCTCATACACACATTTCCAGTAGGGAATCTTGATGAAGAAAAGAGTCAGAGGTGGGAAAGACATTCTGTAAATCAAATCGGAGAGAGTAGGAAAGAGCAAAGAAAACAGAGTGAGACTGCATTGAAACTGAAGCAATTGAGGCGGCATTCGTGGTGACGAACATTGAGTGATGAACACGCGGGCTTCGGAGGCAGCCGAGTCGCCAGCCATGTACTTGAGCTTTGTCACGATGATGCTACGGGAGACGGACGAGATTGCTGCAAGCAGATGTTTACATGGAAACACCGAAGGAGTTCAAAAGAGAAGGCGGGGGAGGACGGCGTCTTTTTCAAGACGAGCGAGTGTGATAACGGAGGGAGTTGGTCCCTCTCTAGTTGCACATCCTTGTAGAGCCACTTTATATTAGAGCATCTGTAGCCTTGCACTTCAAACTTGACACTTCAAGAGATTACATCTATTTTTGAATTGTTGTCAAAATTCTTGCTCTCTAGTCATGCTCTTCAAACATGGTTCTTGCATTTCAAGTGTGCCTCATAAACAGTCATTTGACCATTCACCAAAGGGAATATAGGATAAAGTTTACTAAACTTAAAATGAATAGTGTTTTGAAGGGTCTTTGCTTTGACTCACTAGAATGGAGTGCCATGAGAGAATTTTGAGGGGCCTAGAGTATTTCTCATCCGTGCTTGGCATGTGTCGGATCTTGCCAATGCAAGGCTGGAGAAGCCCTTAGGGTCCAATTGTTGGTGTGTAATATAACCCCTAAAATGCCCATGAGGACATTTTTTGTCCTCTGGCCCTGAAAAAACAATTTGTACAACAAAAAAAATCATTTTTTTTAAATTATTTTTTCCAAAGTAACCATAAACACATGATTTGTCATAGAAGGCAAATAATAATCTTATCAAATATACTCATATGTTTAAGTTACCCAAATTATGAGAAAATTCAAAATCATGGTGTTGGGTCCCAAGTTGCCCTTATTGCAATTTTCATGAGATTGGCATGCACTATTGACTTTTGAAACTTCTAGAAGCAGTATTATTGGTGCCCATCAACCAAAACACTAGTGAAGCTATAGTGTAAATACTGTTGAAACTACAATGTGGGCAAGCCACGGCCACCTAGCGGTCTTTTAACCTCTAAAGGCCCAAGCCCTTTTTTCCAGTGAAAGTCACTGTTAACTGTCACTTTGGGGGGAATGAGTAGAAAAGTAGGAAATAAAGTTTGTTTTGCAAATCCAACTATAGGATTTTGCCTTAGACTAGAAGAGGTACTTGTGGGAAAAAATTAGGTCATTTTAGATAGAGAGGAGGGAGATATTTACATTTGAAGTGAAAAAAAAAGGTATTTTTCCTTGCTATTAGTAAATTTCAGAAGCCTTTGACCACTCTTACATGAGAAAAATTACTCTACACAAAGTTGAGGTTTATTTTTTCCATGTAGAAGACCAAGTTAGGTATGTGTGGGAGAATTTTCAAATCAATTGAAACTATTCAACACATGGGGAAAAACAATAAGTAAAAAGAAGTAGAGAATGAGTCAAATCACTAAAATTGTTAAGAATTTAATTATTAAAATGAAAAATATAAATCCAACGATTATAATGTTGTAATGAAAAATCTACTTCTTTAAGTTTTTTTTTTTTTTTTTCCAAAGTATTGAAAATTGTGGAAAATAAAGGACTTCAAAGTTTATTTTAGAGTAGAGAATCCATAACTGTCCACAAACTAAAACATCTCATAACTTTCATCTCATCAATTGAAGTTGAATGATTCAAAGCTTCCCACATATGAAAAAAACTAAAGAACCAATTTCAGATTTCTATTTTTAGAAAATATACTTTTTTAAGAAGTTTTTGGGTTGCTTGGATTGCCCTCCCTCCCTTGGGCAGCACAAATTCTTGCATAACTTCTTTGTCAAATGTCATAATGACAAAAAAATTAGATGCCTGCATAGGTCTTGGAATTCCCCACCTTCAATAAAAGTTTAATAAAATCACGAAAACTAGATTGGCTATAGGTACATGCCCAAAATCCATTTGTCTCTTGGTGGATAGCTGGGCCTTTAGGGGTTAAGAGTTAAGAACCGCAAAAGTGAACCAATGGGATTGTGTGAGTTTTCAAATCAGGGATCATGTGGGTTTCAAGGTTTTCTATTGAGGGTTGATTCAAATGGTCTTGTTGATACATAGTTGCTTGTGTGGCAAGTTGCTCGTGTGGCAAGTTTTTGGCATTAAAATTTGGCTCATAAGTTATAAAAATGGAACATCACAATGCATTGACCCAATTCTAGAACATGGGCCCAATAAGTTAATCTGAAATTGAATCAATCATTTGACCAAAGGAATTTATAAGCAAATGGCAACCACAATTGAAAGCAATTTTTTAAACACCCAAAGTGTCTAAATTACAAATTATTAGGTCAACTTTAAAATTATAAATAACATGAGTAATTACTTCAACTTGTCTTTACCATTACCTCACCTAGGGGTTTTTTTTTATTCATTTTTTCTTACAGAATGTTTTGTTTTTCATCAATATTTAACTATTTTTCTTGAAATTTCCTTGATGAACATTAATGGGATGAAATGGATTTCTCAAATTATTCATTGTTAGCTTAGTACAGCAACATATAGATGGATTTTCAAAAATATCCACTAAGCATGCCTTTTAGTTTATTTGAATGGGCAATTTTTGAATGTAGTTGTTGGGAAATCAAAACAATTCTGTCTTATGGATGAGATGCAAACGGTTATAAAATTCCCAAGTTTTGTTCTTGGGGGGGCACTCTTTGTATTTTTTTGTGCACCATGTGCGGCAATGGATATTTTTTAGGGGGCTATTACCTCCAGATTAGGAATAAAAGGGTCTCTATAATTACTTAATTTTTGAAAATGGCTTATATTTTGGTACTTTATCATTATTTATAATGTGAAAGTGAAGCTAATTTTTGATACACTATATTCTTTATAATGAAAATAATTGAATTGAAAAGCAAAGTTTAAGGGTTTAGTTGGTTGGCTAAAAAGTAGCCCAAAATTGTATATGACATTCAAACTTTGTAATTAGGATTTAGGGCATGAGGTTTAGGGTATGACTTCACCTTGAGCACAATGGACACATACCTTCATGGTTTAGGTGTTTAGGGGTTAAGTGCTTTTCAGATAGAATTGAAAACCGAAACAAAAAAATTAAACAGCATGAAACATTAAAGAGTGAACCTTTATATCAACCATGAACAAAAATAGGAAACAACCATGAACAAGAAAAAAATGAAACAACCATGAATCCACTCTAGCAAATGCAAAAAACAAATGTATATGTGTTCACAAACACAAAATGAACATCCACAATTCCACATAGGTAGCAATGCCATGACTCCTAGCTCCAAGTGTTGTACAATCTGCATAATGATATTGCCTAGCATGACTGGAAAGGGCTAGAGTGAAAGAAATGCATGCATGTGTTGCTACAAATGTCCAAAACAACCCCTCATTGACATGGAAAAATGCTATTGAAGTCTGAATGCCATTGTTTACAGAGCCAGTAGACTTGCTCGTATACTGTCTATATTATTAATTTTTCTGCCTAGGATCCACATTGTAATGGGCTGGAACCCAGGCAGTTAGAGTATCCTCGGTAGTCACATGTCCATGATTCCACCTACTACTGTCCTTCCCAAATCTTAATAATCAGGCTTGATAGCCAAGCTGCGCCCACTTTGCCACCCTCACCTAAGGTTAACACCGGGCGTTACTCACCAACGTACCAAGCTTCACCAAATACTTAGGCTACTGAAGCTGATCCAAGCCTTGTCTAATTTGCTTTTTTCTTAGCACTTCTTGCCCTCAGAGTTAGCTCTTACATTTGAATTAGACCACTCATGGTCGCATCTGACAAATTGTGCACAATTCTCCAGTCGCACTCAACAAATTTGGCTCAGCCATTTTTGTAGTTGAAACACTGTTCCATAGGTAGAGTGGTAAACGTGAACCTGACGAGTTGCTCTCGGTTTGCGTGATTAAGCAGGTGTTTGAAGGCAACCGTAGCCTTACATTGTTTTGGACCTTACGTATTAGTTCCTAGTAATCGTCGTAGACACTCTGAGTTAGTATCAACAATTGCCACAAGTTAAATCCGAGGACAAGTTCTCTGAGGAATCAGCAGGATGGAGAGTACTGCAGCCCTTGGTCCAGAGGCGCTAGCGACATTTGGTGTCCAGATCTTGAGTTCGGAAACCAGCATTGAACAATGGAAACAACAGTTATGACAAACGTTGTCACTATTGCCAGTAGAGGAACGAGATAGGGCCTTCTATGAAGTGGTTGCCGAGGTAGAACAAAGGGTTACAATACACAAAGAAAAATGACTTGTTACTAGCAGCAGTCGCGAAGAATTGTTCCAGCGTGCGGCCGTTGAGATCAACAAGCAAGACTTCATAGAAAGCCACAACACGGCCTCCATGATACAAGCAATGCTCAAACATATTACTGCCTTGACAAACCAAGTTAGTACCATGTAAGGGAAAAGCTTTGTCCGTGCTCCCACATCCATGATGGTCCCAATGCTCACGTTGACTTCTGAGTCTGGACGCCACCGGATCAAATTCCTAGACCCCGACAAGTTTGATGGCAAACACACCGAGTACCCACATTTCAGAGCGCAGATGTTTAACAAGATGGATTTTGATCATGATCTATTCCTAGACAATAGGAGTAGAGCAAATTATATCTTTGCTCGCCTCAAAGACAATGCAGTAAAGATTGTCTAACCGTGGCGATTCATGATGCAAGCAAATGGCTAGCTTGTCACGACAGAAGAGATGTGGGCATTCATAGATTCACAGTTCCAAAATCCTCACCAAAAAAATTGTGCTTTGGACAAACTTCACGGCATAAGGTAGAGGAAGCGACCAGTGAGAGATTACTATAAGGATTTCAACACCCAACTCATGCTAGCTGGCGCTTTGATGGACGATGAAGTCAAAAAGGCAATGTTCGGGAAGGAACTACAGCTCGAGATCCAGAGGAGTGTGGTTGCCCTCCCGGAGGACCTCTTGTTTGCATGTTTTGTGGATAAAGTGACACAGATTTTTATCAACCAGTACCGTGTGAACCTCATCTCAAAGGGTAATCAAGAATAATAAAGAGGGTACACGTTAGCCGTGCGGCACTTAGCACCGGCCACCAAGGATGACGCGATGGACTAGAAGTCCACAAAGGCTAGTTGCATAGAGGAAACTACAAAGGGGCGAACAAAATGGGCCTCCCTCTGAAGAATTGGAGAAGCGGTGTCTTGATGGAGATTCCTCTATCATGTAGATATTTGTTATTTATTTATGTTTGTGTTGATTTCAATAAATCAACAGTTTAGGCAAAAGGGGTGGTCGTGGTGAGGACCACGGTTTGGTGACAGCGCAGCAGCCATAGATTCCAGTGCGCAGCGCTGTCTTGTCACATGCACAGCTCAGGAGGGTAGGTAGCGAGTTGGCTAGACCAATTTCCTGCTTCACTAGCTGTCAAGCCGTAGACCGCCGTCACCGCTCGACGAGTCCAATGGGGTTTGAACCCGGACCGGCGGACAATCAGAGACGATCACTTCTTCAGCCAACCATGTCCACGACTTGGCTACTAAAGACAAGCAATTGACTCTATTATATGCTTGCAAGGACACGTGGCCACTTTACGGTGGTGTTTATTTCATAATTTAATCTTTTTTATGTGTTTATCTAGATGTTTTGGAAGGCTCATATATTTTACCTTTATTTGAATAAAAAAATACTAAGGATTTAGAAGTGAATGGAAAAAGTGTGAAAAGAAAAGGGGTGAAAAGAAAAGAACTTTGGCATTTATGGTAAAGTCAGGATAGAAAGGAGCATGGGCTGATGTGCCCCACCTCCCTACCTTAGATAGGGTCAAAATCAAGGTGAAGAGATTTCTTAGTTTGTTGGAAGTTAGTGGATGAGTGTTGGTTGGAAGAGGGAAGAAATTCCAAAACTTTGATGTAAGAGAAGTTTTTTTATATACATGATTTTGAATTAAAATTTTATAAGATTGTTCCTTGTGTGATTACCTTTCCAAAATGAGTTTGCAAATTTGATTTGGAATTATGATGCAAAAGTTATAAATGTTCAAATTTTGGAGTCAAAAGCCAAACTATAAAGAAATGCTGAGATTTTGACAAGCCATAGTTTATGATTTGTATATCATTTTATAACAAAATTTTGAGGGAGTGTTCATCATAGTCTTAGCTCTTTAGAAAATCTTTAAACTTGAGATTTGAAGCTTGAACAAGAAAGTTATAGAGGTGTGAAGGTTTGGAGGTGGCTGCCCTTTTGTTAGGAGAAGGCTGAGACTTTGAAGAGCTACAACTTTTGGAAAATATGAAATTTTTTTTTCAAATTTTTAAATGTAATAGTTTGTTGTCATAGCTTTTTGAATTATCTTTAATCATTTCATTTGGAGTTTTATTGAAAAAATTATAATGGGTAGAAGTTAGGGATTTGGGTGCTCTCTAAAAAATTGAAACCCACACTTTGATTGACTAGAACTTTCGGACAGAGTTTTATTTTGAAGTGAAAATTTTATAAATTATAGCCAGTGATAACATTTTTTAAATTGATATTACATTTCTATGGATGATATATAAAACAAAAGTTATAGAGGTTTATAGAGACAATGTTTAATTTGTAAGGAGGAAGAAGAGCCTCTACTTTGAACCCGCATTACTTTTGGACAATATCTTAGATTGAGTTGAAATTTGAAGGGATGTTAGAAGATTAGAAGAGCTTTTCAAGTTGCTACTATATTTAGCATTTGAATCTTTGAGCCATCTGTGGCACTAGATAGAAGATTGTTGCTTTTCTAGGAATTGTTATTTGTGATTTTCTCCATTGTTTTTATTAAAATATGAAGACTTGAAGACATGAAGCTTTGAAGATTTGAAGATATAAAGATTTTAAGAGGAATGTTTTGGGTTTATTTTTTATGTATGTGTAGAATGTGGCTTTGTTATTCCTAGCCGGTTTTGGAGGCTCGTTTGTCAATTCTTTTCTATTCTGTTTTGTAAACCTTATTGCGGGCAGTTTGAGTTAAACCAAACTTAACCCCATTTATTGTCGTGTTGACAAAGCGGGATTGATCACCCACATGGTCGAGACTTGCTTTGTTCTCACAATCTAAAATTTTGGCCAGCAGATCGTGAATTTGATTTTAGGATCCCGTCATACGGACTGCAGCTCGTGTCTGCTGTCCCGATCTACCCGTCCCGTATCCAGTGGACTCTTATTCCTACCTTGACCCTTATACCCTTAAAGCTAGCCACAAAATAGGCTAACGGAATACTGAAGATTGAAGATTTGAAGAGAAGATCAAACTTGACGATGATTTTAGTCGGCAATGCACGATCGCAGCAAGACACCCTGCGTGTTCCTAAGGCGCGCTCCTCTCAACCCGACAATGGAAGATTAAATTCTTATGTATCCATTGCGACGCTTTAGGATATTTCGTGTGCCAGTGTCCTCACAAACCAGCTCGGCCACGTTTGAGTAAGCGTGTACCAGTTGCAAAAGCTAGAATAGTCGAAGAACCCCATGTAGAATCATTGAATGAGGATGAATCAGTGCAAAAAAAAAATTTAGCTCTTGCTCATAGTTGCAAGCAGGAACCTGAGTAAGTTTTGCCTCAGAGGAAGATGAATTGGGAAGAGTTCCAGAGAAAGTATATGCGAGTACCGCCAATCAATGTACATTCCATTATCAGCCAAGTGTTTGTTGCTGATACCATGGTCGGCATTGGTTGTTTGTGTTACAGTCTTGTTAGTTCTTGTCTTCTAAACTTAGCAAAACTTAAGCGCATTGACATACTACCTCAAGTCGTCCAAGGCATTGACGGCGAGGACACTTTCATGAAGCAAGTTGGAAAGTTCCAGCTTAGCATCCACGGCCACAAGGAGATTGGGTACGCCTACATCTTTACCGACACTATGGGTCATGATCTTGTGCTGGGCAGGAGATGGATGAATAAAAATGATGTTGAAATTGCCCTAGCCAGAAAGTCATTTCTTATCCACAGTTCGAGGACCCAAGTATACAGTCAAAAAGGAAAAACCATGGACCAAGTTGCATGTCTTCAGAAGCAAGGCAACAAGAGCTGCCCTCGCATGCAAAAGGGGTCGCTCTAGGAGATTAGTGCCGCAGCCTACATGCGTTGTATCGACAAGGCCGACGGCGGAAAGATCCAAGTCTTTGCAGCATTGATTGCAAACATCAACAAAGCCTTGGAAGTGAAGAAACCGGTGGACCCCAAAAGAATATTGCCGCCACACTTCCACCACCACTTGAAGCTATTTAACCAAAAAGAAGCCGCCTAACTCCCACCGTTGCAAGGGCCTGGCATCGACCACAAAGTCAAATTAATAGAGGAAGATGGGAGAGAAGCAAAGCCGCCTTGGGGCCCTCTGTACAATATGTCTAGAGGGGAGCTCCTTGTGCTTTGAAAGGAGCTATAGTCACTCCGCAACAAGGCTTTCATCCATGTAAGTAACTCTCTTGTCGCAGCCCCTGTATTATTTGCAAAAAAACCAAAGGGGTCTTCAATTTTGTATAGACTATCAGGCCCTGAACAAAATCACCATAAAAGACTGATACCCCTTGCTGCTGATTCATGAGACGCTCGCACAGATTAGTAAAGCCAAATGGTTTACTAAACTCAACGTCACAACAACTTTTCATAGAATTAGAGTTGCATTGGGGGACAAATGGGAAACTGCCTTCCGAATGCGCTTTGGCCTCTACAAATGGCTGGTCACGCCATTTGGCATGACAAACTCGTCAAGCACATTCCAACGGTACATTAATTGGACCCTTTGCAAGTATCTTGATGAGTTTTGCTCCGCTTATCTAGACAATGTACTTATCTACACTTCTGGCTCTCTCGTCGACCATCGAGAGAAGGTCAATATGGTCCTAAGCAAGTTCGAAGCCACTGGATTGCACCTAGACATCAACAAGTGCAAATTTGAAGTCACGTCTACAAAATACCTGGGCTTTATTATCAAAGCAGGGACAGGCATACGTATGGACCCAGGAAAGGTGAAAGCAATATGTGATTGGCAAGCACCCACCACTGTCTGTGGAGTAAGGAGCTTCTTGGAGTTTGCCAATTTTTTTTTCCAATTCATATGTTTGTTCTCAGACGTAGCAACGCCACTCAATTGGCTGACGAGGAACGTGTCATGGAGGTGGACTAGCAAAGAACAAGCAGCGTTCGATGAGCTGAAGGAGACTTCATTTCAAAATCGGTCCTAGTACAATTCAATCCAGATAGGGAAACAATCTTGGAAACAGATTTTTCTGGATACGCCATGGGTGGAGTATTGTCAAAATACAACGGGAAAGGGTTATTGAGACCATGCGCCTACTTCTCTAGCAAAAATAACCCACATGAGTGCAACTACAAGATTTATGACAAAGAGTTGCTTGCAATAGTCCGCTGTCTTCAAGACGCTAAACTTCGTTCAATTGAGAAATTCACGATCATCACAAGCCACAAAAACTTGGAATACTTCACCAAGCCTCAAATGTTAAACAAAAGGCAAATGAGGTGGTCTCTCCTACTCGACAGATACAACATGAACATCATCTATTGGCCTAGCAAGCTCAACGCCTGCGCGGATGCACTATCTTGAAGGGAATAAGACCTCCCTGCCGGAACCGAGGACGCCAAGATCTAACACAGGTACATGACGCTCTTACGGCCAACCACCTCACCCTTGGATGACAAAGAAGACGTTGGGTCCACAATGGTATTCTCAAGGAAGGTATCAACAGCCACGTCGGTGGTCGGTAGTAGTGAGCCCACCATCACCAGCGCCCTCTGCATCCCAAGAACCGCTCCGGCCCCTCCGACCTCAGAGCCTATGCAGCTCCCGGACCCTCTCCCATAGTGACCAAACGCTGTGCGACAATGCCACAAAATCGAACAACAGTGGATTGAGGCGGTCGGGCATGATGAGACATACCAAAAGGCAATTCAGTGTGTGAAGGCTCAAGAACGACAATTCCCGATACAACTAGGCTTGAAAGCCTCGATTGCCAAATGCAGTCAATAAGGTGAGAACATCTTGCTTTATTGGGGAAGAAAATGGGTATTGGAGGTTGAGCCCCTACGCACCAAAATCATACACAAGGTTCACACCTCCATAGCAGCCGGCCATCTTGGACATGTCGTCACCTTCAAATTGCTTATCAAGGATTACTTCTGGCCGGGAATGTCCCCTGATGTTCGTTGATACCTGCAAAATTGCGACATTTGCAAGAGAACTAAGTCATGGCGAGATGGACTACAAGGATTGCTCAAACCTCTTCCGGTGCCTGAGTGCATTTGGAAGGAATTGTCGATGGATTTCATAACGGGCTTACCAGATAGCGATGGAAAATCCATCTTGCTAGTCATCACTGATCGGCTGAGCAAGGACGTGGTATTGATACTACTAAGCAACATGGATATTGATACCGTTGTGTGGGCATACATTAAGCATGTAGTTGCTTACCATTGGCTCGCAGATTCAACGTTTCAGATTGAGGAGCACAATTTGTGAGCACCATGTGGACACGTTTGTATGGAATCCTGAACATCAAACGTCTACTGTCTATTGCCTTCCACCCACAAACAAACGGCTCTATCAAACGCATGAATAGCACAGTAGAGGCTTACTTACGTGCTTACGTAAACTAGAGCCAACAAGATTATGCAAAGCTATGTCCAATGGCCCAAATACTAATTAAGGGGCACAACGCAACGTCAATTGGAATGAGCCCCTTCTTCCTTCAGCACGGCTACAATGTCGACCCCCTTCAACTCTAGGTTGCCGACGACATGGACAGCAGCTATATAACGCACGAGCAAACCAAGAAGGAAAAGGCCAACAAAATTGTAGCTAAGCTCCGCCAGGTCTTTGAACTTGCACATGCCCTCATGGCGAAAGCCCAGCAAGAACAAGAAAGATTGGCAAATCAACATCACTGTGAAGCACGCCAGTTACGCGTGGGGGACAAGGTTTGGCTACACTTGGGCAAGCAATTCACAACAGGACAAAGCAGCAAGAAACTTGACTGGAAAATTGCCAAATATACGGTGATCCAGAAAGTCGACACCCATACAATAAAACTAAACACTCCTCCCGGACCTCACAACATATTCCATGTTGACATGTTGAGACTTGCAGGATCGGATCCCCTTCCTAGTCACACATTTGACGATGACCAACCATTGGCAATCCAAGTAGATGGACACGATGAATACCTTGTAGAAGAAATCATGGCCAAAATGCATCGATGCAGAGGACGAGGTCACCAAAAATGGTATGAAGTCAAGTAGACAAGTTACGCATTCTCCACCTGGAAGCCACAAGATGCGGTCGAAGATACCCAGGCTATGGAACACGGTCAAACTTTCTCACACCCACACCAAGTACACGGCACATTACTAGCTGGATTTTGCCACGACAACGTCTCCTTTGATGGCACTTGGCAACACACACCACCACCCGTCCCTTGAAACCTCAGTCTCTGTGAGCGGGAGGGTAATGTAATGGGCTGGATCCCAGGCAGTTAGAGTATCCTTGGTGGTCACCTGTAGATGATTACACCCACTACCGTCCTTCCCAGATCTGGATAATCAGGCTTGATAGCCAGGCTGCGCCCACTTTGCCACTCTCACCCAGGGTTAACACCGGGCATTACTCACCAACGTACCAAGCCTCACCGGATATTTAGGCTACCGAAGCTGATCCAAACCTTGACTAAGTCACTTTGTTCTTAGCACTTCTTGCCCTTAGGGTTAGCTCTTATACATATATAAGCCTCTATATTACATGTATGAAAATGTAATGGACCAAATTAGAATCCTAGCTATATTATTTATAATACACGTCCCTACATTAAGTGACCCATACCTTTCTTCTAATTTTTTTATAATTTTTACATCAACTAATTAAATTGTCTCTATATTAAGCCGTATGTGGTTTCTAAAATACGCCAAGTAGACCCCTTGAGGTTTTGTTAGTAGGTCTAAAACTTGTTGAAGTTTTAACATCAAGGTGTACATTGTTAGGATAAGTATAGTATGTGTTTATTCTATACAAGATTTTTGGATGTTCGTCACATTTTAACAAGTATTGCAATTTATTACTTACACTTAATCTTGAAAGTTTGAATTCATGTTTTGATTGGACAACAGTTTGTCAAGTTGTGAATAAAATTAATAGGGGGTTTCAAATATGCTGTTCAACACCAAAATTGTTCACGTGAATGAGATCTGTGAAAAACGTAGGCAAGTCACAGCATGAACGAGCCATGACAACCTCCCAGAGGTCGTCATAGCGTATTCACCGGTGAATGAAAAATTGTTCATGACCATTTGTTCATCATTTTTTTGAGATAAATGAAACCCCCTAATATACCTTTAAGGGTTGGTTTATCTCTTTGACAAAATTTAGTTACTAATGAACTGTACAAGATTTTAAATGAATTGCATGATTACATTCAACAACCAAGAATCTATCCATTGAAGAACCATAAATAGTTTGTGTTTGTCACAACATTGAATGTCAAACCTCATTTTTTTTTTTTATTGTTGTTGAACTTTTGAACCTTCTTTTGAATGTATATGGGATTCCATTCTTAAGCTAACATTATCAATATGAAATGTTGAAACTTGAAGTAACATCATTCAATGCCAATTAGACACCATTTTGTAACATCTAGTTGATTCAACATGTGGTTGATACTTTTTAACTATGGGTGTGCTACGGTAAAGTTGCAAATATCCTTCACTGAAATTTCAAGTTCTCATATCATCATTTTCCATCATCTCTTCAATAAATCCTTAATAAATAAATACAATTTTAAAATGTGAAATAGGATATAATTCTATTAGGTTTGTCTTCAAAACCTTCAACTTTTGGATCTAATTCATGGCTATTGAATCTACTCTAAATCCTCAAATTATTCAATAACCAACAAAAAAATGTTCAAATAATATATTTTCAAAGTCCTTGTTTCTAAAAACTACAAATTCAAGGAATTTGAAATCAAGTTTAAATTTTTGGAAAATCAATATAGCTACAATGAAACTAAATTATCTCCTATTCAATTTATTATAGTTATATAAAAGGCATTGAAACTCAAAATTTGAGTGTGTTTATTGTTTATTTCTTCTCAAAATAAATGAGAATTGGATTGTATAGTATTTTTGCCTAAACAATAACCAAACAAAATAATTGTAGAATGCTCAATGCATTAGTGAAAGGATACGTATTTTGGTTCACAGGACTAAATAAACAAATTCAATTATAACATCAATTGAAACTAACAAGCAACCCATAGGAACATTTTCATGTCTTAAACTTCTTTACTACCTTAGTAACAATTTAAAGAAGATTTCCTCATTTCTATCATTTTAAAGATGTATTTTTTTTTCATTTTATATGCAAATTCTTATGATTAAGGTACTACCATTACCTTTAGAAATTCTAATGTGACATCAGTTGTCCAAGGTTAACTTGCTATCGATTCTATAGTCAAGTACCTAATTTATCAAAAATTAAAACTAAAATAAAAAGAATTGTCTCCAATAAGATACCATGATATTTGTATGATACAATAATGATTATAAGAATCATTATCACATCGTATTCTAAGTTAAAATGCAACGAATATTATTCATTTGTAGTCCCCATAATCACGGCATTTGCTTTTCAAAGCCAAATGTTATATTATTGAGCAATGGTAAGTGTCCTTGGGATTCATGCAAAAAGGTGTCGTGTTCCACAACTGTATCAACGTTGCATTGCTACGAAGAATTCAGGTAACTCTAAGGGGCGGTTCACACTTCATAGTCAATGACCGTCAAGTGTGCAGTTCTGTTTAAATTTTGGTGGGTAAGCCTAGAAAAGGATCAAATCAAAGAGGACTGTATAAAAACAGAGGCTGCATACTACAGTCAAAGAGAGGAAAAATACAGACGCCCAGTCCGACACAAAGAATCTTCAGACTGTCATAGCCGTCTCAAGAAATAATATACCGGTACTAATGGTCAAATGTACAAGCCCAGAGTGGGAAGAAGCAGCCAGCATGACGAAGAATAAATGAAAGGGACGGTATCTAAGGAAGAGGCTCTGATAACCTACAATTCTTCCAGAAGCTTTCAACTGGAAGACCATGAAGACCTTCAGCAATCTCAAACTAGAACGTCGAAATTTACAGTAGCTCAAATTATTGGGGGTTAATCAATCACGAGTACCTTGCTGAAGTGAGAGATTCAAGTACGCAATGAGAATCAATAAAACTAAGAATAAAAAGACCACACACAATCTGCTCAAATAATCCAGACCCATCCGAGCAGCGAGCCTACAGTAAGGCCGGTGATTAAGAAAAGGGTCATAATGATACCTGCAGTTTCGGATTCTAGAATGGAGACATTCTTGGGAGCCACGATCATCATAACGCTAGTCAAATAGCCATTTGAAAGGCCCAGTAAGAACGTCAAGAGAAACACAGGAGTCTCGGTGCGGAAAAAGGCAGGCCCATGTAGAACAGCGTAGAACAAGGGGAAGAAGATTACCCTTCCAAAGCTAGCCCGGACCATGAGACTTTGATTCTCCACCATGTACACACTGGTGAGGGCTTTTCCTGTCAAATCCGCAACATTGTAGGTAGCGATTAGCAGCACGGGGTACCAGTCTCCGAAGAAGGCTGAGTGCACGTCCTCCGTGATGTATCCGGGGAAAATGGCCAGAGTAACCAGGAACACCATTGCGGTGGCGATTGCTAACCACTGCAGTTGCCCCCACACATGCCAATAGCTTACAGGCTTGGCGAAATTGGTCAGCTCCGAATCACCGGTGGTGATGAGTGCAATCTCCGTTGCGTCCGCTTTCAAACCCAATTCGCTGACGTCGTGAGAACCACCTGCTGCTAAAGTCGACTCCATTGCTCCAATCTTCATGCTGTTGTAATGCAGCATGATAGGCAGCTTGTAAACCAGATTGTAGGAAACACAACACACTAACAGAAAGACGGCCGTCACTATGAAGTAAATGTCCGCACTCAACCTCAATCCTCGGATTGTTTGCGGCATTGACGCCTTTGTTATCACCCGTAGCACGGATGCAAGTACACCTGCATAAATAAAACCACATTCCTACTCAGATGTTGAAAACCGGAAAGTTATAGAGTCACAAGCCTTAAAATTCAATTGGAGTTGAAACAACAAAACTCCAAAGTGCACTTAACCCTCTCTCATAACTGGCTCGGGGAACAAATGCACTCTTGCCTATGTGCACAACTTCATATATGGAAGTTATCCAATCAGACGTATACACAACATGAGACAGATTCTCAAAAGTGTATCGTTGTAGTGGACTTAGAATACGCAGGCATCGCTAGGGTATGTGCACATACAAGAAACACCATCCAGAATGCAACACCAATATTTTGCACAAAAAGGAAAACACTTAGTCTCAAAAACTGTCCACAGCTTTCCAAACTGACCGACGGAAGTTGGAAAGTACTTTGAAGCAAATAATGAGAGAGTTATATGTCCAGCAAAAGGGTAGTCTGGTGTGACTATTAGGTTCCCCATGACTACAACACAAAAATCCATAGAATACTATTGAGTGGCAAAAAAAAAACACGAAAACAAAATGCGTTTCGATCCACTTCCATTCGCTACCATATTGCTCTAATGTGCTTGCCCAGACCCTCAGTCAAAAAATGGTGAGATTAGAAAAAAGTTTTGCTTTTGAAAAACATTAGCTTATTCCCATTCATTAAAGGAAAGCGTACATTCGCAACAAAAAAAGTGAGACAAAGGGAGATGGAGACTCTGACTCTTAACATTAGATTCCCTAAGCATTCAACTTTGAGAAACCATAGAATTGGAGAACCACGATATGCAAAACAAACTGCATTATGGTGTTCGTTCCTAGCCATCGCATTAATAGGTTTCATTGCTCACACTCTCCGTCCACCAGTAGGGTTAGAGGAAATGTCACTCTTAGGGTGCATTACCTTACTCCCATTCATTTAAGGAAAAAATTCATGGATACCCCTGAAGTTTGCAATATTTTCATAAATACCCCTGCTTTTTCAGAAATTACACAAATACCCTTGGACCAAAATTAATTTTCAGGCGTTTGTTTTGTTGTGCATGCCACTTCCCTTCTTCCTTTGTGCGCACATTGCTTCTTTTTTGTTTCATTACATTCCCTTCTTCAACATTGGTCATGAGGAAAGTACAAGCACAACAAATACATGCCTAAAAACTATGGTCCAAGGGTATTTGTGCAATTTCTGAAAAAGCAAGGGTACCTATGCATATATTGCAAATTTTAGGGGTATCCATGAAATTCTCCACGCAACAAAAGAGCATAGAAACAGGCAAATTAAGACTCTGTAGCAATCAGACTGCTGGAGTGCCTGGCCGTCCTGATTGCCTCTGTCAATGCACATTGAATCACGAGAAACAGAGCATGTTCCATACCTGAGGCAGCAGTGCCAGCAATCAACGCCTGCATGTACCGCTCCGGGAGCTCCCCGGCCGCTCCAATGAGGCTCCCTTGAACGAGAGCATCACAAAGACCGAGCACACTCACGGCACCGATGGTCACGGCATGCGTGGTGGTGGTGCCCTTGGCGCCCGTGATCCAGACCTCATCCATGACGGGCACCAACACGAACACGGCAAGGAAGATGAACAGGCCCAGATTGATGCGCAGCCACGACGAGTACCGCTGCCCGTAGAATGTGAGCACCACCAGGAAGAGGAAGCACGGAATGATGTACGCGATCGAGAACACCCGGTCGACGTGCGAGTGCGGGTACAGGACGTCGAAGTAGTCCACGGCGCTGATGAACGAGTTCCATGGCAGCAGGAAACCCGCGCCCAGGAGGAAGAACACGATGTAGGCGACGTTGTAGTCGTCCTTGGGCACCGCCGCCGCCGTCAAAGGCTCACTTTCGTCCTTGTCCGCATCCCCTCGCCCCTTCACCCACCCCATCTTCCGTAACCCTAACTCCACTTGTGATCCCCCCAGTGCAGTGCTACCGATCTCCGACTTGCATTTGTCGACCCTCAAATCTCCGAGGTTCCTTCTGTCGTCTCCTCTCGTGTGCGCAATTCTCCTCCGCTCCAACAAATCACAACAAATCACAAAACCCCAAAACAGAACAAGACTCTGTTGTTGTACCACCAGCTCGCTTGCAGCTCTTGTCAATGCAAGGCCTTTGTGCAAATTCCTCAGCTATTGAAACATACACTATGTAACAAACAGTGAGAATACTCTCTGGAATTCTAATGCATAAAATATATAACAGGGGATTACGTAATGCGACGACGGTTAAGCGCAGTTGTTTCTACGCAATGCTGCCGTAACTTAAATTCGTCGAATTTTTTGAGGATTGCTACACTCCAAGTGCTCAATTCATAATAAACTTTACAAGTCGCCTGTACTCGTGCCGGAGTAAGTGCGAGAGCGACCCTCTGTCTCTCAGAATGGGTGATCCCCTAATAAAGGCAGCACGGAAGTGGCGTGAAGGAATCGCCCTGGTAACGAGATCCACGTCCTGATTAATGTCTTGAATCGATGTCTGCTTCGGATCGTATCGTCACCTTCGCACCTCGGGTCGCTTTTCTGCCAAGCCATTCAGGACTGCGGGTCTATTCATTCACGATATTTGTTCCATGTTGTCCAATAGCTTTACGCCACGTGCACTGGAATTCCTTTTCCTACATGTTATCAGTTGGATGGGCTTGGTACAACTTAGTGCACGCCAGTTTGTGAACCCGGGGTTGAAAAGCTCAGGTTTGGTTGTATCGAAGCCAAAATCTGTCCCTATTTTGTAGTTGACATGATCAATTTTATTTCATTTCACATCAGTGTGAAACGTCTTTTTAGGCTTAGCCAGAGATTGAATGAAAATTTTCAAAAAAGAGGGCAAAGTATAGTGGTTGGTACAAAAAGGCTAGGGTGAACTAACTCCCTCATTGTCCCTGGCTATATGAATGGGACAGCGGGGCTTTGTAAAGGACCATAATTGTCCCTTTACGGGACAAATGAGATTTTGGGCATGTACTTATGGTTAAACTATTTTGTTTGATTTTTTGAAACTTTTATTGAAGGTAAGGAATTCAAAGATCTATGTGGGAATGTAATTTTTTCTTCATTTTAACATTTATTGAAGAAGTTAAAAATGAAAATTTGCAAAATGATGATTCTCGGGCAGCCAAAAATTTCTTTAAAATTTACATTTTTTTCAAATAAAAATCCGAAATAGATTCTTTAGACTTATATAGATGTGGAGAGTTTTGAATCAATCAATTCTAATAGATGAGATGAAAGTTATGATAAGTTTTAGTTTGCGGGTAGGTGTGGTTTCAAATTTCAGATTTTTATTTGAAAAAAATGAAATTTTTTAAAGAAGTTTTTGGCTGCTTAGGGAGCATCATTTTCCAAATTTTCATTTCTAACTTCTTCAATAAATGTTGGAATGAAGAAAAAATTACATTCCCACGTAGATCTTTGAATTCCTCACCCTCAATAAAAGTTTCAAAAAATCAGGCAAAGTAGTTTAGCCATAGGTACATGCCCAAAATCCCATTTGTCCCCCAAAATGGCCCTTGGTCCTTTAGGGGTTAATGCACATCCATGTTTTTGAGCCTAGGTGGAATAGCATTGCAATTTTACAAACAAGGATAAAAGTAAAAGTTTACCCCTATTTTGACGTTGTTTAATATTATTCTACTCCATGGTTCTTGTTTCACAATTATTGAAATGTGAAAAAGCTTGGTTTTTTCACCCTTAGCTCCACAAACTCATAAACCAGTTGATTAAGCTATTAGCCCCATTCATCGAGGCTAGGGGCAATGAGGGGTCAATTCACCCTTGTCATATAGAAGTGGGGTAACCATTCCCAAAAAAAGCCAATTCCGACTTTGCTAGTTTTTTGATATCCTTCATAACCCTGTGAAAGGCTTTTCAAACCATTACTCTTGCACGTAATGTAGCTATTCATGCAATTACAAGGACTTGTTCTTTGTTATGCTCTTGTTTTGAGAATCTCTTGCCACAACAAGTTGCCAAATTTGCCAAATTTCACATTATTGGACTAGGAGCAAAATTTCATGCTCACTTGGAACAACAAAGCTCTAAAACAACAAACAAGCTTGCAACAAGTATTGTTTATTGTTTTTGGGTTTCTCTCATTCTTGAACAAATATGAAATTTGATGTCATTTTAAAATTTTAGATTTCAAATATTAATTCCAAAGCTACAAATTTTATCTCTTAGTAATAAATCTCTAAATCTTACATTTTATATGCATTGAAAATTTTGAGATTTTCACCTTTGATTCACTAATTTATATATGCACCATACCAAAGGGGTTGGATGCTACCATATAGCATATGATAGAGGATACCAAAACCATTAAAAACTTAATCTTGTACCTAGTTAACAACAATTCATCTTTATATTCTTTAGTTGGACCTTGGTGGAGCCTTGCAAGAAAAGACCTAATCATCATGAAGTTTCTTTACTATACTTATAGCTACTAATTTGATGAGGCTAACGCAAATGTTACAAATAGTCAAGATGTTAATCACATTTACTCTCAATTGTTCACAATATGATGTAAAAGGCCTTTAAAACTTTAGCTTGCCATTTTTTAATAAATATTAATTTTAATGTGGCTTTCTACATCACTTATTGAGATCAAAAATTGCATTGATCTCCAAACTCTAAAGGTCTACAGTCCATAATCAGTTCTTTTGAGAATGTCTAGCACGTTCCCATGATGTCAATTTTCAATCTCACATGTTTTTTTAAATTTATGCAGTTGCAAGATTGTGCAGATATGTAAAAAAAACACAAAAATCCAAAATATGAAGTTATAATACACTAAGTATAAAATTGAACATAAAATGGCAAATGAATTTGTTTGTTTATAACATTTTGTGTACAACTACTTTTAACCCGTAAAGAACCAAAGTTCCTACAAACAACAAAATGGATTTTGGGCAAGCTTGTATTGTTGATATTTTGATCACTTTTGCTGAAACTTTCTATTGAGAAAGATTTGCAAAGGTTGTGCAAGGATATATATATTTTGGTTTTTATTAATATGGGTTTTATGGTTCTAAAGCTTTAGGAGAATATATGGGAGTTTTAATTAATGGGACAAGCCAGGCATGCCATTATCCATTGACTATCCTCTGAAAAAGGCCAACCACCCGGCCGGGAGATTTATTTAAAAGAAAAACCAACTGAAGACAAAATAAATAAAAACTCCACCCCCCTCCCTCCCTTGAATAACTACTATATCCCATATCTTATGTGCATCAAATTGATATCACATAAATATAAATATGGGGCTGGGTGAGTGGGTGTTGCAATCTATGACCCGTCTCAATGTTTTGACCTAGTAAAATAGTGACACATGTAACCCTTTCAGTTTTTTTGGAAACGTTTATCCATCAATGGTTGAATGACATGTGTAACCCCACCAATTTTTTCATGTATGGTTTTTAGAATAGACTATTGCGTTCTGGTCTTTTGAGTGACTATCCACTCAAAAAGACACGGCTTCTTCCCAGGGCAATCAATGATGGCGAAACCCTTAATTGAAGTGTGTTCATAACAATATTATTAGATAAATACATTGATGTATTAGATATATGTATTAACTTATGAATAGCAATAGCAAATAGAGATTTGATTGGACTTTTAAAAAGAATTGGTGGTTGTTAACCCCTAAAGGACCAAGCACACTTTTTCTTAAAAAGCACTCAAAAGTGTCACATCTAGTGATTTGATCCTAAAAACAATCTTTTCAAAAAATATCAAATCTAATCTTAGGATCTTGTAGAAGACTCATTCAAGAACATTCCATGAAAATTTTGTGAAGTTTTATTGTATTGATTGAGAGATATGATCATCTAAAGGTAGTACATAAAGTTTTTTACCCCTACTCAAAATTTTCAGGTGCCTTTGACCACCTGTGGTGAACAATTTTTACACTATAGGTGCTAAAGAAATTTGTCTGACATGCTCTAAATCATGTTAGGCATTTCTATCCAAGTTTTTATGATCAACCAAGACATAGAACACACCCTCCATGGCTTTGCATTGCAAACATGTGCTTGAAATTCACACTACATTGAAGTTTTTTGCCAACCAAGTTTTCTAAAAATATATCAAAGAATATAAAAATCCAAGCAACAGATTGGAAGAGTTTAGCTTCATTGACAATCTCAAGAAAGAAAATTGGAAGAAAAACTAAATCTCTAGTAGCTATTGCAATTCAAAAGTTAATGTATTTATTTTGTACACCATTGCTTTGGATAGATTCCATTGAGGGGCATAACTTCATTGGTTCTCCTTGGGAGAAGTTAACAAAATATGGCATGCCCAAGTTGTCCCTTCAACTAAAATTCACATGTTTACCCTTATAACTTCTGAATCATAAATTGGAATTTAGTAAAAAATTGTTCTCCCATGTAACTCTTGCAAAACTCTACCTTTGGAGAAAAAATTATAGAATTTGGTCATAAATTGTAGTAGCATGACCCTACCCAAATCTCATTTGTCCTAGTAGGGACAAGTGGTCCTTTAGGGGTTAATAAAGCTAATATCTTCCAATTTCTTGTTTATTGTTCTTTCAAAAATATGCTATAGAAATTTGGTGCGTAAAAATCTTAATGTAGTTTGCCTCTCAAGCACATGTTTGCAGTGCAAGCCCATGTAAGCTGTATTGTTGTTCATGGAAAAACTTTCGAAGGTATGCCCTACATAATCTATATAAAAAATGTCCACAACATATGGTGAAAGAGATTTGAAAACTTTGAGCACAAGTCACATTTTTTACCCGTCCAGTTTTGAATGCATGCAGGGACCTTCACAAGTTAGAAGAATCTAATTTTTTTAAATTTTGTTGCATTCATGTTGATTCATTCGATCCCATCATTATAGATTTCTTAGTTCTGTTAAGAACACGAAATAAAAAGGACGGAGCTAGAAGGTAGATCTGAAGCCCATGCCAGAGTAAAAACACAGAAATTCAAGATACTGAACAGAACCTGCGCATCGTTTCGCCTTTAAACAGTTATAGTTTTCAGTCCCACTAAAACTGTGCCTGCCTGCTCTACTGCATGAGGTTCTGTATGAAAAGATCTTCTGACACATTCCGTCAATCAGTTTTAGGAGCGTGCCTTTCCACATCAAACGCTACACATACATCTGCTGCCGTTTTTATCTGTGACAAACACAGCGTGTTAGCACCTTGAAGTATCATCTAGGAATGGGAGTTTTAATGTTACATCTTATTTATAACTTGTGTGATAGCCATGAGGAACTTGGAATTCACAGACTGGCAGAAAGGTTTTGATCAATTATTCCCAGAGCAATACAATTCCTCCTCAGGTAATACTTCCTGAAAATAAAATGCTAGTCAATTCCAAGTATTTACGCACCTGAACCAGATTGACTAGTTGTTTGATTGCACAGCCAGGAAGTGCCGCTACCATTAGTATCCCATAGGCCGACTGAGCTTGGAGTGCAGCATCTGTAGCCTGCCAACAATATTTTAAACCTCCCTTAAATACACAAATGCCCAACTAGCTGGAGACATTGCATGCCACAAATGAGACATCAATATGCTCTGAAGATTCAGCGAGAAAATCGTATACCTCCAACGGCGACCTTGGTGTCTTTTCATCGGCAAGCATATAAAGAAGCAGATAAGAAACCTGTCCCACCCCAACAAATGAGCTTGATGAGCTGGATGCAGTTAAAATAGCAGAGCTCCATCAAAGTTTCACAAGTAACGAACTAAGTTGAGGAAGAGGATATTATAAGTTAAGGAAATTTATAGTGCTGTCAGTACCTCGGCGCTAATGGCACAATAGCCCATAAACAAGCGCTGACGATAGTAAAAGCGGAGCAAGGAACTCTTGCTATCAGCCATGTCTTTATGACTTGTCTTGCTTGCCAAGAACGTACTGCATCCTCTCCGCACCCAAACCCGGCCTTAGCTCAAACTCCTCTTCCCATTAGAGAATGACCTAAAAGCAAAGGATGAGAAGATGAACACACACAGAAACGTAGTCAAAGTAGTTGAAAATGTCATCTATTAACATGATTCCAAGAGGACTTTGAATATGATGGTGCTCACCCATATACTTGCAGCCAGTGGCTGGATATATCAAGAGCAAGAAGCCCAATAAACAGCCCATACCAAGACCTAGAATATCAACAGGCAAACATGTTAGAAGGGAGACTTTCACTCCGAACAATGAACTCCATTACCACATTTAAGATTCAAAATACACATGCTGCCCAAAATCAAAATTCAAAGATGTTAAAATTGGGGATGAGAAGATGGTAACTCACTTGTAGCAATGCGTGAGAATAACCAACAAAGAAGCTGTGCTAACCCTGCGCACATGACCGTGCACAGAATCTTGAGCAAACGTATGCTAGAACTAGTGCAATATGCAATGAATACGGGTTTATTCGTCTAAATGAGTTGTGTGTTGCCATGCACAGCTACTAATGCAAGTTCTTCAGCATCTTAAAAAGACCAGACTCTAAAGAGCACAAAAAATCAGTCTGCTATCAAGCAAGCCCAAGAGCAAGACATGCCCCCCCCCCAAATTAATTTACAGCCAAGAGAATTAGACGGCAAACCTATCAGTCACCATATCCAAAACTGCGCCAAAGGTTGATCCTGTTTTGCATCCAAGTCAAATATATATGTCAGACATCTAATAGAAGGACATTCTAGAGGATTCAACTTCCTGTTGTCGGGAATGCCAACTCTTGCCAACTTTTGCATTGTACACTATCAAGGAAAATTGTTGGACCACGTATTTAAAACCCACGCTTGCAGCCAATTAGTTTGCAAGTCAAACAGATTTTTTTCTCTACCAAAAACGGAGACTCAATCTGATAGACACACTCTCAATCATCTTCAACAAGAAATGCAGGAGAGAAGGCTGAATAGGGAATTTTGAGGAGGCGCTTACTCTGGTTAAGCATGCGAGCAAATCGACCATCCAGTTCATCACACACGAAGCTGCAGTAAGAGTTTGACAAAAGCCACCAGTGAGACATGGAACCAAGTTCTTTGAGAGCACCAATGAAACAAAAGTCAGAGCACGACAAACGGGCACGGTAAATCATTCAGTCTACCTAGATCTCCCAATGAACTTTCGATCATCCAACCATCTATAGCAGCAACGGTAAACACCTCAACTGGCAAGCACCAGGCAACAAAGATAATATTGATGTATGAAATCCATTTATCGATCATTTACCTTATAAAATATAATGTAGCAAACATTGTTTTGTTTGTAAACGCCACTCCAAAAGCTGCACTATTTGCAACAATCCTTGCATAGCCTGCTCAGAAATCCACACGTAAATACAAGCTGGACCAGGTGCTATATACAATAAGGTTGCAGCTTAACAATGCGGTAAAATTCTTCAACCCCTTAATGCTTGTCACTTCGTTAGGGTTTACCAATGAGGTTAGGAACATATAAATAGATAGGCCAGTCACTCCTTGGCGGAGAAGGAAGATCTGCCATCGTTTGAATTCAAATCTCCTCAAGCGCCTCCCTAACTTTATTCAGCCCGCGCTCCCTCTACAACGGACAATCTCTCCTTCAAGAGGTTAACGGACCTGAAACACCTAAACCACAAGGAGAAAGTTAGCACAACTCAAACTTGACTGACGAAATTAGCAACGTATCTCAAGCATGCCGTGAAATTCTTATTAGAAGCTGTAAACTCTTATTTAAACCATGAGCACACCGATGTAGTGTATGCTCCATTCTAAATATTTTTTCAGCTTCATGGTGTCATCAGATGAAGCCACTGCATCATAGTGAGAAATCGAAATGCTGGCTAAAAAATAGACAACAATACTCCGCCTACGACTTCAAATCTACAAGATCCTACACAGATGTCTAAGAAGAGTAAATTGAGGCTTGATTTTCTCCATTCCAACATCAAGAACTGGCACAAGTAGTTGCAGATACTCCTTTTCTTAATTCTGGAGTGTGAAGGTTCAAGAAATCCGAAAAGAATAGAGGACAGACGAGAGGAAGGGAAATACAAGCAGTTACGATTTGGTCAACAATGTTCTATTAAGTTATTGAGCTGCATGATTTGAATATGGCATGGGAGATTTCCTTGTAATCTACAACAAACCACTGCTGCAACATACTTTCGCCCTAAAATTAAGCACCATGGCATTAATCTTCGTAATGAGCTTCCATCTGTCGGTGTTTACACAAACGAGGACAGAATCATACATAGCTTACCATTCCCCGACGGTCGAGAAAGCCAGATGAGAGACGAATGGGGGAGGCTCACAGGTTGCAATGCAAATCGAACTGCGGGGCTGCTGCTGCTGCGGCACCAGCTCACTTCGTAGTTCGTAGTTGGTACCTGTCATGGACGAGCGCACCTGTGGTGACGACGACCAGATCCATCTGGAACTGTCTTCCTCGTTGACGGCCATGAACTCTGACCGACGAGAGTTGCTTTGGCCGACGAAAACCGACGTTCCTTATGGTTCCCTGTGGTTCCTATGGGTGATTGGGAGTTACCGTACCTCGTTTCAAACAGTGTTTTGCCGGTTGTAAATTTGGACTTTAGCAAAAGCCAACTAAGCTTACACTTTGATTGTCTGTAAGGTAGAAGCACCCAAATGCAACACTTACCTCAGATGTGGTAATTTGGAGGGTTTTTTGTTCTAGAGAAAGGGTCGGGAAGGCCTGATTCTGCCCTATAAGTGATTGAAGGGCAAGCCTATAGGGCAAGCTCTATGATTGCGCATATGGCAAAATCAACCCTTTCCAACCCTTTTACTGGCGTTAAAAGTTGCAAGGGCAATAGAATTGGCAAGAATATGGTTGCTTGGCCAATTTTGCCACTCAACTGTGCTAAGAGGGGGGCCAAATATGCCCTTGCGATTTTTAACAAGAATGTAATGGCATGTGCTTGTTAGGAAATGGGTACAAATTCAAGCAAAATTGTTTTCAGAATTTTTTGAGATTGTATGAATAAATTATGAATTGTTGAAGGTAACTCCCTAGATTGACATATTGTGTACACTAGACCCCTAAAAAAGTGACAACAAAAAGATCATGTCACACCCAATCATAAACTGCCACCTACCCAACCTACACAATTTATGATCCCTTGTGTCAATTTGCGTGTTTGATTTGGGTGCAAGAGTGCTTATTAATTTTAGATGTCGCTAAACAGCTAGTGTCACATTTGGATGCTTCTACCTTATACCTCTGACGTTTCTTCAATGATGATGATTGTTCAAATTTGTGTTTGAATTGCATGTTTTTATGCCTTTCGATGCAAAATGATCTAAGTTTGGATTAGTTGCATCACTCAAACACCAAATATCGTAAGATGAAATTTGGGCAGCAAATTCAATGGCGTTTGCCACTTTGAATCTGAACATCAATGCCTACAATTATTATTTGTGAAAAATTAAAGCCAAAAATAAAATCAAAGATGTGAAACTGATATAGAAAAAGTAAATTATGAGCATCTTGTTAACCCAAGGCCTCTCTTGGAGTCCATAGTTTTGGATGAAAAACTAAGTGCTTCAAGATAGTACTGTGTGCAGATATTTTTTCTTTAATTTCAATCTTTAAAAACCAACCTTTCTTCATGACCAATTACATGAGGAAAATAATACACATGTACAAGAATATAAGCCAATAGTATGCAAAAAATTCAGGAAAAGAACTTGGGCATTAAAGGGGGTTCATTTAGCTTTTGTCTACCAACTGCACATTCAAAGCCTACAATGATTCCTCTCATTTTGCTTACTAACAGACAAAATCTGAGTTGAGAAACAACTCAATACTCCTGAGAGAAGAAAAACACTCAAGGCAGTCATCATTACAGCCCGCATCACTTCCTAAAACTCCCATAATTTCAATGTGCTTGGAGCAAGATGTTGCAATTAACGCCTTCCCTCCTCCACGTCTGCTTACTTTCTGCCGACCCTGGTTTTCGCATCCTATCTTCAAAACTAAGCAAGTGTCATACTCTCAGTAAGTGTCACAAAGGAACCAGAAAAGATACAGGTCTCTTCTAACACGCAAGATTCAAACAATCAGCCTGATGCTAGAGCGTGAGGGATCTACCCTAATTCATGAAATGTACGCCCACCTGTCTGTAATTCCTAATATTTCTCTACCCTGCGAAGAACGTCTTTCCAATAGTTGGCTGCATATTACCTAACTAAGATTGACAAGTCCAACTGCGTATTTTGGATGTCTAGGTTTTCTGAGAATGATGACTACACTGTATATTGCGTTCAGGTTGCCCCACACTAATTTCTTGACATTTTACACTACATAAATATTTCCTGCTACAGTAATTAATTTTTGTCAGTAGTTATTGCAATGAATAAATTTTTAAAGGTTGTGGCAACAATAATGTTGCGGAAAAAACAAATTAGCAGCATCCATGTTGTAAACCATGTGAAATCCTAGAATGTAGAGAGTTGCATGTGCCTCCAAGTGCCTCCAAGTGCCTCCAAGTGGCCAAACAATGAATCATGAAAATAACGTTCTTTCCAAGGTAAGGCAGCCTAATTGTCAAGGCAACCTAAATGCAATATTTAGTGTACGTTATATAGAACCTTCATGACTTGCTGACACAGAAAAGAGTGGACTTCAGGTTAGACACGGAAAACATGCGATTGTCACTTCATTCCTGACTCCATAATTGATTCCACAGCCCAATTGATCGGGGTGTCTCCTTCCTGTACAAAGTTTAATTACAAGGATTAGCGATACACCATCAGCGACCATAGCTAAGCAACAACATTACGTGCATTCATTCGACTATTATAGAGCTGAAGAGGTATTCAGACTAACCTTGATTCCTATTGCAATAGCTGTCCGAGTGCCGAGGACTTCGCCTAGCTTCAACGAGCCACTCCCATCACCACCACTGATGGGGAGCATTGCAACCCCTCGGCTAGCACATAAGACACTAATGTGAGCAACAAGCACTTTAGGCTGGACATCTGCTGCAAAGATTACTGCCTGCACTTCAAAAACAAACGAAACAAAAAGCCGTCAATCTACATGAAAAAAGAGAAAAGGAAACAAAGAAAGTGATAAAATTTCAGAAGCAAAGATCATTCTAGGGTTAACATTTATATGACCTGTAAAGGTGTTCGGTTGGCTCTTTTAGGATGTTGCTGCTGGGCCAAGGTCTCCAGTTCTGTGGTAACATTGTCAACCGTCTTTGAGCGCTTTGACTCCGGTTCTCCTAGTAACGTACTATCCGCAGGCTTAGCAGGCATCCGTTCCAAGACACGAGTCACGTTGTTGATTCCGACGCAGAGATGAGACTGCAAACACCAAACTTCTAAAGTAAGCTTCGATTTATTAAAAACACTTCTACTCGTTTGAGAAAAATAGCTTGCGTATCCAAGAAGCACAGAGGCAGACGAAGCTACTACTTTCCTTGAACGAGTGATTAGGTAGACTCATGTAAAGGAGATCGTCTGGCCAATCTTTCTACAATCGTCTTTTTTCATACATTTCGGAATTGCAACTAAAACCCTAAACCCTAAATCAGAAACTTGGTGACCTAAAATGCACAGAAGCAATAAATCCTGCAAACTCAAAAGGCAAAATCTGACACACTCAAAGCTGTTCAAAAACCGCATATTTTTTTCTCTGGTTTCATGAGCAGGTGATGGCACAATTCACCTTGAGCGCCTTTGCAAGACATTTGTTTCTTTCTTCTGTGACCTTACTCGGACTCAACTCCTCAGCTTGCTTCTCCAGTACAATCTCGATGGCCCTGTTGCATAGGCAGAAACGCTCAGTCAAAACAGAGTATATACAAAAGGCAAGCCTAATAATCAAACCCACTATCCTTTAGAATAGTATAAATTTCTTCATATAAAGAGATAACGAATCGTGGTTCTACAATCATGTCACGGTGCACAGTTTTTTTCAAAAAGGAGCAAGTTGAAGAGACCTGGAGAGCGCCAGAAGAAGAGAATCCAGCTGCTTCCCTGACCACGATTGCTTCAATCCGGTCTTCTCCATCAAACAAACACAGCTTCTAATTGGTACGCAAAGGGGCAGGAACTAAGCTGCGAGTCGATGACAATCTCCGAAGACGTCTTCCACACAATGAAACCGTTTAGAACAGGGCTCCATTGTCACATTGCTGACAAGAAGTGATGCAGATTTGTTCAGTACTCTAGTTTGCAGAAAATCTAAGATTAGCTTCGCGTTGACAGGATTCGAAGGGTTTCCGTGGAAGAGATGATACGGAAAGGATTGAATTCGAAGAATCGTGTGTGGGGTTGTTCTCAAGGCGAGACCGGCTTCAGTTCGAGTTTTGGGGGCGATGGTGGGAGCGGAAACGTAAAAGCTGGGTTGTTGAAGACTAAAAAAGGAAAAGTTTGGCAAATACCAAATTAGCAAAATTTGATCCGGTCTTCCCTTTGCAGTTTTACTCAAAATATACTGCCCCTACGAGCATCTCCACCCGTCCGGTGGGGAGAATGTGTTTTAGCGAGGCCTGTTGCTGCGGCGTTGGAGGCGTGGGCCTGCTGGAGTCCATCGGTGGCCGGCGACCGTGACTCGGGAGCAAGATATCTAGAACTGAAAATCTCAAGGGATTGCCTAGAGGTTGCCACGTTGGGCTGTGAACCTCTCGTCCGTATTTCATCATCGCGAAGGCTCCGCCGCCTCGCACATCTCATGCTGCTCCGACCACCCAACATACCAACTCCTCAATTCACGTACAGTGACTCACAAAACTGAGTCAGTGTTTACTGTTACTTGATATAATTTGTCATATCCAGTGCATTTATAAATATTTTCAAGTGTCATAAAGAGTAGATTAAAGGTATTCAAGTACCTACCAATGTAAGAAAACTTTAATGAAAAATTTGCAAGGGTGATTGAGATATCTCATTTCAAAAGAGAGTTAGTCACTGACTCACTTTTGGTCTTGCATGTCTACATCTCCATCTCCTCCTTATATTGATAATATATCATAGAACTTAAATTTAGTTGTGAGTGTTATAAGTAGGAAAGAGTGTTTCTACTCCTTCTCTAATAGTATATTGCACTTTTAATTGTTCCATAACATGATAAGGTGATTATTTAAAATAAATAAAAATAGTGTAATAGCATTGCTACAAAACGGGAAAATCACAAAAAATGTAACAAAATAGTTGTTGTTAGTCAGTCTCATGTTGAGAGAATTCAAAAGAAAAGTCTTTTTTATACTAAACTATTTATAGAAGGATAATCATCTAAAATTTTGAACCACTTAGGGAGGGTATGTGTGAGAGTAATGACACATAGAAGATTTATTATTGCTCCAAAACCATTCAAATTCATTGGGCAACAATATAACAATGAAATGAGTGTCCAAACAATGCAATATGCATTGAATTTGCAAGTTTAAAGGCTTTATGTGAAGAAGAAAAAACCAATTTTTTCAAAAAACAACATTTAAGTTAGTTTAAATTTTGCCAAATCTCTTGAAAATTATACTATTGCAAATTGGAAGCAAGTGATTTTTTGAGATGAGACTCTAATCAATCATTTCTGCTTAAATGGTCGTCACTAATGTTGGGATTGAGACAAAAAGGGTCTTGTAGATTGAACAATGAAGAAAAGTGTAAAACATGGAAAAGGTTTTACAACAGTTTGGGATTGCCTAAGTGCAATTAGACTTTGTTTGATTTGCTAGATAGAAGGTACAATAAATCAATATGTTTGTTGTGAGGTATTAGAGATTAATCTCCCAATGATGTTTTTTCAAAGTATGGCATAGATGCATCTAGAATCATTTCTCAACATGACAACAATCTGAAACATACAACAAAAACAAATAAAGAGTATTACTTAAACAATTTTTCTATGTTTTAAAGTGACATACTCAATCACCCGACCTAAACCTTATAAAACACCTATGGGCAACAGTGCAACACTAAAACGAAAGCTCAATTGTTAATCAACATGTCCAAAGGGACTTTTAGAATTGTGAGAGCGTGGGTTTGAGATTTTCCACTCTATCACTTCCATTGAGTGTGAGAACCTTTATGAGAACATGCCACAAAAAGTGCAAGCAATTGGTTATGTATAGGGCAAGTAAATTGATTTTTGAGTGTGTATAGACACACAAGTCCAAAACTAAGTCAGTGCGGGGTTTGATTTCAAAATTTAGTGCTTCCATATATTATGTGTATTTTGTTTTTAATTTCCATGTAAATAATCAATAAAGCTTTTATTTTCTGAAACAATTTTTTAGCTGTTGAATTGTTCACTCCATGTGATAATATTGTTTATTTAATGAAAAATATGCAAATAGTGACTCGGTTTTGTGAGTCACTGTAATTGTATTGTCAAAAATTGGGCTCACTCAAAACTCTCAAGATAGCGGCAATTTAGGGTCCCTGGAGGCTGATTTGGTGAGGTCACTCCAACTCTGTCCCATCTTGTGACACCGGTGGAGATCTAATACGAAAGAAACATTCAACGGACGTGCCATCTACTTGTGTAGAGTGGACCGATGGAGATGTTCTAAAGGATGTTGCCTACCAAAAGCGTTGGCTATATTCATACAAAGACCATTTAGTACTCGAAGAAATGGCTTTACGATAAATGAAAAATTCCCCAAAAAAAAATTAGTTAACTGCTAGTATGTTTATTCTATGGCTTCGCTTAAAATTTACATCTCCAATAGAATTCATGTGCTACCCAAATATCCCATCCATATACCACACAAGAGATCAAGCATATACAATACATTAACATCCTTTAGGGATTCATATGAGGGAATTAAAAAGTAAAAGTACATTTCTAAAACATGTTTTTCTAGTAACATCAGGTTTTTCCAATTTCTGATTTAAAATGATGATGATAATCGTTATATATATATACATACATATATATATATATATACATACATATATATATATATATATATATATATATATATATATATACATACACATACATATATATATATATACATACATACAAGGAATTGCTAAAGACACACCCAAAATTGCTAACGCCACACCCCAAGGTGTGCTTTTAGCATGAAATGTGAAAATTCAATGTTGATTTTTTAAAATTTGGATTAAATGATTTGTTTCATCTTTATCATTCTAAGGCTATACTCAAAAAAATTGGAGATGCACAAATTTGAAATTAAAAACATAGGACTTTTGAATTACTTAAAGCAAAAATACATCAAAAATTTAACCAAGGTGCAATAAAAATTCCAATATTATTTGTTCTTGTTTCTTTCAAGGATGTGAAAATGACGTGATTGAATGCATGATGGATCACTTGAATAAAAAAATTAGCATCAAATTCTCAATTTACATGCTCACAAGGGTGTGGCGTTAGCAATTTTGGGTGTGGCTTTAGCAATTCCCTATATATATCAATATTAATATATATATATATATATATATATATATATATGGTAAGACTAGTTCAAATTTGTAAATAGAGTACCTTCTTGCAAACAAAGTGTTTATACAAAACAATACACTAAATATTGCGTTTAGGTTGCCCCACACTAATTTATCAACATTCCACACTATATAAATATTTATTGCTGCTATAGTATCTTTCATGAAAAATTATTGCAATAAACAATTTTTATAGGGCTTCTCAACAACAATGAAGCTACAAAAAGACAAACTAGCAGCTTTCAAGGCATAAACCATGTGAAATCTAAGTATTTAGAGAGTTGCATGCGCCTACAAGTGACCAAGTGATGAGTAGTGAAGTAATCTACCATGGTAAGGCAACTTAATTATCAAGGCAACCTAAATGCAATATTCAGTGCAGGTTATAGGTTGTTGAGAATAATCATGTGAATAAAAACATATGTGGAAATAGCTGAAAGTTTGAAATATATAAATGGCAAATTAAAGATGGAAAATTAATCTGTTGTTAGAAATTATTATTCGTATAGACTTCTTATACTGAGACACAATAAGTTTCTTTTCAATTTTGGGTTAGTAAAAGCAATTTGTGATGCTCCTTTTATGTAAAGTATATAAAGTTGAGGTTGAGGAGATTTTTGATCTTATTGCACCTTTTGGTATATATCTTTAAACATTTTCAGAGTTTTTGGGCAATTTCAAATCAACCTCCCAAGCATCGTCCAAGGGCTACGTTTGCACTTATTCAAATGTAGGATGCAATTGTACTTTTTTGAAATCTAGCCTTGTCTTATATTAAATTCTTATTCAAGGTCTTTAAGACAATTTTTTTGACTGATATCATGGTGTTTGTGAAATTTATAGAGATTGTTCTCAAAATTCAATCTTCTTTGATTGGAAGTGGATTATTCCTTCTTTAGAAAGCAATTTAGCATGTTTTATATTGCAAATTATTCATTTTCAAACTAGCATTGATTTTAATTGAAGTCTAGTTGTCATCTTGAAAGTGATGTTTGTTGTCATTGTTAAATCACCTACAAGCCTTTAACAAGCTGTAACCATCTATCTACTTAATATTCAATTACAACTTTGTAAATCAACAAAGCAATCACTATTAAATCATAGTATGGACTTTGTATAAAGAAAACAAAGAGTGTTGATATGGTCAGTTTGTTTGAGTCAAAATACATACTATTTTGAAATCAACTAGCAATAACAATGAAGATTTCAAACAAAAAGAAATTTCTTTCAAAAGAAACAACAAGTCTAAGAATTAAAATACTACAATTAGCATAGCCTAGTATATTAAATTTAATATTAAAAAATCCTAAAATGTTTCCAATTTAAAAGAAAAACTTCTTTATCCAATACCTTAATTACCATGATGTAAAATTTACTAAATCAAATGTTGGTCTTCTAAGAAGATTTGATGATACACGTTTTAAATAGATAAGATTTGTTAAAAAAAACCAATATGTTTCTTACCTTCAACCTTAACGATATTTGATGGATAATTGATGGTAAAATTGATTAGAACATTAGTTATGATAAAAATTCTATATAAGTAGATTTTATTTTTTTATAAAAAGAAATTAATGTTAACCCCTAAAATTCTTGTGTGTTTAGAGGCCCAAAACTGCTTCAAAATACTAGTCAAAATCTTCATTGAAACTTATTTTTTAACAAATCCAATTGTAGGATCCTTTGGTTGACTTGCACAAGTACATTGTCCCAAAATTTTAAAATGAATATCCCCACCAATTGCAAGATCGATGTGCCTAAACTTCAAAATGTAGGTTTTTCTAGTCCTTCCAAAGGTGAAGTTTTGATTTTCAAACTTTTAGAAAAAAACACATATGTTGTATTTCTTGTGCAATTTTTGCAATATGTCAGAAAATGGGTTGAAAGCATATATAACAAAATTTGACCAAAAAAAAGTTTGGATTCATTTCTACAAAAATTGTAAAGTGAAAGGTATTGATGAATGAAAGATATAACTAATATGCTAATAAGTTTTGGAAGAATTTGAAAATTGTTAATCCCAATGGTGAGAATGCTCTAACAGACAATTAGTAACTTTAATTTTCAATTACGTTTGAAAATTTTCAAAATTGAGAGTAAAAGATAACTTTATATGTTTTTTCTAGCCTCTTCCTACCTTCATTGCCCACAAAAGAAAACTCCTTGTAACTCTTACCTCATTATTTGGAATTGAGTGATTTAATTTTTTTGAGTAGGTATCAATCTATAAAATTTTATAAATTCAAAAAAAACAAAAATAGAATATATTTTCTGCTGCCCTATTTGACATTGAAATTGAAAAAACCTTATAACTTTTGCAATACTTATCATAATGACATGGAATAAAGCTTCACACGTAGATTATGATGAGTAGCATCCATCCTAAAAATATCATGAAATTTTTTCCAAATTATGAAATCAATAGAGCCTGCCCGAGTTCTCATAAAGCCCAAAGTGAGTTCCTTGGGCCTTTAGGGGTTAATATACTTTAAAGTTTTCTTAGTTTCTATTTTGGAGTAATTAAAAATAAGAAATGATTCCGTGGGGAGCAACCAAATCTTCTTATTGCTTTTAGTAAAGTGCATGCTCATCATCTTTACAAGCATTGTGCTTTCAACAATTAGGTTATAATGTCAATTAGTGCTGATGGAAACTTGATGTTGCTTCATCACATATAGTTGTTCAATAAGTGATACTCATTTGTCTTTAGAAAAAAAAAAAAAAAAAACATGCAAGTTGATACAAGACAATTGAGAATCTTAAACCCCTCATCATCTTGAATATTGCAAAATACGTTAGAAAAGGGACTTATTTTGTTCCCTTGAACAATGAGGGGTAGACAAAAAAGGAAAATTGTTGTCAAAAATATTTATGAGGATTGCAATCATATTAGATTATATGCATTTAAAAAAATAAGAATATCCAACTAGATGTGCTGCATAAAAAGGATCTTTGTCAAAGTGAGAGAAGTCATACAACATGTCCCATTATGTGGGTCTATCATAAACTTCAACATTGCCTGTGCTTGTTATATTCTCTTCAACCTATTGTAAACAAAGTTCAAAGTGGACTCCATTGTCCATTAGATTATAACTAATATTTCACTTCATCCTTAAACAATAAGGCAGTCATTATGGTTGTCTGCTACAATGTCACAACAATGGTGTGGCAAAGTGTCTTCAAAATTTAATACTATTGTCAAAAATTGCACAAGTTGTCATGCAATGCTGCATTCATGAAAATTGTAAGTAGGAAAGCATGGAGCCTAACACCATTTTTGCATATTTTCTTACAATTCAAGACACCTAAAAATATGAGTGCATTTAGTGAGGTTATTTTTAGTCTTCCATGATTAACTATGACTTCATGATCACTCTTATAAAAAAAAGATGAGAATTAGCTTTCCTACATCCAACATACTATCTTTTAGTCATCCATTGGACAAAACAAAGTCCACAACAGAACCTTAGCAACAAAGATCTCTTCATTTTTAAACCCAACTCCCACGTAATGTAGTATGCTCAAATTTGTACACAAGTTTTAGTTGTGTTTGTTTTTAAGAATATGTAACATGTTCCTTCAATTATCTATAATTGTTATTGATGAGTTAGGTGGGCTCAGCTATTGGTAAGCCCATTCAAATATCTATAACTATTATAAATATTTGAAGAAACATGTCACATATTCCTAAAAACAAACACAATTAGAACCTGTGAACTAAATTAGAGCATACTAAGTTACCTTACCACTGCACTTGGCCTTCTCCTCTATTCCCTTGAAATCAATCATTATCCTTCATCCAAATCTAAATTGGGTTGAAGGCTACACTGAATATTGCATTTAGATTGCCCCACACTAATTTCTTGACATTTTGCACTATATAAATATTTACTGCTGTTACAATGTTTTTCATCAAAAATTACTGCAATAAATCATTTTAAAACAATAATGAAGCTATAAAAGAATAAATTAGTGGCTTCCAAATCATTAACTAAGAAAAATTTGAATATTTAATATGTTGCATGCACCTCCAAGTGGTCAAATGATGAGTCATGAGGTAACTTATGAGGTAACTTACCAGAGTAAGGCAACCTAATTGTCAAGGCAACCTAATTGTCAAGGCAACCTAAATGCAATATTCAGTGTAGCTTGTTATGAAATATTCTATTCGGTACAAGATCACAACTCCACTCACTGATTGCCAGAGATAAGTTAAACGAACTCGAAGTTCCCCCCTTTACGTGTCATTGTTGTAAAAATAGATAGAAGATATCAAGTTTGGATGGTCAACGAACAGAAAGAAAAGGAGAATTGACTGCGACCAGAGATTGGCAGGCACCTACACATAATTTGAATCCAGCGGAGCATTAGTAATGACAACTGGTAGGTGAACTTTTCCAAACTCCAAACTCCAGAGCAAGTTACCTCAGAGCAGTGATCACAAATATGGCTAAATATAGCAGAATGATAAGTAACCTGTTTCTTATCACGTTAACTAACTTTCTACAGAAAAAAGTGATTAGAGTGAGTATTACAATAAAGAGACGTCAGAACTGGAACTTCTACCGGAAAATCTAGGAGAGGGCTGGATTTGGATTGTCATAAGGATGTACAGCATCTCTTTGTACTGTACTGTACATTTCAACTTCCTTTGTTCATATGTAGTTATAATATGGGCGTCAAACTTTACCAATTTTCTTTGTGGAAGCACAATCCCCACATGTTACTCAAGAGTTTGATGTTTTAATGTAAGTTCCAGTTTTGACACCCACTACTGTACAGTACAGTACTGCATTGTTCCATACTTGAATTTGAATTTTCGGCATATTTAACATCATTTGTAGCAACTTGAGCTAACTACAAAAATATCACTGGAGCAGCTCTGCCCCAGTGCCCCTCTGCCCCTAAGCTTAGAGAGTTGCATGCAAGGATGCCATTCCGGATCCGTTTACCACGAACTGCAGCAAGTAATTCTCGCATGCAACAACAGCATTGAATGCTGCGCCTCCGCCACCTTTCCCATGTCTTTATGACTCCCGGATTTGCTGCTGTGGAGCTTCCGTTACCAATGGCCATGGGCGCCAACGCATGAAATTCAAAGTGGCTCCCCTTTTTCCTATGGCTCGTATTTACACCTTCACCTGAAGGCAACTGCTGACCACCTGTCTTGCCCCGGAAAATCAAATAGTACCTGGAGCATGGAGCATGCGAGCGTGGCCATCAGTCTGCTTTTGCTGTCTTAACTTATTGGTTGAGTGGTGATGAATAAAATTTCGGCACTTTCTCTAATGTCTACGTAGAATATGTCCTCGTATTAATTGAGAGCAAGAAGCATGTGCTAGTGAGTGAATGTAGGCTGATTCATGCCGGGTGTGTTTTCGTCGGTTTCCCTGCGCATGAGAACTGGCCAAGCAAGCATGTCAGAGGCAGATTGGTTTGACTTGGATCCCGGGCTTGAATCCGTGGACAGCCGGAGTCCACGATGCGTTGCCAGTGTCTAGGATTTGGAGAATTTGCAGTACTGATCGAGTCAGACCAGTTGGTCGGTGAGTGTTGTGAGATTGCGAAGTGCGCTCGGTGGAAACCATGGGGTTGTGTCTGAGCTGCCGATGCGGGGAAGCGCAGCACAAGGCCGCGGAGGCGACAGTGTCCATCTCACAGCACCCCCTGTCGTTGCCGTCACCGTCGTCGTTGCCGTCCCGGAATCTAGCTGACCCGAGTAGTACCACACATCCGACGCTCAAACGGTTTCTGCAAGTGTACAACAAGGACGGCAGCAGCGATCAGAGCAGGAGGGTATTCTCGAATTCGCCGCGTCTAAGCCTGGATGACTCCCTGCTTGTGGTCCCACACAGCAGCGAGCTCTTCTCCTTGCGAAGCGAGGACTCCGACGACGACGAGCATTCCGACCGCTCCGTCACGTCATCGCCCGTGTGGAGCTCAATCTCCCGATGGTCCACATCATCTCGCCTTCCCAGCAGATCAGCAACCTCGCACAGTAAGCCGCCCGTTCAGCCGCGAGGGCGAAATGGTGGTAGGAAGTCGGCGTGGGCGCCGGCGCGGAAGTCGTGCTCCTCGCTCGGACAAGTCACCCCTGCCACACACGGTCAGAGCCTGGCTGAGGCAATTGCTCGCTTGCAGAAGCTCTGCGACGTGAAGCTCTTTCAGGAGAGTCGAACTACCGAACGCCACGTAACTCGCAATTCGAATTCGACCACCACTATTAGCCACGTCGACTCTTCGGCATCCGATTTGCTTCACGACTCTTGCCGTGACCTCGCACAGAAGCTTTTGTATCTCGCCAGTGAGCATGCTGATGACCTCCCCTCGGACATGAAATTGGATCCCGTCACCGCCGATGCATGTGCGGTGCGAGTAGAGAGAGAGACCATGCCCGCGGTTGAAAGCTTTCATACGAGTGAGGAGAATCTGGTGGTCGAGGTAGCGGACGACGCAGCTGTGATGAGCGGGCTCTCCAGCTCGCGGTTCTATGACGCTGATGAGAATATCCAGTTCACGGATTTCGAAGCAACGTTTGATTCGCCTTCCTCGGAGACGAGTACTTCACATCGTAGTGTTGAAGCTGATCATGATCACCCGGGCTCTGGAGCTTCGGTGTCTGATGAGAATTCAGCTCCCAGGCTCGGTGTGGGCCAGCCTGCTCACCGACGCTCCAGGACAAGCTCAGACTTGGGCGGAGTACATCACTTCAAGGTAACCATCATTCTAACGTAAAAAACCGACATATTTTTAATTGCTCAAGTATTTGTTGATGCCTGTCAGCATATACAAGGGAAATCATTCTGATACACGTAAATAAATGTTATTTAGATACCGTATGCAAAAGTATTCAGAGGTCAAGTTTGTGGTAAGCAATGTATGTTTAATCAGTGAACAGTCATTCTCATAACCAGCAGGTACATATCACTCAGTAGAATTAATTTTTTGGAATGTGGACTCTCTTAGAGATATTTTCTTCTACCTTATTATTAACAAGAAACTAATTGCAAAGTACTGAGTTACTTAAGATTTAAGAAAGTTCTTTGAATTCTAGTTTCTTTTGTCATGTTCCCTACTTCCTTTGCAATTTGGCCCCATTTCTTTGTACTTAATCTCCATCGTCGTGCTGGAGGATTAAATTGCAAGCTCTCGTATCTCCCCTGTGCAAATTTATTTGTCTCAATTTCTTTTTAATGAATTGAGTTTCAAGTTTCAACCAGTGCGTTGGAAGCATTTAGAATTTAGAGGCCAGAGTTTTATTATGGTTAAAATAGGAAATGAGGTTGATAGCAACTCCTTTTATTACATGGACTTTTTTACACGCTTTTGTGAACTCTATTAGCTCGCCTTGCCAGTGTTATTTACTGAGTTTTCTCCTGTTTTGGAGTTAGGGTTCCCAGCAAAAAAGTTCGAAAAACCCAACTTTGTTTCAATCAGCTATGAAGGACATAAATCCCAATGTCCAACCTGCATCTGAGCCACCAGAACTGGAGATTCATCAACCCTTGCAATCACCGACTTCTGCTGTGAAAAAACGCTGTTCACGGTCATTGGACTTTCAGACCTGTTCTCTTTCTCAGCTAGAATTCGATGTCCCGTTGAAGAGCGAACAATGGCAGTCGCCACAAGGTACCATCACTTTTCTAAAACCCTGTCACATTGTCGTACCCAACCCATCAACAAAAAATAAAAAACTTATTTTTAAGATATGGAAGGTCTTGTTGACTGTCATGATCGTTCTGCAATATAATTTCAAATGGCCTAGAGAAATTTTCATGGATACCCTTGAAGTTTGCCATATTGTATGGATACCCCAAGTTTTTTAGAAATTGCACAAATATTCTTGGACCATAATTCTTAGGCGTTTGTTATATTGTGCATGCCACTTCTTTCTTCCTTGTGCACACGCTTCTCATTTTTAGTTATATTGCACTTCTTGCTTTAATATTGGTTATAAAAGAAGTAGCGTGCATAACAAAACAAATCAGCTGAAAATTATGGTTGAAGGGTATTTGTGCAATTTATGAAAAACCAGGGGTATCTATACAAATATGGCGAACTTCGAAAGTAATTATTAAATTTTCTCTTGTTTGAAACCATTCCAGATAGCTTACGCTCCAGTTGTTTGAACTCCTGGCTAATCAGGTGCAACCGAAACTTTACGTAGCGAAGAGACTCAGAGAATTGAAACTTCAGACTCAGCAACTATCCCACAATTAGCCGGTGCATGGGAAGGCGAGGCAGCATCTCCAACGGCAGATTCTACTCCATCACAGTTGCAGCAAACCAAGGTCTGATTCGCCACTTCCGTTGTCCCTCTATTTCTCACACGGTCTTTTCTATGGGCTTTTTTTTGAAGGCAACAGAATTGAAGAAGGGTTGATTCTCGCATATGTTGCTGTAAGGATGTAACCAACCATCATACAATTTAACACTATATTTGTGAATTTGGGAAAAAAAAAATCCCTGAACCGATTTTGGGAAACTTAATTCTGCATTTGAGAGAATATTTTGGTGATTTAAAATGAGTTTTTTTTGGTAGTTCTTTCAAAGTATTACATCCATGATGTATGGTTTTGAAAAAATCATCATAATACTCACTCTAAATCATCAAAAATCTCTTAAAACCATAAAATCCAAAAGTCCTAAAATTTCATTTTTTTTCCAAATTAACGAAATATCGCATGTCATGCTATGTCACCAGGCAAGAGAAGTAGAAGGGCGAAATCCAGAGGACGGCAATGCCGGAGAGGAAATATCAGACGTTCATGATATTTCAGACAAGTCCTTTTCATTGGCTTTTGACAGCTTTGTCGAGCTTCTGCAAAGCCCGCCTGTGGAGCTTGCTCAAAACACTTCTCAACTTCTGCAGCTTCTAGGAGCGACAACGGACACCGTGGAATTATTAACGACCGCTGATGAAGTCCTTGTTTCGGTCGTACTACCGTCCAGTGAAGCTAAGAGTCGGCAGGATGCATCAATCTCTGTGAGTACCACGGTAATCGCCACTAGACTGGCCTTAGATGACAAAAACTCATAAATTTTGCATTGCAGGGTGAGAAGAGATTTGCTTCGACATCTAAAATACCTTATTCGATAATTTGGGAAAAAAATGCAATTTTGGGTGTTTTGGATTTTTGTTTTAAGAGATTTTTGATGATTTTTTCAATACCTTGCATCGATGAAATATCTTGAAGGAGTTATCAAAAAAACTCGCTTTAACCCTTAAAGGATGGATGGATCATTGTGGTTTGCCCTGCTATAGGCAGTCTACAGTGATTTGCACATGGGCACTAGAAGTATTGCTTCAAGAAGTTGAAAAAGTCAACATTGCATGATGCCCTCATGAAAATTGCAAGAAGGGCAGCTTGGGAGCTAACACCATGTTTCTCAATCTTATCACAATCTGAGTTACAAAAATAAATGAATGCATCTCAAGAGGTAATTTTTTGTCTTCCATGATGGACCATGTGTTTATGGTCACTTCTAAAAAAAAATCAGATGAAAAACGACTTCTTTCTGAATCACATAATCTTTCTTCAGAGCGGGAAGACGTTTTTCATCCTCCTTGACGTTTAGAGGTTAAATCACCATAATATTTTCACAAATGCAAAATCTAGTATCCCCAAAATCAATTTTGGGAAAAAAAAAATTCCCAAAATAACAAAGATATTTAGAAAATATCAAAGTCAAGATGGTTTGGATTCTATAATCGGCACCAAGAATGTGGTATTTTAGTAGTTGGAGGTCTAAAACTTATGATACGTGAAATTGAGGTTTAACTTAGCTTGCCAGTCTGAGGTCTTAAGTTGGGGAACTTAAAACGGCTTCAATTGTGTCACTTAGAAGTGTGCCAATCCCGTGTTAGGAGCCTTTCTCATTAGTGTCAATTTAACCGAGCTTAGCTGTTATGACCATATTTGTTAATGTGGGAATTGGTCTTTGGGATACTGAATTTTGCATTTGTGAGAATGTTTTGGTGATTTATAGTGAGGTTTTTATTCTTTCTTCAAGATATTTCATCATTGATGTAAGGTCTTGAAAAAATCATCATAAAATTCACTTTAAATCACTAATTTTTATTTAAAACAGAAAATCCAAAAGGTCTAAATTGCGTTTTTTTCCCAATTTAACAAATATTATGTTTATTGCAACATCGATAATTATTTCATACATAATTGGAGTTTAACGAACCATCTTTCTGATGAACTGGGTTTAGCGGATCTGTATTATCTAACTAAATGAAGTGCTGCCTTTGCAGGAGAAACCTGAGCTTCCAGCCCTTCTCAATGCCCCTAATGAATTGGAGTTCTTACAAGTAGCCTTATCAGAATCCTTATCAGGATCCTTACCAGAAGTCTTACCAGTTGCCTTGGGTACTGATTCAACTATTGCAACTTAGCAACATGGGGTTGTGTATTTTGACTAGCATTCTTTCTAAGTAGTTTATCCAACAAAAGTTTTACAATATTGTTGCAAAAGGACTGACAAGAGGTTTGTCATGGTCTCAATGAGGTAGATTTGTTTTATTAGAAGTGACAAGTTGCCAATTTTCAACTAGTCCGCTCTTACTTGTTTTCTGAATTTGGAACTTGGTTATTAGTATACTCTTGGACAGGATAATTAGCCAATCATTTAGCGGTAGTAACGTTATTCTTCAATAAAGCAAGCACATCCCTTGCTTAACCCGTAAGGGTGAGTAACATGTAGATCTGGAGCCTTAGAGGCAAAATAAATTACGGACTAAGAAAATTTCAGAAGACTTCAGAAACAAGATCTTCATTCGTGTAAGTGCTTTTTCTTTCCATCTCACGTGAATTGATTTGGAGTCTTGGATAAAAATCATGAAAAACCCTCGGGAAAACCTAGTGATACATCTAGTCACGTAGTAGAATAATATACAAAAACTGGTTCCCAAGTATACTTGGATGGGTTTCATTTGTTTTCACAAGATCTTACCATAAGCAAGCGTTTGAACTTTGAAGTCATCCATCACCCACATTTTGGACGTTGGCACTCTTACAGGTTAAATAAGAAAATCTTGAACGTGAGTAAAATTATTCCCTTGTATTATTTGACTTGTCAAAAATAACCTCCATTTTGTGTAAGAGTATCGATTAAGCCTTTAGTTATCTTTGAAAATGTTGTAAATATCCCTTGTTTTCTTGTGCCTTTCTGTTGCAAATGTTTGTAAAATACCAGGATGACAACAAAAATTACAATTTAGTTAATGCAAGGGCTTTGGTCACAATAAACCTACATGCAAAAACCTTATGTAAAGCTTAAAAATCGTGCCTACAAGATTTTACTTGCATTCACTTTGCATCTAGTTTCTTTTAATTTCCAATGCCCTCCCAATATTTATAAAATTTGTAGTAAAGAGCACAAGAAAACTAAGGGTGTTTACAATATTTTCAAAGACAATCATCGGTATGATTGATATCATCTTACACAAAATCATGGATATTTTTGACATGTCAAATAATGTAGGGATGTATTTAATATTTTCCCTATGGAATATAGAAAGTTTCCTGTAAACTTTTAAGTATTCAAAGAGACTTGTGAAGAGCAAATTTGCATTGACTAATAAAAGTTTCTTACTATGCCTTCAACCAGACATGGGAGGGAACATATACAATCATCTTCTTAAATAAAAAGGCCAAATCATTTACAACATTATTTCAGTTAGAGCCCTGCGAAGATTGTTATTACAGTAAGGTTTATTATCCAACCGGTACAAGAGCTCACACAAAGATTTCCTAATCGATCCAAATTTTGGTAGAAAAACTTAACCCGGTTCAAAAATTGGTTACAGATACCATTACATGTTTCAATTAATCAAAGGTATACAATCTATATTGATAAAACAGAATAAATTTAGGGAATTACTACAGCGACATCCTAAATTGCTGACGGGATACTTTCTCTAAGCATGAAAATGTGATTTTTAATGCTAATTTTGCTAAATTTTTTATTTGGATCAAAAGATTTGTTTCACCTTCATCATGTTAAGGTTATATTAAAAAAAAGGTGTGCTTAAATTTCAAACTAAAAATATAAGACTTTTGAGTTACTTAAAGCAAAAATATATCAAAAAATAGTATAGGTGCAATAATATTTCAATTTTTTTTGTATTAGTCATGTTTTCTTTCAAGGAGGTGATAATGTTATGATTGAATGAATGATGGACCACTTAATAAATCCAAAATAGCACTAAATTGTCAAATTTCATGCACAGAGGGGTGTCCCATTAGCAATTTAGGGTATTGATGTGCAGTAATTCCCTAAATTTAACGTGCTCAAGTAAAAATAAAGGTTCTTGAAAACTTTTTGAACAATAACGTATAGGGTGCTAAAGAGTTTCTTTGACAATCATGGTCCACAATTTTGGGTATCTTTGCATTTAAATTCACTACTATCAAAAAAAATCATACTTATAACTATTTGCTCTGTGATCAATGGGTTAAAAACATGTAATTATTCTAAGATTGAGGTTTTTTAGAGAAAGATACGGAATTTTCATCTTATTGCACGCACTATGTGTTTACTTACCATGAGGTCCTTGTACTAGTTATCATGTGATATGAGTGAATTGATTTGATCTTGGGAGATTTTTAATTGAGTTTTCAAAATCAATCTAACAATTGTTAATTTTCTAAATTGTCGCTAATTCAACTAGTTTTGAAGGGTTCCATTACATGTACTATTGTAGGATTTAGTCTTTCAATTTATTGGATACATAGATAACCTCAAACTTGAATAGAAGTTCTTCTAATAATTAAATATTGAAAACTTTACTATTTTTTGGGTCTTGATAATAGCTTATAGGAATTTCAAGGAAAAAAATGCAATGACGTAGCTTGAAATCTTGAATGTCAGACTTTAATTTTTTATGGATTTGTTTTTGCTATCAAAACTATCAAAGTATCATACTAAACTTATAGAAACCGGAGCTCCTTACAAATTCTTGAAGTTGTTTGGTGACAAGCATAAAATGGGAAAGATGTTAATTCACCTTGAAACGAATATTAAAACACAAGAAATCAAGTCCCTTATATTATTGTAAAAAAATGAATTGTATAGATGATGCTATGTGTTGTGCATTTGTTTCTTCATGTGAAATATGGTAAAGGTTGCAACAGTACCACACAAATGCAAGAAAAATCCTTCAAAAGTTTCAATATGAATTGTTTTATTACATAATTATCTCATTTGAATTAGGAGATAATAGAGAATATGTGGCTTTAATGTAAATTATTTGGATAGAAGTTGTGTTGTTCTATATTTTAACAGCCTGTAAGGTTATGTGAGTTACGTATATTATATATACAATACACAAGAAACGATTACTCATCTGTTCTTCTTTCAAATCCAAATTGACATGAAAATTTTGAGTCAAGATTAATTCATATTATTTGTTATAAGGAAAAATATTGAAAACTCCCCTCGATTATTTTGAAACATTAAATATATCCATGTATTATTTCAAACATCTAAAATACCCATACTTTTGTGTAAATATATCAATTAGACCCTTGGTTGTCTTTGAGAATATCATAAAAACCCCTAGTTTTCTTAGACCTCTTTACTGAGAATTTATGTAAATACTAGGTTGCCATTAGAAATTACAATGTAGTTGATGCAATTGCTTTGGCCACAATAAACAAACCCTATAAAGGGTTTGAAGAGCTTGCCTCTAAGATTTAACTTGCATTTAACTAGCACTAAGTTTTTGAAACTTCCATTGTCATTTCAATATTTACAAAAATTTGCACTAAAGAGGCACAAGAAAATTAGGGGTATTTACAATCCTCTAAGATAACAAGGGGGATAATTAATAATCCTACAAAATAAGCATGAATATTTTTTATGCTTCAAAATATCACAAGGGTTTTTTATATCTAAATATAATTGAGGGGCATTTTGATGTTTTCCCACGTGTTTTCTCTTGTTTCAATACAAGGTAAGAGTACATTTCTATGTTACATGGCTTGTTTATAGAACACTGATACACTTCTCTTGTAGAAATGGTAATTTTGTCTCTATCTATGCAAAGTATGTAGAAATGAGTGATTTTCTTGTTAGAAAAAAACTAATCTCATCAAAAGATGTTTATACATTAATTTCAAAATATTTTACCCAAATCTTGATTATTTTGCATTAGCTTGAATCCTAAACCTCACAAGTATCTATTGTAAAGTAAGTTTAAAATGAATCACATTGTCAGCTATCCATTTGCAAAACCAACTCCAATTGATTTAATTAGTCTAAAATGTAGATATTATAAATATAAGAGCATAGCATCCGTTCTAGATGCATCTTGAATTTTTAATTTACAAATCAATAAGTTGCTATTCATAAATGCAAATTAGGAGATTCTAAAATCCTTCTTCAATTGTCAACACAACCCAACAATACTATCATATTTATTATCACAAAGTCACAAACAAAAGTTGATGTATTTTTCTTTAAGAGTCACTTGTAAAGATTCTACCAATTCTTTGTAAGCGTTTTTTTATGCATGTGACATTCATAGGCTTATCCAAAAGCTGCTAGGTTTGTTAACCTTACTAAGTGTTCATATGTGACTTAATGGGATTAAAGCTTTGTAAAGAAATTATTTCAAGTCATTTTATCTAGAGTTTTGAACCTTCAAATGGTTTGTTTGCTCAAAACTAGTACAAAAGTATTTGAAGTAAATTTATGACAAAAATGTTTGCCTTTTAGAGTAAGAAAATTCACTAACATGCTTTCTAAGCTTGGTAAGATATTTCTACATTTTGGATGAGCATGCATACATTTAGATAAATAATTGTCATTTTATCCATATTATACATACTTCATTCATATTAATTAATGCAAGTTGCTTCATCGAAGATGAAAACGTGTACTATACCGTAGTACCTTCAAATTTGAAGAAAATAGTTCTTAATCACTAGGACTACACCAAATTCTTGGGACTTGGCCAAGTTGCCACGCACTACAAAATAATCAAGAGGTGAGATGTTTAGCCTTTTTCTGAGGCGAGGTTGGAAGATTTCAACTTTTACAAACAAGATAAAAGTAATAAAATGTCCCCTATGTTGGAGTTGGTCTTAGCCATGGTTCCATATTAAATCAGTGCTTCAAAATCCAATTGAGAATTCAAAGTTCCCAAATTTAGTCTCTTGATGATAGATATCTATGCTCTTACATTTTTCGTTGAGTGCAAAACTCAGATTATCCACACTAGCTCCACAAACAACCTCATAACAACATGCCGTTTAACCTCAGCTAAAGGGCCCGATTCCCTCTTTCTCAACTCCCTTTACGTTGTTTTTTAAGAATTTTTACTTCAAAGAAAATGCTGGGATCTAGAAATGTCAAATTGGAAATTCTGAATTCACATGGATTTAAAGATTCGAAAATAGACTACTTCAATTCAGATAGGTAATAATAGGGACAATTCTTTACTGTTTTTTAGTAATAAAACTTCTTTCACACCACGGTCCACTTGTAGGAAGTGAAGGGATTTGACAAAGTGGAAGGCATGTCCTCCAATTACTAAAAAAACTCACCCCCAATTTGTTTCTAGATTGTTCTTAGAGCATGGTAGCGGCTTGGTGTATTGCAAATACGTTTGTGAGACCAAGCTCATTTTACAAACAAGGGTAAAAGTAACAATTTGTCCCTTATTTTGGAGTTGGCCAGTTTTATTCTCTTTCAAGTTTCTAAAATGAATCAAGGTCTTTCTGAATTTAAATGTGAATCCAAATTTCTCATACTCACTATAACAAATGTTGCATTTAGGTTGCTTTGAAAATTAGGTTGTCTTACCCTGATAAATTACCTCATGATCATCACTTGGCCACTTGGAGGCACATGCAACTCTCTAAATACTTGAATTTCACATGGTTTTTGACTTGAAAGCCGGTACTTTGTCTTTTTGCACCTTCATTGTTGTTGACAGGTCTTTTAAAAACTATTTGTTGCCGTAATTTTTGATGAAATAAAATGTAGAAACAATAAATTTTTATATGGTGTGAAATGTCAAGAAATTAGTGTGGGGCAACCTAAATGCAATGTTCAGTGTAGAGGTAGTCACACCTTCTTCAACATGTTCTCAATATTCAAAGAATGGGGGCGTGGTATTCTCTCCTTGATTTGCGGAAGCCCCATTCTTTGAAGATTGAGAAGTTTTTCTCTTCACCTCTAGAGAAGTATGGGCAAGAAGAAGTTTTAGCATGTGAAATTTTTACTGATGCATGTCTTGTTTTCATCTTGCTCTTCTCCATCCTTGTTCCTATTTCAGTATGAGAGCAACTTGCTTTCTTATCGCATCACCACTTTCAAGGTAAACTCATTCTCCACCAGTCTCCATCATCCACAAAAAGGGAAGTCACACCTTCTTCATGGAAAAATGCCTGCATTGGCTCCTATTTCTACTCCACAAACTTCTCATTTAGCATAAAGATTTCATTCTCAAAGAAGGTGTGACTAAGGATATGTTCACACTTGGTCTTAAAAAGGGTAGTAGCAAGGAAAATTAGGGCTGCTTCACACTATGGCCGAAGGTCAAGAGGCTGTCGGTCTGTACCAATCAAATTGCACAAAACCTAGAGTTTGGCCGCTCAACCCTTCACACTAGAGGCCAAACTCCAAAGGCTGTCATCCCCCATTTGCCTACATGGCAGCACTTTATCATCGAAGGTTGACGGCCTCTCAAAGGGAAGTTTGGGTCCAGCAAAATGGAGACCCAAACTATGGGCAAGAGGCCATCAGTTTCAGCATTTATTGCTGTCAATTTCAGCATTTATTGTCTATTTTCAGCATATTTTCTTAGCCTCTTAGCAAAGTTTGGCCACTCAATTTGATGGCCTCTTGACTTGGCCGTCCATAGTGTGAAGCGGCCCTTAGATGCATTTGAACACACCTTTAGTCTACATTCATATTACAGTAGAATTCCTCTAAACCGATATCTTCAAAACTGATATCTTCTATAGTCTAATATATAACACAAATCTCAATGTTAAACCATACCTCAGTCATAAATCAAAACAATTAATTCAATAATAATAAGGCTCCTTGATGCTATCCTAGCACTAACCTCAAGGTCACTTCACTTACACTTCCACAAAATTAACTAATAACTTACTTAAACTAATCTAATTCTCGGGGTCCCAACCATATCAATTTAGAGGAGTTCTACTGTACTAGTACCCCTCCTAATACCAAGTGTTAACTTACCCTAAGTTAACCCTAATCTCCCGAAAGTAAACCTCTAGAAGTCTTACAGTACATTTTCTGGCGGTTGGAATGTCAGAGCTTTACCACCCTAGCCGCAGAAACGCGTATTTTGCTTTACGCAGTAAAAGTAGCCCACGGCAGCCAAGTCGAGGTGCCGACAGCTGGCGGTCATCCCCAAAGATGCCCCGACGGATCGCACAAAGTCCCTCCCGCCCCCCCCCCCCCCCCGATGGCGCCAAGTGGACAGTTGCACACCCCGCGCCACCCGAGCCCCGCCTCCTCCGTCGCTCTCCCTCCCCACTCCCCCACCCAGCCAGTCGCTGGCCATAGACAAGCTCCAGCACGAGCTTCTCGCCCGCATTCTCCCCCTCCCCCTCTCTCTCTCTCCTTCTCCCTCTCTCGCTCCGCGCCTCGCACGCTCCTCCGTGCACGCAATCCGATGGTGACCTCACGAGCATTCGCCTTGGACGTCTCGCAGCCGGGCGCCGCCGCCATGGCTCTCGACCAGGACTGGCACGCCCTCGGCGACGCCCTCTCCACCTTGGGCGTGCACCTCGCCGCGTCGCTGCAACTCGATGCGTCGCTCGGAGGCCTCCTGCGGTGGCTCGCCGTCATCGCTGCCATGTAGGATCATTATCCTCTTCCACTCCCCGCCATCGTTTCTTTTATATTTTTAAATCTGAAATCATCTTGAATTTTGTTTCTAAGATAATCCTAGTCTGGTGATGGTGATGGTGACCAGCAATGAAGAATTCGTTTGAATAAGTGCTCGGTGTTAGCAAGCGTTGGATTGTAATGCTTACTCATATTATTCAGAATCTTGCTGCCGTTGAAATGAACGTGGTTCTTCTTAGTTCGGCTGTGGCGGTCTTAGTCAAAATGTTGCTTGTGGAGATCCTTTGTGACCTGGTCGGGTTACGCCTACTGCCTTCCAGGACCGCGGAATCTCACTGTCATTTATTTCGTATTAACGGTTATGGATTTAGAAGTAAGGGTATGGCGATCGTGAGCCATATGATTGCTTCGAATGTTCACCTGTCTGGTGCTCGGTATTTGCGTTGAATTTTGTTGATGATTGTCGTCGCTGTGATGTAGCTGTGGAGCTTTCGTTGACCTTGGATTCTTCTTCATTTAGTGTGGAGAGCAGTTATGGGCTTTACATTTTTTAGAAAAATAATATGACGTAGCTGTAGTGTTGCTTTCAAGGATGACTTTCTTACATCGTGATGTGGTGATTAGTACATGCGTTGGAATATGTTGTTGATGGTCGCCTTTCTATGCAGCTACTTGTTGATCTTGGACAAGACCAACTGGAGGACGAACTTGTTGACCGTGCTTCTCGTGCCCTACCTCGCCTTGAACCTTCCCGAGCCTTTCTTTGGATATTTGAGGTACGAAATCTACCGATGGTCGAGTTCACTATAGCTACATTTCAATTGAACTATTTCGTCTTTCATCAGTAAGCGTTGTGGTGAATCTAAGGACTAAAGACATCGATAGGTTGTGACGAGCCTTCCCACGTGTCTCAATTACGATTCTAGAGTATTGCTGAGTGTAAGCATATGTTATATCTACTTCAAACTTCGCATTTCGATCGGCTCTTTTTCTGGTTGTCACCTCTAACGGCAAGTTGTCATTATAGGGGAGGAATCGGTGCATGGATCGCTTTTATTGCGGTGGTGATCCGTCTATTCTTCGCTCAAAAGTTCCCCGATCTGATTCATGGTAAGCTATGGTCTTTTCAGTTTCAGCATTCTATGGTTTTTGTAAACTCTGTGTAGCGAAGGCGCCCATGCTCATTAGATACCTGCATTTAAACTTGGCATTTGTTCCGTATTGCATCCGACCTTTTTTGTTATTCTCGTGTGGCTATGGCTTACGTGATCTGTGTTGATGTAGGTGACTTGGAGCTCCCTGTGGCCTTCATTCTGCTCATCGTGACGGCTCCTAACTCGATCATTCACGTTAGAGGCCACTGGCTCTCTTACGCCATTTCCCTCTTGATTGGCGCTTACTTGCTATTCCAGCACACCAGCCACGCCGGTGGATTCCGTCGTGCATTCGGCCAGTCGGATGGAGTTGTACACACCATTGGTATCCTGCTCTTGTTCGTGGCGCCCGCATATCTCCTCATCAAGTATATCTTCTAGGTGCAATAGGTGCATTGTGAATTTGTATGTACAAGAAGGTAGCATTTGGAGCCATGTACAAATTTATGCATGTCTGTAGATGATTGCTGCCAGATCTAGTAATGGCCTTGCTTTGGAAAGCATATAAATGTGCAGCCTGTGGTTACTTTCAAATGGCCTGGTATAATGTATCGCATTTCACTATCAACCTTTTCCAGTAATTCTCTATGAACAGATTCTAGTTGAAGTTTGGTGATTGGCAAATGACGCTACATGTAATAAATCGTTAAGAAGAAAAGCTTCAGCCATACTTTATGTACTTCTATGGCAGATGCTACTTCTACTTCTGTGCAGTTTGATTTATTAAATCATACGAATGCACACAGATTTAGTCATCATCCAATTACAGAACACAATGTATCATTCTGCCGGTGGGTGTTTTTACGCACCTGTTCAGTTGTCACATCCTCTTCATTTCGACTAAGTTCTTTTCCAGTGACGGTGACCTTTTTTGTTAGGTGTATGTAATTTGAATATACCAATAGTCACACAATTTGTGTGTAGCGAAGAATGTAAATGGAAGCTGCCAGAAATACTGCGCACCAGAGTAGTTCAGTACTGAAAGAAAAGTATTTCCAGGTACATTAAAATTAGCTTTTTTTATTTAATTTAATTTAATCCGTAGCTTTGCTGATTTCTATTGTTTTTTGTAACTTTTGAAGTAAAAATATAATAGATATCCCACTATCTCACTTGCAGTACCATATCCTGAAAAAGCTGCTGAGAAAACCTTGGATGTGCCAGCTGTCGGAGTTCCATGAGGATTTTGTGAGCTGGAAAGTAGGATTGCCTTTATGGAGGAAAAGACATGTCTGTATCTGTATCTGGATGGAACAGTCTGGCAGCGCTCAGAAGTGGAGAAGAATCTTACACATGCTCCTTCTCTCTTTTCCTTCTTTTTCTGTTGGCAACGCAATCCGCATGCTACGATGATATTCCAAAGAAAACTCGTTGACCACCTTCTGACAGAAGTTTTAAAGTTTTAAGTCGTACATATTTGGTAATAACGACAACTATTTACAACATAAACCTCATGCAAACCACAGCCCCATTCATAGGATACTCTCGAGGCAGGACAAGCAGCGTACAAAGTGCGTGGGTTTACTCTACCCCTACTCCCCTACTACAGGGTAAGTTAGGGTAGAACCGACATCTAAACTGAGTATTGCGTTCAGGTTGCCCCATACTAGTTTCTCGACAATTTACAATATATAAACACTTACTGAACTTACAGTAATTTTCATCAATAATTACTGCAACAAACAAACATTTTTTGAAGGGCTTGGCAACAACAACAAAATCGTAAAAAATCAAACTATAGCTGTTCAAGTCATAATCATGTGAATTCCTAATTCCTTGACACTTTTTAAGCAATGAGTCATGAGGTAGTTGTGTCTAAGGTAAGGCAATCTACAACAACAAAATTGTAGAAAACAAAGTAGTGCTGTTCAAGTCATAAATCATGTGAATTCCTAAAACGAAGACACTTTGCAAGCAATGAGTCATGAGATAGTTGTGTCTAAGGTAAGGCAATTAACGTCATATTCATTAATTTGGGACTTCACCCCAATTTTGGGAAGAAATTAGGTTTAAGATGATCACCTTAAACCAAGCTCTAGGTTTAAGTAGCCTTTTTTTTGGGTACATGTGCCCTCACTTGAGAGGAAAAATTTACAAGGGACAAAATTTCAATGGCTCAGATTGAATCTGATACCTCCAAATCTGGCATTAAACGCCTGAGGAGAAACGATAGGTTTAAGGTGAAGTACAACTTGAGAATCTGGTATTCCCAATTTAATGAATATGGCGTTCAATCGAAATGCACTATTTAGGGTAGTGTACTATCAACCGGTTGAAATTGCAAAACCAGGTTGAGATTTGAATCCTTTGAACAATTACGGCTTGATCTCTTTACAAATCACTAGTTACGGTATATTACAAAATCCTATAAGTACAGGAGACAGTGGGTGCATATTTGTGAAAAACTGGTTGAGCCAGATTACAGCCGGTGAAGCTAAAATTTCTTCCGGAATACTGGGATGAGCTATTCCTTATACAGAGCGGCTCCAGCAATTCCAAGCTAAAGCAATCTCAAGTCGGTATCTTTTCAGGGATAAGTTATGCCTTAGAGAAGCTGGTGCAATCAGGTTACAGTACCTTGACGATCACAAGGGAATTCCACTTTTCCCTAGAGTGTAATATAACCCATGGTTCACATCATTTGGCTACATCGATGTAGTTTTTGCTGTTGTTACAGATTCTTTAGTGGCCTAAACCCTAAACCATTTTACTGAATCTGTTGTATTTGATACAAGGTAGATTTCAAGCTTCTAGTTTAAACATATAGCTACAAATTTAACCCAAAAAAAACAAAATTTTGCATTATCTTTGTATGAAGATGAGTGCGTTGAAGAGTGACGACTGCAGTCTTTATTTAACAGCAGTCTTGTTCATCTGGTCTTGAGCTACCGACTTGGGAGGAAGCGTTCCGGCGCTTCTCCGGAGGCTTGAGGCGTGTCGTGAATATTCTCGCCATCGCCGAGATGCTGCTGCCGTCTTTGCTGCTCGCTCTCTCGCTTCCGTGTTATCTGCAAAACAGCAGCACGACTATGGATTTTTAGTAACTGGTCACTGTGTATTGATTTCTGAGGATAAGGGTTTAGGATTTAGTGCATTTGCTAATGCTTGGCAAATGGTGAGAAAAGAGGAGCAAGAAATATTGAGTGGGTGTGCCTTCAGTTTTTGTAAATACTATGAGAGAGTGCCCCTCTTTGTAACTACACCGAATAGTGCGTTTAGTAGTTTACCTCAACAAATAGGTTGCCTTCCCCTAGAAAGTTACCTCATGCCTCATCACTTGACCACTTGGAGGTGTATGCGACTCTCTCGATACTAGGATTTCACATGGTTGGTTTATGGCTTGGACAACTTTAGTTTGTTTTTCCCAAATCTTGGATGTTGCCAATTTGTTTTTCTGCAAGAATGTTTTTATTGCCAAGTCCTCGCTATTGTTAAAATTTGTTTAGTGCAATAATTTTTGATAAAAATTATTGTAGTAATGGTAAGTATTTATTTCGTATAACATGTGAAGAAATTGGTGTGGGCCAACCTAAATGCACTATTTAGTGCCGTTTGTAATTTTGCTCCCTTTCTTGTAAATTTCGGTCATTTTAAAGTAGTTCAGGGAAACAAAGAAAGGGTATGAAGAGGTTAACATTGAATAGAAGGTACCTGGCTTGAAATCTCCATCGCCTCCAAAGTGGGAAAGCCCTTGCCACCAGGGTTCTTTCCCCTTCTCCTTCATCATTCGAATCCGTGCACGATTCTGCCACCCGAGTTATACCAACTTTAATTTCTAGTAAAGTTTTTTCTTTCAACGTTGAAAATCCTAGAGTTTAAACCAAGGAGACTAGGTTGCAAATGAGTGTTCAAGTTCAGCATGAATTCAGGGTCCTTAAAACAAAGTTACCAACAACCTTACACCTAAGTGACAACTCTATGTTTTAATGCTCTAACTTTTGTGATATAAAAGCATTATTATGCTAAGTAACTCAATCATGTCCCTTTCCATGGGAAGTCCACCAAACTTGGTTGGAACCAATCATTAATATAATTTTAAATGCTAAAAGTGTGCAGGGTTTCAATATTTACCAATGCCTCAGATTGCCGCTTTTCCCATCTCCAACTTGCCTGCAAGATCCAACCCAGCAACCAACAGCAACTCACCAAATTAGGATTAAGAACTACATGTACTTGTACTGTCGTATGTTCTTTTAGCAATGCATTCTAGAAATTAACAGTATTATGAAGAGGAAGGGTAAAACTTCAAAAGCAAGTATTGGAGCAACTTCCAAGTATTTCAAATAGTTGGGCCTTCAATAAACATTCCCTAGTGAAGCCAGGTAGATGCTCTTTGGGTTAGAGAAATCAACCAGAAAATAACATGTGGGGTGGGAGTGAGCACCTGAGCAAAGACGTCGGGTGATCGAAAACCCATGCCAGACATCATCATGCCAACCTGGCCAGCACAAACCACTATGAGAATCTCAGGTATCAATTTTCATGTGCACTAAAAACTAAAATAAATAAAGAATAAAAAATAGTAAAGAAGCCAAAAAAAAGCACAAAAAGCTCAAGACATGTGAAAAAGACTGAAAGAAAAACATTCCAAAGGAGGATACGGAAACCAATGATGGAATTTGCTTACATTAACGCGCTCAACCCTCCGCATCTCATCCTCAAGGAGTGTCAACTGTGGTGCTGTCACCCAGTAAATGCAATCCACAGGGCTGCAAAAACCCAAAATTATCTCCTCAGAGACACTCTAGGAAAAATTCTAAAGGCAAAAATGTTGCACTTTGAAGAACAATTGACCTATTATGTTGTTCACTTCATTAACATCATCAATAACCTTGTCGTAAAAGCTCTCTAATTATAAGTAAGGGGTGTCTTTGTGGTTGGGGGTCAAATCGACCAGTCATATGAATTCAAGGACACAATTCTCATGATAGGTAGAGAATGATTGAGAGTGAGAAAAAGGATTTAGTTTTTCTAGTAGAAAAGGGGTCATAGAGCTGATTTCTGAGGTTTGGTTTTTACCATGTTTCAATAGCTTCTTGTGTTTTTTGAGCACACCCAGACTGGCAGTGCGCCCGAGCTCTTCCAAACTCTTCCTCAATTTCAAACGTACCAGGAGCCACATGGCCACAATTCTTGCAACCTGCACACAATTTTACATTAATATTCTCAGATCCGCTCACACTCAACAACATTTAAACATAACTATAATAAAGGATTAATTAATTTTTTACCTGAACCTGTTCAAGTTCTCTCTTACTAACTGCCACTCATGTATTCATATATATGGTTGGCCTTCCATTAGCAAGTGCGGTGTACGCATGACTTGACTAAATGTTTACCAGGAATATTTGACTAATTGTAAACAATCCAAAGCCCAAACATAAATATATGAAAATATGCCATGTGGTAAAGAGAAATGAGAATTTTTTGCTACACTTTCGCTCTTCTTAAGTTGCAGTATCAGATCTCTCGACGATAGGTCCAATTCATGTTTGCAAAGTTTTAGTTTCCAAAGACATACACAACATCAAAATCTCTCAATCACCATGATCTTGTACACTCTAGATTTGCTAAACATAATGTCACACTTTGAATTTGCCTAAGAAACACATGCATTTTTTGACCAGCAGATACAGAAGTAAGGATTTTTCTCGGAGAAGACTCCGAAGCTATCAAAGCAAGAAAAGGGTTTTGTTCTGGATAATCTCTTATAAAAAAAATAGCTCCGTGAGCAAAAGCACCTGTTATTATAAATCCGGCAATATATTGGTGATGAGTATATAATGCAGCTTGAGTAGTAAAATCTTGTGCTAAAATTGCATATGGAGGTAAAGAATACATGTGTTGAGATACTAAAGTAGTAATAACTCCTAAAGAACTCACCAATGCAACTGAACTCATCAACAAAGACGTGGTCCAATTCTTGGTTCGTGACAGAAAAAGGGTTCGCCGATGTCGGTGCAAAGCCATTGATCTCGTCGTAGACTATTCGTTGCTCCGGATCACTGAGCACCTGCAACACCAAAAACAAAAATTCTTGTTCGTAAAAACATCACACTCAGTTTTTTTTAAACCTCTAATGGTTCATACGCCACAGCATTTGGGTTGATGTACATTTGTACAAAGCTTATGTACAGGACCCCGCTGCCAGATCAAAGAAATTATCTAGAACTGGACGGTAGATCCGTCAATGCTCAATAATAGTCAGTTCAATGCATCCACTGATTCGGTGCAAATTATAAAATTTGTTCTAGACTTTTCTTGGCACTGTCTTGAGTTTGTCCACTCAAAAAAGCTAAAACACTGCCATTTGTACACATCCACGAGAGTGAACGTTAAAGGGTTAATCTTCCAGCCGGGGTCTCAACGAGGATGTTCTAGAATCTTGTATGTGGGGGAGGGGGGATATGGCGACTGATACCTCGTAAATCTCGTTGACAAACATGCAGAAATTGGTGGACTCCTGGTTGTTGCTGCTCAGATCTGGGTGGCATGTCTTCATGCACGAGTAGTACGCCCTCTTGATCTCTTGCGGCGATGCGTTCGGTGTCTGAATCCCGTGCAACAAACGACAACAACATTCATCAGAATCAACCTTTGATCGATAACTCTGCACAACAATACGAGAAAGGGACCTTTAAGTACAAACCAGGCCAAGCACGGAGTAGAAGTCTTCGGCTATGGCGTCGTCGTTGAGGTCCACGCCACCCGACCATACACGTGTTTTCACCACTTGTCGTCGTGTGCTCTTTGTGAAAAAACTTCGACGATCACCCTGAGATCTGAGCCGGGTTGAGCATGCAACGATTCTGCAAGCATTCTTGCTGCACTCCGACGTCTGTGCAAGCACATTGTAGCGTGTAGTGGGCAAAAACACTGTAGCTTGACTTGCTGCTGCCATTGTGTGTCTTTATATACATATATTCTCGTTAATTGTCGACGAATTTATTGAGTCCTATCAACTCCTATGGTTTAGGACTAAATTGGTTGAGATCTCCTACTGGGTGTTACTAAAATAATTGTAGAAACTTGAATAGAATTGCAATGGAAAAATCGAATCTAGCTAGTTCACAGCTAAAGGACCCCTCCAAAGCCGATCCAGATCAACGCTACAACGACAACATGGAGCAATATAATCCTCCAAGCTGGTGTGCCCTAAAATTTAGAGAAAAAATGGAGAATATTGGAATGGCAAGCGAAGGGTGCGTGAGCTAGAAAAGTGGTAGATAATTGATCACTCCGGAGCTGACGAGCTGCTGCGATCTGAGCTGAAGAGTGACGCCACAGAGACGGCTGCAGCAACAACCGAGAACTGTGGCGTGGTCCGTAGACAAGAGCCATGGCAGGTTATATGAAGATCCAGGAGGGGAGAAGAGAAACGTTGCAGGATGGGAAGCAGGTGCATCTGATCGAAGGCTGAGATGATCTCGACAAATACTTTCATGATCGGTGTCCCCACCGGATCTCTCGCAACTGCTACGATTGTTTTCTTCCTAACTCGGAGAGCTAATATGCTTCCTTCTTCCATGGCTGCCAACTTTTCTGAGCTAGATTTTCTAGATCTGTTGGGGGTGTAATTTAGTGCTCGATCGTAGAGCAAGGCGATCGTTGCCTGGCTGTGCAGTGAATTTTGTTGGGTGTGAGTTGGCTCCAATTCGAGCAAGCAATCCATGCAATATTTGAGATTTCGATTAATGATGTCAGATGATGGAAGGCAAGGATTGGATGGCGAGGGTGGGAGTGGGCGATGGTGAGCGCTGGTGCAGCAGCGCCGTGTGGAAAGCGCGAGGCTGCGCGCGGAGTCGGAGGCGAGCGCGCAAGGCGCACCCACGGTGGCGACCAGAGTCTGCACTACCGGCACAAGCGCTTGTACTGGAATTGTGTGCAGCGTGGAATTGCAGAAAAGGTTGATTTGCATTTATATATATATATATATATATATATATATATATATATATATATCCAGGTGCCATTCACTCCATGTCCCAGGTCCCAAGTCTCAAAATCCAACTACTACCGGTTTCTCACAATCTGATTGGTTGAGAACAAAGTTTTTTGGTCGAACCTTTTTGTCAGAATCTTAAGGTAGGAGGCTCATAAACCGACCATCTAATGGCTGAAACTGAACTTTGGGGAGGTGAAACTTCTTGAAATGTTTTTTAGGAAATTTTTCTTCAAAGACAAGAGGAATTGGCATCTAATCCAAGTTGTTTCATATTTTTTGGAATTTTGTGGGACTTGTTATGAAAATTTGAAGTTGAAGTAATATAGGACTTTAAAATTGACCACCTCCTCAAATGTACATTTCTTGTACATTGTTGAAATCTATGAAATATAACATGTACAAACAGAGTACGTTTGAGAAGGTGAGTAGTCTAGAGCCTAGGAGGTGTATGAGCTTCCTACCTTACTCCACTCTTCTTTTTTATTTTTGTTTTTTTCTCTCTTTTGCCTCAACTAAGCCATAGCAAGGAGTAATTAGAGCATTTCCACCTTTACGCAAAATTACCGTGTTAGGTTCTTTTTGGATGAAAAGGGGGCGGTTGATGTTCATACCTACCAAAATATTCTCTCTTGCACTTGCAAAATTTTCATTTTCCCAATGCTTGGTGCCTCTTGCTTAAAACCTTTTTTTTTTCCGTCAATTAATAGGTTGAGTAAGCAATGATAGAGAATCTATCTACTTTTCTAAACCAAAAAGCTTTTTATTGGTTGAACACTATACTACCAAACTCTAGAGATGAAGGAAACTTGACAAGGGAAACTAGTGTAAGAAAGTTTCCCCGAGATGAGAAACTACTAGTGTGGTGGAGATGCTTGTAGACTTTCAATTAAGTTTGAGCTATGTATAGTAACAGGAATTGAACCATAGATTGTATGGGCATCAATTAGTCCAACAAGCCCATCTGCACTTTGGTTGTCATTTGTAGGTAGTTAAAGATATTTGAATCCAATTTTACTCCACTTTAACTTTGGCTATCTTAACCCTTTAAGGACCACGCAACCATATTTTGGTTGCTCGGAGTGGTTTTTGGCCTGTAGGTTGAAATCGCTTAGTAATTTGGAATTTGGTCTTGAAGAACGCATGTGAACACAAGAATTTCGCATTCATCTAAAAAAATAACAATGCAATTGGGTGTGTGAGTTGACAAATAATGATTTTTATATAGCATGGCTTCAAAGTACGTATCCATTTTTGACAAAAAATGGATCAAAGCAACAACACAATACATCAAGTATGCAAAAAGAATGTCAAATTTCAATTGCACAATTCTAAAAAAATTCAAATTGCTCAAGAAATATGCTTGTATTGTTTTCCTATACGATAGTAGTATAATTGTAGTGTTTGAAGATCTACTAAAATGTTGTTGTTATTTTGGCTTTAAAATTTGTCATCCAACATTTAAGGCCAATTCTTGATTGTTTTCACCAATTGGATTTTCTAGAATAATTATCAAATTTCTTGTAGAACCATTGTAGGGTAGCAAAGAAAGTGGGTTTTTTGACCCTTTTTGTCCACTTAGCTACACCTTGTGATTGCTATTTTTTGTCTATTTTGTGTGAAACTAGTATTATTGAAAAGGTGGAAAACCCTGCTTTTTAGAAATGTAAGGCTCTTCTCAATCAAAGCTTGCATGAAAGGTTAACATTCAAAACTATACAAGAATGAAACACAAGAGATTTTCCACATACGGCTCACTCAATCATTATAATATTTCACCTCCAATGGTAGATCTAGCTGAAATTTTGGTGCTTCACAATAAACAAGGTGTACTTCCCATTTGTATGGTTGGATTATTGAAAATGGGTCCATATTTGAGTCAATTCCAAATCTAAGCTTACAACCCTTGTTTTCAATGGATTTTGTGAAAACGGGTGTGGTTGTTAAAGGGTTAACATTAACTCTTGAATGTTTGAGCATGTCGTTGCGACCAATACAATACAAGGTGTTTTTTGTGTGTTTGGAATAGATTCACACATTTACTACATTTGAGATCAACAAAGAAGTTAGGGAATAGATCAAAGCCATTCTAGTGAGTTGCTTGAGATCCCAAAATAAAATTTCTTATTGGTAACAAATGCTAATTATACAACAGTGTATATATTATGCCCTATAGTCATTTAAGGGTTAGTACAACATGGGTGGAGAAATGGATGAGATTGTCAATGTACCCTCAAAGAGTCATAAGGTTTGCCAAATTTTGAATGAAAGATACTAAAAATAGATGATATTATGAATGAACTTGCACATAAGAGATTCTAACCCCTAAAGCTTTGAACAACATTTTTTTGGCAACGTAGCAATTTTGGACAACTCACTACAAATGGGCTTTTCATTTTTTTTTTCTTTAAAATTTTCACACATAACATGTCTAAGGAGTAACTTTAAAGTCCAATAATTTTTATAACTTTTGACTTCATGGTTCAAAAGTTATTGCATGATATGTAATTTTCTTTATTTTTTAGGAAACCCGGGCAGCTCAAAAATCTTTTTTTTAAAATCACATTTAAAAAAATTAAAAATAAACTGGTTCTTTAGATTTATAAATACATGGAAAGCTTTGAATCATTCAATTTCAATCAATGAAATTAAAATTATGAGAAGATTTAGTTTGCGTGTAGATATGGAGGCACATAAATACAATTTAAAAACTTACTAAATTTTTTAATTTGCATTCTATTTAACATATAAACATACTAATATTTCTAATGATGCATGCATAGAGCAACAAGCGTCAACTACTGGTAATATATTACAATACAAATACAAGAAACATCCGGTTTGAACAGTCTAAAATTTCATAACATGTGTACATGTGGCTTTTAAAGGCGAGAGAGACGACCGCTTCCACGCTTTGTCTCCACGAGCTGCTCCACCACAGCCGGCTCTGCTAATGAGCTGACATCGCCCTACACAACAAAACATCACCCCCCAAAATGATGAATATATTCATACAACATCATTAAGACCTGGCGATTATGCCAAAACAACAGTATTATTTATCCCCGTAGCAAGGGAACAAACATCCAATGATAAGTTAGTGCACTACCTCGTTTCACCTTTTCACTTAACCCCTTTAGAGTGCCAAGAAGAGAGCCAAGGGATATTGTAGAAATGGTACTTCTAAAGTACATAGATTGCAAAAGTAAGACAATTATTACAAATCAATAACACGAGCTGCAAGGTACATCTCAATTGTTTTCTGCATTGATAGCTGGATGAAACAATATCCATCTAGTACAACAAATACAACGTTGTTTTGAAAAAAATTGGCTATCTTAAATAGTTTCTTTGAAGAACCTCACAAGTCAAAACAATTATAGAATATTTTGACGTCAGCCTTACAGTAAATAGAGTTTCACTTAGTAATGTCATAAAATAATTGTTTGTGGTAGTGGTTATGTTTTCCCTTTTTCCTTATGAACACTTAAACTTCTAAGGATCAAATTGCACTATGTCAGATGTTTATATAAAGTATGAACACTTACATGTTATCTCGCCAGTAACAAACACGGCAAAGGACCAGTAAAATATATGCGAAAGTGTAGATTTCAATATTTTTGCGAGCAACTCTTGACTCTAATTCTCAACGAAGAGGGGACATGTTTCCAAGGCTAAAAGAATTTTACGAATATATGATACATTTAACTAATTATGGACTATTTCTGTAATTATGAACTGTTTTATGTCCCTAAACATTAAAGATTTTCTAATATTTTGCGTATATGTTTTTCAAAATGTTGCATGTTTTTTATTGAAACATATTCTTGAATATTTTGCAAATATCTTTTAATATTTTTCAAACCAAAACAGCTTTTGGGTCATCATTCAAGAACTCTGGATAGTCCATAAATTAGATAAATGTAGCATAATATGCTTACCAAGTCATCGAACTGGTTTGCTGCAATTTTTCGAAGGATGCGACGCATGATTTTTCCACTGCGAGTCTTTGGGAGTCCTGGAGCCCATTGAATGACATCTGGCACTGCAAAAGATCCAATCTGCCACAGACATGGGGTGACCATACACATGTTATTTACTGAAAATACTGACTAAAATAGTTTAAAAAATTTGTGATTTAAAACCAAGGTGGATCAATACTGGGTTTCATCCACTTCAATTTAACAAATTTGGTTGAACTTAATTGTAAAATCCACTAAAATAGTAGATGGGGATGTTAGCAATTGGTGTTGGAAAGGTAAGTGAAGAACCTAAGGAGCACCCTTGGCACAAAGACTAGATGATCTAGTCTAATGAAGTACATATGTTCATTTTTAAGACCTTAAATAACACCATTCTTACCACCAATTGTAAGCATACCTTGATTCATATGGTGCAACCCTTTTCAATACAAGACAATAATTTCAAGTGGCCTAACCCTTAAACAACATACCCAATCTCAAGAGCTTAGTGTTCACAATCTTTTCTTTGTACAAGAGTGTCACCAGGTTGTGGTAGCTTAGGTATGAGTTTTTCAATTCAACTCAATTCAAGTCATTCATTGAACTTATTTGTAACATAAATTTCTCTCATGTTTGCTTGTAATGTGCACATAAGATGGTTTTAAGGATCATTTGATTCTTGCCCAAGTCCCAATTGATTCCTCATGCAATTATGTCTTTTATTGTGTCATACATGCATGTCCAAACTCTATACTTGCTTCTTATTCTTTCTTTGTGAGGATCTCAAATGTCATTCAAAGGGCAAGGAACAAAAAGGATTTCAAGTATCATAAGCGATTTTCAAAAAAATTACACTCTTAACAAGTTTTGGGTCTCAATGGATTTAGAAGACGTGAAATTGTGATTAATTGAGCTTGTTGTGGATAGCACAACAAATTTCAAAAAATTTGGTGATTATAGGCAGCATTCGAGATATTTTGGCTTTGCAAACTATTTTCAATCAAATTTTTACTAGATTGTATCAAATATTATTCTATAATTATGTAATTATATATTATAATTAGCTTTTTTTTGGTAAAATTTGACTGATTTTTTAACTAATAATTCTAATTCTACCAACTTTTATGCAATTTCAACCAACTAACAATGCACTAAATGCTAGTTCTCTCCAAACATGGATTCTATATATCCACTACATTGAATATTGCATTTAGGTTGCCTCAACAATTAGGTTGCCTTACTCTAAATATTTACCTCAAGCCTCATCGCATGGCCACTTGGAGGCGCATGTAACTATCTAAATATTAAGATTTCACATGATTTACAACTTGAACGTTGCTAATTTGTTATTTTACAACTTAGTTTTTGTTGCCAAGCTTTTTAATTTTGTTTTACTGCAGTAGTTATTGATGAAAATCACTGTAGTAATAGGAAGTATTTTTATAATTTAGAATATGAGGAATTAGTGTGGGGTAACCTAAATGCAATATTCAGTGTAAAAAAGTTACTAGCTTGTTATTGAAAAAAACTGCAAAATGTTCATGGAATATGACTTGGATGGCAATTTACCTCTTTCTTGACGGCAGCTTTTATCTCATTCTTAAGTTCTTCTGTGGGACTGGCACCCTTCACCAATGTAACGAAAGCATAGATTCCTTGACCTTTTACCTGCAATAATCAACCAGAAGGAATGAAAGAGGGGACTAACACTAACACTAAAGTAGAGAAATACTAAAATGACTTGATACAAAATCCTATGTTGGCCTTTGTTTAAACACCAACTCATGTCTTCGTATATTCAATTGGGTTTACCAACAATTTGGCATAAGGGGGTGGTTCACACATTGGATCACATCCCAACTCTACAAGTCTATTTCAATCCCACATCCAACAACTGTGTTGCGTTGGAAAGGAATAATAAGGAGTACTAAAAAAATGCCTGAACATTTTTGCAAAACAGAGTATTGGAAGTTGGCTCCAAAGTTAGGTGTCTATTTTTGGATTAGACCCAACTCTTGAAGCACAGTCCCATTCTTTTGGGATCAAAATTTGGAAGAAGTGTTACCATGTAGGCATTTTGAAGGTCCGTTAAGACTCTAGGACTTGTTACATAATGTAGATCTATGAACTTTCACAGTTAGCCCCTTGACCAATCAAATTTTTAGAATTCAATGAAACTTAAGGTAGGAACAGGCATAAGTGTTAATTTAAGGGTTTTGAACATGATGACTATTAATAAACATCTAGCAAATTATAGGATCTTATTAGCAACAGAAAAATGATTAGTTTGCACTTTCAAATGTATTATTTGGATACTGTGAGAATAAGTTGTGAATTTTTAAAAAGAAAATTGCCATTATACCCACAACCAACACTAAGGTTTCATGTGCACATGTTGTACATTCTTGTAATTACATCTAATTACTTCTATAGATTTTCCAAGATTTTAGAGGTAATGGTTATGGGAACACTAACGCTTATGGGTATTCCTACCTTAGGCTTGAGATATAATGTCAACTGCCTATAAACATAACTTGGCTAAAAACCTATGACCCTTTCATATTTGGTCTAAATGAGTTTGTTTTCAATCACTTAACCCTTTAACGACTATGGTCAATTTTGGGGTGGGCAATCCTTTGTATGGCCATTTGGGGGAAATTTTAAAACTATTGAATACAGATGTCTACCACAAGTCTGACCGTACAGATGGAAGTATCTTGCAGGGTTTAGTGTTATGTGTCATGAATTATGCTCACTCTTTAGTTGTTATGGCCATCTTTTTACATTTATTGGTATATTTTCAGCTAGTACTCTTTTAGTTTTTGCAACCCTCTAGCTACATGCCACCTCAAATTGGCTTGGTTATTGTCCTAAACTCTTCACTTTCCAATTCCCCAGACCTGTCCCCTTTGTCACGTCATCAAATTCCTTGACATGCTCTCTTTACAAACTGAAAAGAATAAAAATTGACCAGGAACTGGTCGACCACACGTTAATGGGTTAATGGTCTACAACCTCTCACTTTAAAAATGATCTCTCAAAAGCTTTTACTTATCTTCATAAGAATCATACTCCTACATAATTTATGTTGAAATACTTAAAGTGATACAAACAACATCCTCTACCTTGCACACCAATGGTGCATTAAGGCAAACTTCCATGTTGGCCCAAAAATTTGAAAAACCTGAAAACAACAAATAATTTTATAACTAGAAACTTGTTAACTGTTTGTAATTTTTATGGCTACAAGATGGAAGTTCACCTTCACTCCCCCCAAAGCACATTCAACTAATCCTTACCCACTAACTTCTTTTGAACAAAAAAACCAAATTCAAGCAAACGCAGGAAAAGCTTACATCATGGTCGAAGGCAACAGCAGCTGTTTCTGCACAAGCTTGATGAGATGTGAGAGCTGACTCCACTTCACCAATACTTATTCTATGGCCACTGCCCCCTCCACCAGAAATTTCAACCCAAGTCAAAACAGCATTCACTCTTTTTTATCATATCAATGAACCCAAAATAGTTGTGGCTACCTTTTAGTTGTTTTTACTACCTACTTTTAAATTTACCTACTTTATACTTTCTACATAACAAAGGAGAATCCACAGTGTTCACTTTATAAGCTTTTGGCCCCATGTTTACCAATCAGGCTAGTTCTCAAAAGCCTAAAAAACCGAATACTATTGATCAGCACAAACTACTCAGTTTCAAACTCTTTCTTAATAATATATTGACGGTCAATGAAAATGTATTAAGTTTTCTATATGGGATACAGAAAAAATTAATTAAAGAAATAGTATGAATATTTACCTAACGTTTACAACATCGTCCACACGGCCAGTGAGGGTGATGAAGCCGTTCTCCTCGCGTCGGCACCCGTCACCCGTGGTATACAACCCAGGCCATGGGCCAAAATAAACTTCTTCAAAGCGCTGGTGGTCGCCATACAATGTGCGGGCCATGCCAGGCCAAGCGCCCTTGATGCACAAATAGCCAGCACAAGCGCCATCTTGCTCCTTGCCATTGCCATCTAGCACCACGGGCTGCACACCAAAGAAGGGCAGTGTGGCACACCCAGGCTTCACACCCCAAGCGCCGGGCAATGGGCTGATCATAATTCCCCCAGTCTCTGTTTGCCACCATGTGTCTACAATTGGACACCTCCCCTCGCCCACCACTTTGTGGTACCATAGCCATGCCTTGCTATTGATGGCCTCTCCCACAGTGCCCAATACTCGAAGACTCGCCCGTGAATGCTTCATCACATGCTACAAGGGCAAAACCACAAAACCCATAAAATTATTTAAAAAAAAACTCAATTTTTTCAGAAATATCCAAAAAATTTCAAAAAACTCAGAAAAATCAGAACTCAAACAATTAATGAAATTGAGAACCCTCAAAACATAACCCTTCTGTCGCAAAATGATTGTCCACATTCAATCCCCAAGTTTTATTCATTAGTTTTCTTTAGGTTGTATGGAACCTTTCTTGTACCCAATTCAAAAGAAATATTAACAAACTCATGCAATTAACTTCAATGATTCTTGCAATATAAAATTTGAAATCAAATGTATTTGTGTTGTTTTCAACATAATTAATGAAAATAGTGCTAAAATATTGCAATAGAAAACGAGGACAATCATTTTGGAATAGAGGGAGTAGTCATAACCAAGCATGGCATTTGCTAGAACTGTTGCCACATAATAAGCATCACACTCCAATTCCTTGAACTTTTGAAGAGCCAATTTACAAAAGAAGTGAAGGCTATCAAAGTTTAAATCAAAACTTTAGCACGTATGATCTCAAAAATGTCCTCAAACATTTCTTATAATAATAAAACTACAATAGGGTTTATTTTTCTCATATCTAAAGACCTTGAGGTTATATCTACAAATCTTTAAAAATCAGTTTCAAGAAGACAAAATATGAAGAAGGAAGGTGATCAAGTAGAGTGGTGAAGATTTCAGCTCTCATGGTGACATGTGGGGTATAGGGTTTTGAGTCAGAGGCCCTAATTAGTGGGAGGATGGGTATAGGGGGTGGTACCTGGTCACCAAGGGCTTCCAGGGACCGGATGGCCGTGGGAGCCGTGTAAAAGATGGACACTTTGTACTTCTCAATGATTTCCCACCACCTACACGGAGTTGGGTACATGGGCATCCCCTCAAACACCACTTGTGTAGCCCCATTCAAAAGTGGACCATAAGTGATGTACGTGTGACCGGTAATCCAACCACAGTCTGCTGTACACCTGTAACCCAACAAACCCACTCACCCCACTTAGAGTTTTACATGAAGAGTACTGAATAGGTTTGCAATTGCACGGCATCAAATGACTTAGCAATATACTAGTACAGTAGAACCTCTGTAAATCAATATTGTCTAAATTAATATCCCTTCTAATCTAATGTCTATTGACAATCTCGATATGAGCCCCCATAGTATAAAAATAAAAAACTAATAACGCAACCAGAGAAATAAATGTCTGTTATGACCAAAACATTTCATTCAGCAACAGTCATGTTCCTCAATGCTATCTTTGGCAAGCCGGCACTACCCTCAAAATTATTCCAATTACATCTTCACAAAATTAATTGATAACCTACTTAAACTAATATGGACCTTTGAGTCCCAACCGTATTAGTTTACAAAGGTTCTACTATACATGGGTACGTGCTTTGCATAGGCCAGTCACGCCGGGCTATTGCAAGGAGGGTGCTTCTATACCTAAAGGAGGCACTCTTTATTCTTACAACCTATCCCAAAAGATTTAGAAGGTTTTAGAAAAGGGCATGAAGGAAGAGAAATCTTCCAGTTTAGTAGTATCTAGAGTAGTATAAATGATTTGAGAATGCAAAGTTTGTCTTAGAATACATGTATGGCAAGCCAATTGTTGTTGTACTTTTCAACATGGTGCTAAAAACATGAGGGACTTGATTGTGTGCCTTATATTGAACATTACTACCAAGAACTAAGAACTACTAGTCAATTTGTATGCTTTGCTTGGACTTTGGTTGATCTTTGACTTACACATGAATTGGCTACATATTTATGGTTGCTTACCTTGGAATGGACATAGGGTTGTTTTATGTCCCTTCTGTAATGTCTACAACCTTTCACGTTTCAAATTGTTTGAGGAATTCATTTTTAGGGATACTAGCTTTTTTTCTTGATAAATTTAGTTATGTATCTAAAGTAATACTCTATATTGATTTCTCATAGTCACTCATGTAAGTGTCATATGCTTAATCCCATAAAGACCAAAAGTTGGTCCCAATTTCCAAAAATGTAAAGATACGCAACTCAAAAACAGATTGTAGTGCCTTTTAACAAAAATTGTAAACTATAGTCCACAGATCATGTTCAAACAACAAGATTTAACCCATTACATTTGATTTTAAAATTGTTTCAAAATTCATTAGTATAAACAAATAATTCAAATTGATTGTAAATTGAACGTTAATGATTTCACAAGACAATTTTTTCTTTGAGTTTAGAATCTTAATTCCTGATTCTGGAAATTCATTTAAAGTATTTTCTTATCTAAACCTTGGAGTCATTTCTAAAGGTCCTTTTTCTATGTATTGCAAACCATAGTTTTTGAAGTGAAACATACTTGTAATTTTAGGCTATGTAATATATATGCACAAAAAGATTTTAGAATCAATGCCGTACAAATATTGAAACACCAACACAAAAATCCAATAAAACCCTTTGATGAACATAAAATAAAAGGAATTTTTGTTTTTTTATACAAAAGACATGCTTGAATTCATCCATTGTTTCAAAGTTGCACTCCTGTTTTTCAAGGGGTTAAAGATCTCAAGGGGATTAAACAAATAAAGTCTTTAAGAAAATTTGAAGTAATGCAAATAGGATCCTCTACCCTAATGGTATGAGAGCTAAATTTTTTTTGAGATTTAAAAGTGTTGCAATTAGCTGTTCTTGCACAAAAAGGGTTGCAAAAGGGTTGCAAAAAAGGGTTGCTAAAAAGCATGGGGGACATACCAAAAGATGTCACCAGGTTGGTAATCAAAAATGTATTTGAAAGTGGTGGCAGCAAACACCATGTAGCCACCCACAGTGTGAAGCACCCCCTTGGGCTTGCCCGTGGACCCACTTGTGTACAACAAAAACAAAGGGTCCTCTGCTTCCATCCACTCCACGGGGGCTTCTGTGCTGCACTTTTGCACCTCATCCTATTTATCACAACTCCCCCAAAACTCCATCAATTCCAACGCTCATTATGCAATATTTGACCCCTTGTTGAGCACCCTCTAAATTGACAATTGGCTAGATTGGTAGGAAAAGAAAAGGAATTCCTAACTAACATCTAGTTTTGTTGAGCTAGGCTCAAGTGAGTGCTCTTCAAGAGTTCAAGCCAATGAGCCATTGTCTTTGCAATCATAGGAGAGAATCTCAAAACTCTACTTATTGTCCTTTGATTTGGCCTTGTATGAGACATGGTTTTGCTCAAAATAACAACTTAGGGGTGGTTCAAATTATGTCCCACATCCCAACTCTACAAACTCTACCTCATTGTCAATTTCCAACTTAGTTTGTTGTGTTCTAAAGTGCAAAAAGAAACACTAAAAATAGAGGAGAGGTTTGATGTTTCAAGCAACTTTTTTGTTGGAACTTGTCTCTCAAGTTGGGTATCCATTTTTAATCACCCAACTATTGAATGAACTGTTGATGCAAAACTTCCTAAAAATGTTGTCATGTAAACATTTCAAACTGAATTGGTACTTTTTGGATACAGTGTGAAGTTATAAGTCCCAATTAGTCTCAATTTTCATCTCTCCACCTACAGTGGGCTTTGTGGCGTGGGACATAGTGGCAACCGCCCCTTTAGTTGTCACTCGCCGTGAAACGAACTATGCCACCGATTGTCATGCACCTCAAACTCTAAAAAGACTAAAACTTTCCAAGTAGAATTAAACCAATACCTGCCACCAGATGTCACGCCCTTCGACCCAGTTCACCTTCTCCCTCGCGACAGCATTTTCATTATCCAGAACCAAGCATGTCCCTGACACAAATACCAAAAACTAAAACTCAAAACTTCAAATCTGCCACACACACACACACACAAGAAAAAAAAAGCTTGAAAAGAGATGCATCGACAAAAAGAAGCTCGTCCCTCACCAGGTTGAAAATTCTCCTTTTGCAAGCAAAGCTGAAGCGCGTCATCAACGATCTTTTTCAAGTTCAAGCTCTTGCTGCCCCGCTGCACAGCCGAGCACGACAGCAGCACCGCCGCCTTGCAGTCCAAGATGCGACCTACTCAACAGGACCAAAACAAAAAACAAAAAACAAATCAGAACAAGGCATGCAAAGGTTTAGCCAGATCACCAGTGCAAAAGTATACAGTGGAGTTTGCCGGGAGCTTGCCTGCGAGAGACTCGGCACTGTAACCTCCGAAGACCACCGAGTGAACGGCACCGATTCTGGCACACGCGAGCATGGCGATGGGCAGCTCCGGCACCATGGGCATGTAGATGCACACACGGTCGCCTTTCTTCACGCCCCGCTTGCGCAAGTAATTCGCCACCTTGCACGTCGCCTGCAGCATGTCCTTGAACGTGAGCCGCTTTTCGTGGCCCACTTCGTTGCCTTCCCAGAGAATGGCGACGGTGTTCCCACGGCCTTCGCTCACGTGCTTGTCCAGCGCATTGTAGCAGATGTTGGTGTATCCTCCTTTGAACCACTGGTGGCCATTCAACAACATACACGCAGATTATTTATTGCAACCCCAACAAAGCCGAGAGGGGGTTTAATACCCTATTAAGTAATTTGGAAAAACCATTACATTCTGGGACTTTCACTATTCCTGTCAATATGTACAATTTAGCATATTACAAAAAAAACAAGCATGCGCTTTCTTTACAATTGTGAAGTATTAGTGATTATTTTCAAGAATTTCAAATAATTACAACTTTAAGCTATAAATATGTCTACATATGTAAGAATAAGGTGGAGTACAAAATGGTACCTCCGTTTTTCCCAATTTACCTAATAGACCAAATGAGCGTTTTTCCCAATTTACCTAATAGACCAAATGAGCAAGCTTTGCTCTAGCAAATTAGTCTGAATCGTATATACCTCGACATGGATGGGGCCCTTTCTGGTGTCGAAGTTGGAGCGGCAGATGGGTTGGGATGTGTCCCACTTGCGTTCCCAGTGGAACTCACTGGCAATCTTCCCCCAGAAGCCTGATGGATCCTCCATGGATTGCTTGTACATCTCCTCATACTGCAATGTCAAGGAATTGAACCACGCTCTCGATTTATATATGAAATCTTCACCAGAGTTACGAGCAAGAATCATACTTCTGAGTACCAAAACTGTGAATTTTGAAGTGCTAGATCGATCTCCGGTGACTAGTGTGACTATAAAGGTGTTCAAACTTGGCAACTGAAACAAAATTAACACTAGTTTGTTGAAATTCTCCATTGCAACGAGGACTCCTGTCTAGCTCCTTATTCAGAAAGTGGTATCTTGTGGGTGCATGACTGGTTCGAGAATTAACCGCCCATACAGAATTAGAACGTTTCACCACCGAGAATAGTTCATGCCGCAAAACTTTGAGTAGTTCAAATTACCAACATAGCCAGCTGATTTCGACATATTTGTTGGGTTATCAAATTTTCAAGGAATTGACGCTTTTCTGAACCTCTATCTGCAGCCCCATGTCGATACCAGCCCTAGACTTTGGAGCTTGAATGCCACACTGAAACATGCCATTCTTTTAACGAATACGACCATGGCTGGATTCCTTTTTCACGAAAAACACTCACTCATACACTCACTCTGTTTCTCTAAGATTTTGACTTAAAATCCGTATTCCTCAAAAATTAACCATTTTTGAGACCCTGTTGTGAATATGCAGCTCTCACTATCGCACCTGCTGTCGCGATTTGATCAAAGCTCTGGACTGAAACTCCGCTGGCACCGGCACGGCCATTTTCGCCAGCTCCCGTTCCTCGCTTGCCGAGCTGCAACGCTGCATCCCCAACCCCATCGCCGCTGCTGCCGGTCGCTGCAAGGAGTGCATACCAATCCGTCGCATCACGTCCTCGCCATCGCCATCGCCACCACCGCGATTATTCGCCATCACCACCACACAGTGCTCGATCCTCCCCTGCAACCAAACCCGCTGCGACACCTCCGGGGATCCCTCGGATCGATCAGATCAGATCAGATCATTGAATCAGTTGGACCATCGTGTGGCTTTCCAAACACTCCGCAGCAAGCAAGACCTCGCTTTGATGTCCCACCAGCTCCTGCAACTCTCGTATATCCCTCGGACGACAGTCGCATATCTGCAGTTTCGCATCACGCATCTTTTGTTACCAGATGGTTCCTAAGTTTAGTGTTCGAATGCATCTGCAGTGTTGTGTTTGTCCGAATCTGTCCATTCCCAGCGCACGTTTTGTTGAAACGACGACCGAGATCTCTGCAGCAGACGTGACGTGAATGACGTCGTTTAAAACTTGGATAGGATAGTCTTTTCTCCGTTGTGGTGGATCTCAAGTGGGCGGATCGTAACCCCCTACTGTAAAGTAGGTATACCGGCATACCTGCCCATTCCTAATGCCGCACTTTGAGGTGTTCACCACAATGCTGCTGGAAATACCGGCGGCTAGTTCATAGGTAGCCGGTGGAATTAGGAAAAAAATCAGCTGTATTTTGAAATTATTAACAAAAAGTCGGTTAGAGTTTATTTAAAAATCTAAATATAGTATATTACTATGTAAATTTAGAAAAATATATCGATTAAATACTAAAAATGTTGGTTTTTAGCTAATGAAGTCCAAAAAATTCTCAAACATTAATTCACCATACACTCTTAAACCCAAAATGGAGCAATAAACACTACTTGCATAAGCAAATTCTGTCACATGTTGGTTGCTAAGGTAGTTTGGGAGGGTTGGGATTAGGACCATCAAGTGTTGTTATAGAAACACACCCAAACAATTTCAAGGTTAGTCTAGAGTTGCTTTTAGGGTCCTATAAGTTGTAACTTTGCCCTTTAATATAAAATATTCTACATATATAATTTTTTCCACCAAAATGATGTTCTATGATAGATTGTTAAAAGGGTGATTTTATGGATTTTTTTCTTGAAATTCCCAAGACCTTGAGGTACCTCAAACCCTCAAACCGTCGGGTATGGGTATACCTACATTGGTGCTCAAGGGCCAAGGCTCAAGCTAAGAGAGGGAATCCACTTTGGAAGGTAATAGTAGATAAAGGACCACTGTATATGAGGGTCCATTTTAACCCCTAAAGGACCAAGTGGTTATTCAACAACCACTTGAGAACTTGGGTAGGGTCAAATGGAGTCAATTTTTATTGGATGTTCTCAAAATTGTTACACAAGGTGTAAATATGTATTCCCCAAGTGGAAATCTAAAGTTTTCCCCAATCAAACGTTTGGTTCAAAAGTTATGTTGCCCAAAAGAAATTGGGCAGTTTGAGCATCTTTGGAGAATCTTATGCTAAAACTCTCATCAACTTTTGAAATTTGGCAAGTATGTTACTAAAAAAACATGGTGACAATTGTCAAAAAATGATGATTTTTGAGCTCTCACATCACATTTTGAAAGGGGTCAAACTTTGTTAACTATGTTCGGGCAGTTTCAAGAAAAAAAATTCCTCTAATTTCAAGCCCTATTATCTTTCAATCTATAAATCCAAAACTCTTTAAACTTTTTTTCACATATCCCAAATGTTTGTCTCCAACTTTTCACTATTTAGATTTCAAATAAAAGACTTCCACATTGCACAAGAAATCATGAAAAAATGACTAATGTATTGCCAATTCACTAAACCTCCTTGCATTGGAGGGTGATTTAGAATAAACTAAACTCTGTATTTGTATCTGAAAATTTTCATGAGTGAACAAAACATCATATACTTGTAAATGGTCAAAAAGCTCAAATTTGTGTAGAGTAAAAAATTTATTCTAGGAAGGCTCAGAGCCTGTTGACCTTGTTTTGCAGGAATGAAAAAACTTTCTTTTTCTCACTTCAAACATTATAATCTTACAATCCGCACGGTCAAATGGGCTGAAGTTTTTTGCACATGTTGTTTTATTGGTTTTACAAACTTTTGTACGGTTGAAATTGAGAAAAAAAAAAAAAACTTATTTTGGGCAATGCATTAAAAGTTGGCAAATTCTGAGATTTTTTCTCAGAAAACACCTTTGGTCATTTAGGGGTTAAGATTTCCCCAAGATGGACCAATGGGATTGTTGAAATCTTCATATTGAGCCATCAACTAAATCTTAGGGTTGTATATTGAGAGTTGTTCCAATTGATTTTGATAATTACATGATTGTTTATGTGACGATCTTTTGTGACATCAAAAAGCAAGCTCAAACCCAAAAAGATAAAGCTACCACAATACATTGTCCATGAACATGGGCCTAAATTGTTTAATTTGAAATGAAGACATCAATTGGATCATAGGATTTTAAATTAGGACCTAATCAAAATTTTGGCCTAATTAATGATTTAATAGATGATGAGTTGGATCAACTCCATAGTTGGCATGGGCCCTAATATAAAGTGGCTTTAACAGTAATAAACATTTGAGGAATATACAATGGACTTGTGTTTTATGTTGTTACCCTCATTTCAATGCTATCAAATGATTTGATTCAATTGGTTTCAAATGATTTGATCCAATTTGTATAGACATAATCACAAACACTCTTAATCATTCACTCACTTTGAGATTGAGGTGGCATATTTTTATGAACATAGTTTTTGTTGTTAATGTAACTTCTTTTCTTTTTTCTCTTATGTTACACTAGTATATTACCCGTCGTATCGACAAGATTATGCCCTCCACCCCTTATCCACGTGCCCCCTATCCACGTGCTCCTATCCTTGTGCCCCCTATCCCTGTGTCCTATCCTTGTGCCCCTATCCCTGTGTCTTATCCCTGTGCCTCCTATCCCTATATCCTATCCCCGTGCCCTATCCTTATGTCCCCTATCCCCGTGTCCCCTATCCCCGTGTCCTCTATCCCCATGTCCCCTATCCCAGTGTCCCCTATCCCTGTGTCCCCTATCCCCATGTTCCCTATCCCCATGTCCCCTATCCTCGTGTCCCTTGTTCCCGTGTCCCCTATCCCTGTGTCTCCTATCCCCGTGTCCCATATCCCCGTGTCCCCTATCCTTGTGTCCCCTATCCCCATACCCCTATCCCCATACCTCTATCCCCATGCCCCTATCCCCGTGCCCCCTATCCATGTGCTTCCCTATCCCCGTGCCCCCTATCCATGTGCTTCCCTATCCCCGTGCCCCCTATCCTTGTGCCTTTTTTTGGCCGAGAGAAAGTTGTGGTGCAACTACCAGTCACCTGTTGTTAACGTCTAGTGAAGCCATAGGTGATTTTACTTTATTCCATTTACAACTTTCCAATCTCAATCTAGCCCAACCCTCTCCTAGTCATGCCCGACCGTAGCGGACTGATAATTGATTGAATGCTATTTTTTATTAATATGGATATGCAAAAGCAAGTGATCAAGTTTTTGCAAGTAAATGTTGTGTATCCTCTATCAGTAACTTAACCCTTAAGCGCCCCAACGACAGGATTTTGTCCTTGGGGCCCACAACTTTATCTCACTTTTTCTCTTAATTTGTACAGTGAAAACAATCATGACTGGTCCACATAAGTAGAGAAGGTAGTTTTTTTCAAATCCTATTGTCACTTTTCCTAAATATAATTTTCCAAGTTGTGGTAGCCATTAAACCCCCATTTTCTTCTAAATCTTAAAATAACTCTGAGCGCTCCGGGGTTAACATCTCAAGATCCAGTTGAGACGTGACCTACTTTTCCTGTTTGGAAAATAGTTATTGGATGGAGGAAGTGTGGCATACTGCAATTGGTGGAGAGGTTAATATCCCATCAATTCAGGGATAGCTTTGGGAAGCTGTCCCTCCATTGTGGGAAACTCTTTGCCACGTGGCGTGCATGTCTGCTGACGTAGGGATCTGCCAAGTGGATCGACGGTAGTAGGAGGTCATGTGGCCCTCCCTTTTCGAGCATAGAAAATAACAAAGTTGGGAATAGGAAATTGGGAACGCTGTTCCAACAAGTTTCTTATAAGAAGGCAGGGCATTTTGGGATCGCAATTCTTTAACCCTTAACCCCTAAACGTCGGCACAGACGAAAACGTCTGTTGCCTCCAAAAAAGACTTTGTATCCTAGAAAATGACCAATTTTGATCTGATTTTTTTTCAAAAGTGATCATAAATGCGTAGTGCATCATGGAAGGCAAAAAATTTCCTTTTGAGATACATTCATTTTATTTTGTAGCCCAAATTGTGATACATGGTGTTAGCTCCCAAGCTGCCCTTCTTGCAATTTTCATGAGGGCACCATGCATTGTTGACTTTTCCAACTTTTTGCAACAATACTACTGGTATCCATGTGCAAAATACTGTAGAATGCTACAGGCAGAGCAAGCCACGGTGATCCATATGTCTTTATACGTAAAGACAGATAGATCACCGTGGCTTGCTCTGCCTGTAGTATTCTACAGTGTTTTGCACATGGGTACTAGCAGTATTGCTGCAAAAAGTTGGAAAAGTCAACAATGCATGGTGCCCTCATGAAAATTGCAAGAAGGGCAGCTCGGGAGCTAACACCATGTATCACAATTTGGGTTACAAAGTAAAATGAATGTATCTCAAGAGGAAATTTTTTGCCTTCCATGATGCACTACGCATTTATGATCACTTTTGAAAAAAAATCAGATCAAAACCGGTCTTTTTCTGGGATACAAAGTTTTTTTTTGGAGGCAATGGACGTTTTTTGTCCATGCCGACATTTAAGGGTTAACCCTTAAAGGATGGGCCTACAACCATGAATTTTTTGTGGAATTGCAATTATCTTCTAAGAGTTATTTTGGTAATGTAATCAACATCAAAATTCAATATTACAATTTTAGTAGTAGAAGGTAAGTGCATACTACATGTATAAACAATGTTCATAAATATTGGTGAAAATTTGAAATTATTGTAAATTTTTGAAGCAAATGCTAAAGAAATTCATATTAATTACAAAATGTATTCAATTATGACATTTTTTTTATCATGGATATGAATCATGATAAAAAATTTCTTCCCATGTTGCTAAAATTTAAAAAAGTAACTATTCCATGGTAATAAGTACTCAACTTGTGACAGCAATGAAAATTTCAAAACTTAATTTTTTTCAAAATATTAAAGTACAAGGAGAAACTGCATTTGGTAAACTTGTTATGCTCAAACTAAAAACACATCATTTTAATAACTCACATTGAGTTTTGGTAAAAAGATCCTCAAAATTCAAAATACACTACATGGTGGTGCATTTTTACTACTCAATTGGCAAGTGGGACCCTTTTGTAAACATTATCCATGCAAAAGCTATCTATCTACATGCTCTAAATTGCATGACTCATATCTCAACGGAATCTTGAATGAAAAATAGTGTTATTCCACTGTCAGAGCACTTTTCAGTCATCCAGAAGCCACAAAATGGCTTCCGCTACATTTAAGGGTTAATGTTGGAAACATTACGGGTAGTCACACTCACACCTTCTCCGAAAAGGAATTGATGTGTGTACCACACCCTTTCAATTACTATACCACACCTCAGAGTAAAATTTAGATTTCTACCATCAAAAAGCTGAATTTGAGAATTTGGAATTCATATTTGGACTCAAAGACCATGATTTAAGGTAGGAACACCCATAAGCGTCACTATCCCCATAACCATCACCTTTGAAATCTTGGAAAATCTGTGTAAATGAATAGATGTAATTACAAGGATGTACAGTATGTGAACATGAAATCTTGAAAGTGGTTATGGGTGCAATGGCAATTTGCTCTTTAATAATTCACAACTTGTTCTCATAGTATCCAAATAATACATTCAAAAGTGCAAACTCATTATTTTTTTGTTCCTAATAGGATCCTATAATTTGCTAGTTGTTTATTGATACTCATCATGTTGAAAACCCTTAAAGTGACGCATATGGATGCTCCTACCTTAATCTGAAACCACAAAAAAAGTTGCAATTTAACAACACCCGTTGAAAAAGCTTATCTTTTTGTACAAACAAAAGTAAAGGTAATACTTTTCTCCCTAGCTAAACTTTTTCATTGGGTGTTGTTGAAATGCAACTTTTTTGTGGTTCTAAACTAAATCATGGTCTCTAAGTCCAAATCTAAATTCCAAATTCTCAAATTCAGCTTTTTGATGGTAGATATCTAAAATTTACCCCGAGGTGCGGTACAATAATTGAAAGGGTGTGGTACACATATCAATTCCCTCTCCAAAAATCAGATTTCCCTGAAGAATGAGAAGCGGTGGAGTGAAAATAGGAGCAAATGGGAGCACTTCTCCATGGAAGAAGGTGTAATTTCCTTTTATGAGTGGTAAAGAATGGAGAATGGTGAAAGTAGGAGGAGCTACCATAAAAGCAGAAGGAGCAAATTCTAAAAATGAAAAAAAATTATTAAAAACAAAAATGTGGCGATAAATGGAAATCAATGAGGTTGAAAACAAGACAAGATTGGGTAAAAAGTTCATGTATGAAGATTTCTTCACCCCATTCTTCACTTCCGGAGGTAAAGAGAAAACTTCTCAATTTTCAAAAAATGTAGTCTTTGCGGATTGTTATTGGGCTGCCATAAACCCCATTTTAAGAAGATTGAGAATAGGGTGAAGAATGTGTGACTATCCCTATTGACCATTGTGACAGATCTCAATATAGCATGAAAGTTTATCATAAAATCCTTTGTTGTTATTAATTCATTAGAGAATATTTGGAGGGACGTGACTCCATAGGTTTGGTATATTGCACATACGTATTTGTGGGGGTGGAAAAGCGCATCTATTTTCACAAACAAGAATAAAATTTAAGAGTCTACCCTTCATTTATAATTGGTCAATTTTATTGCCTCTCATGATTCTTGGATCCAAATTTGAGTTCAGAATCTCAAATTCAATCTCTTTCTAATCTCTTGCATTTTTAGTCAAGCAGCAAATTTAAACTTTTTTATCAAAGTCCCACAAACATATATGTGCTGCATGCAAGGGTGGTAAATATCAAAATTTTCCTCTGAGGTGTCTAATTTTTTGAAAATTTTATGGAAGATGGGGAATTCAAAGATCTATGTGGGCATCTATTTTTTCTTCATTCCATTATTTATTAAAAAAATTATGCATGAATTTTTGAAAAACATGGGAGGCAGGCAGCCCAAAAACTTTTTCAAATTTGTGTTTTTTTAACCCCTAAAGGACCATTGTTCCTAAGGGGGACAAATGGGATTTTGGGCAAGTACCTACGGCCTTAATTTTTGTCCTAATTTTTTGAAACTTCTTTTGAAGATAGAAAAACACATTAACTTTTGGAGAATACAACTTTTATTCCAATTGATGCCAGTGAGCAAAATTTGTGCCCCAATAAGTACAAATATGGGGACTCTGGGCAGCAAAAAAAATCTTATAAAAACTTGAAAAAATAACTCAATTGTTTTTCTCATAGATTATATCTTTGAAGCTTTGATTCATTCCATTTGGACAAGTTATGAGAAAGTTATGGACAATCTTGTTTTTCAAACAATTCAAGCATCTTCTTGAAATTATAACTGATAAACTTCATTTTTGAATGCAATTTTAACATTTTTCAAAGAAATTGTTGGAAAGGGTGGAGTTTGCTTTCTAGAACAATCTCGCCATTGGGAATATTGAGTTGCAATTCCATTGTAGGGTTATTAGCAATTTAAGTTTTTCTTCAATCTCATACCTTCTTCTACCTAATGTTTTTTTTAAAGAATGATTTTATTTATTTTATTTTTATTTTTTTATTTTATTTTTTTAAATTTTTCCAAGACTCCCAACTCAACTTCCCACCACACAAAAATAGAATTCCAAACTCTATGGTGCAAAAAATTTAAATTAAAAAAGTTCAAAGTTAAATAATCTATTCAGGCAAGGTGCAAAAAAATTTGTTTTTTACACTTTAAATGCAAATATCTTCCAATATGTGCGGTCAGATTTCTTATATGACACATTTTCATTGTAGTCTAGTGCAAGATCCTACAATTAGATATGCACCATGACCAATTGTCAAACTTTTTTACTCTTTGCCATAGAGGTGGCAGTTTTGAGTGTCTTTTGACAAAATAAAGGCCATGGTCCTTTAGGGGTTAAAATAAAAATCTGAAATTGGTTCTTTAAAATTATTTATATGTGGGAACCTTTGAATCATTCAATTTTGATTGAAAGTGAGAAGTTTTAGTTTGCTTGTAGGTATGGGACTCCCAAACCTCCATACCTTTTGCCCCTAGCAAAATTTGGTGCTTTGCCTTTTTGAGCTCTTTATGTATTTGTTTTTTTACTTCTTTTTTTTCCATGTTGTAGTAGGCTAAGATTCCCTAGTTTTCACCATTTGGATCAAAATAATTCATATTTCTCAATTTTACATATATCTTCCAATTTTGCTAGTGTATATGCAAATTTCATGACCTTATGGCATTGCAAGATTTATACAAAGTATGATCCACACCTCCAATTCATTTGAAAATTCTCCCACACTTACCTAAATTGGTCTTCCACATGGGAATAATAAAATTCGACTTTGCTTAGAGCAATTTTTTTGATATAGGAGTGGTCAAAGGCTTCTGAAATTTTTGGGCAGCAAGAAAAAAAAAAATCATTTCAAATGTCAATATCTTACTCCTCTACATCTAAAATGAGCTGATTTTTTCACACAAGTACCTCCCATAGTCTAGGGCAAGATCTTGAAGTTGGATTTCTAGAAAAAGAAACTTTTTCTCCTACCTTTCTATTCATTCCCCCAAAGATGACAGTTATCAATCACTTTCACAAAAAAATGGGCTTGGTCCTTTAGAGGTGAAACAAAACTCAATTCTAACATGGTTTTGTTTGATATTCAAAAATAGACAAACTTTGATATTTGCTCGTTTTTTTTGTTTGTGCCTAGATGCTTCATGAATTGTTAAACAATAGTATTTTTTTAAACTTACTTAAATTTCAGTTGCAGTAAAAAAATTTCTTTTTGGACCTGCTTTTTTTTTGTAAATTAGAAAAACCACCTCTTTCTCCTAGCACGCCTTTGGTTACATCTTCATAATTCAGTGCCGGGTGAGTGGGCATCATCATCCTCTTGCAAAATTGTAATCTTGCTCCATGTCGACCACTCTCACCTACTCTGTAATATGTATGATATACAAACAACCTTCAACTTTATGCATTGTAATCATATCTCTGTAATAGTCTTATCTGTATTAGTTGGGTAGTTGCAAGCAAAGTATGATTTAAAAATTTGTGATGGGCAAAGTGATGAACATGGGCGTTGTCGTTGTGTGTGAAAGGATGTCTTTGGTGGAACCCATTGAATATTTTTGCAACTTGAATTTGAAATTCACGTATAAAGGGGTGGGGAGGGAGATGAAGAGGTAAATTGATTTGAATCTAAAATTGAATTTGAGTTTATATTATCCCATGGAATATTTTTATAGGGAATGGCACGGAGATAACATGGGCACAATAGCCTTTTGCCGGAATGGCGGGTGCATGAGTCCACTAGTATTCGTGAAATAGGAAATGGTGTTAACATTTTTTGCCTTTTCAAATAGAACTAACTACATCCAATAGCTGGTAGCTACAGTTATAGGGAAACTACCTTATAGTGTGTTTCATACTTAAACAATTTGATTTCACAAGTTTGTCATATAGAAGAGGCTTGAATATATGAATAACTTATAAACTCTCAAAACTTGTGTACATGGGTTGAGCCAGTGGAAAAGAGTTAAGCACATGGTTTTGAAAATTTTCAAAAACAAATTTCAATATAAAAATCTGATATTTTGGTCCAATCTTCTGCAAATTTTTCATAGTTAATTTCAACTCAATATTGGATGAGTCGAGGGGAATCTAGACCTCCATACGGTGAAAGACCATTTTATTTTCAATTTTTACCATGCATACAATAGAAATGAGTGTTTTATCATCCCAAACCATCAATTTTATAACAGTAGAGAATTTTGTTCTGTAAAAAAATTAATTTCAAAGGTAATGAGAAACTATAAGAGGATTTTGGAGGAAGCTTCGGACTTTGGAATGGAGAGGATGACGAAAACACTTGCATGCTTGTGAGATGAAAATTGAATGGGGTGCTTGAAAAAATCTCTAAATACGAATGTGAATTATCTATGTGCTCGTTGATAGGGTTTGCCATTGATGCAAGGGAAAGAGGACCTTCATATCTTCAAAATAGGGGCAAGTTTTGTAGGATGATTGTCCAAAAGCACACACGTAGAATAGCTCCCTCCTCTGTAAACGGATATAGTCTCCGAGTAAAGTTCACAATTATTTAACCCCTATAGGACTGAGCCCTTTTTTTCTGTTAAAATCATTGAGAACTGCCACTTCTAGGGGATGAGTAAGAAGGTAGGTTTTTTTCTTTTTTCTTTTTTGGGAAATCCAACCATAGGATCTTGTTTTAGACTAGAAGAGGTACTTGTGGGAAAAAAATTAGGTCATTCTAGATGGAGAGAAGGGAGATATTGACATCTAAAGTGAAAAAAAAGGTTTTTTTCCATATTGTTCAAAAAATTCAAAAGCCTTTAACCACTCTTACATGAAAAAAATTGCTCTACACAAAGTTGAGGTTTATTTTTTCCATGTAGAAGACCAAGTTAGGCATGTGTGGGAGAATTTTCAAATCAATTGGAACTATACAACACATGGGGAAAAAATAGAAAGTAAGGAGAAGTAGAGAATGAGTCAAATCACTAAATTGTTAAGAATTTAATTACTGAAATGAAAAGTGCAAATCCCAACAAATATATACTGTTGTAATAAACAATCTACTTCTTTTGGTTTAGTTTTTTTTCCAAAATATTGAAATTTGTGGAAAATAAAGGACTTCAAAGTTTGTTTTAGAGTAGAGGATCCGTGACTACCCACAAACTAAAACATCTCATAACTTTCATCTCATTGATTGAAATGGAATGATTCAAAGCTTCCGAGGTGTAAAAAAATCTAAAGAACCAATTTCAAATTTTAATTTTAGAAACATGAAAATTTTAAAGAAGTTTTTGGGCTACCCGGATTGCCCTCCCACCCTCAGGCAGCAGAAATTCTTGCATAACTTCTTTGTCAAATGTCAAGATGATGAAGAAATTAGATGCCCATATAGATCTTTGAATTCCTCATCTTCCATAAAAGTTTCAGAAAGTTACACAAAGTAGTTTAGCCATACAAGTAGTTTACCCTATTATCACTCTGCTCTTATTATCACTTTTCTATCTTCAAAAATTTATATCTCTTAGAGTTTACTTTCAAATCCAAATTTACAAGTATTGCAAGGAAGGCCTTAGAGTCCTTTACTAATAGTGAAATTTTTGTTCCATTTGACCAAAATTTGCAAAAGATATAGCGCATTAGCTATGAAGACCTTAGTTAGATATACAATTTATTGCCCCCACGCCTTAGCTAAAGCAATGTTAGTTGCAAAATATCAAAATAAATGAAAATCGTTAACTAAATTAGCACTTATGGATGACCATAGAGGTCAAGGAAAGGAAGAAGAAATTCAAAGATGAAATGACAAAATATCATCATGTATGATAATGAAAATCTCTAAGGAAGTGGTAAGGAAGTGATAATAGGGCAATTTCAAATTTGAGTTGAACCTTGACCTTACCTTATTGTAACCTTGATAACTATTTCATACTCCACTTATTTAGGAATTTGAAACTTGATACAAAACCTTGACTTGATCATCTTTTAGATGAGACCATAACCATGTCATTTGATATATTATAACTATTTTTTTATTGATTTTTTGCCTAAGGCCCAATGATAATAGGGTAAACTACCTGTAGATACATGCCCAAAATCCCCATTATCCCCGAAGGGACAACAGTCCTTTAGGGGTTAAGTGCGTATTACATCACCAATAATAAACATTAGTAGCCGTCTTGATATAAGCTTGTGCTAGAAGATAGATTCTTGGGTAACACACGTGCTGCACATAGAGAGAAAATCAAAAAGATTTTTTACATTCATATTATAACTTCGTGCAAGTTTGCCTTTTTTTAGTGATAAGAAGAGAGGCTCAACCAAGGGGATTTCAAACGTCTGGACAATTCTCAAAATTTTGTCCCTTCCCTTTTTTTGCAATAGAAATAATTTTCAATGGTGTGGTTGGCTATCTTAAATTTCAGGCCTACTTTTGAAAACAAGGTTTATCAATCTTACCGCAGAAAATCCACTTTTGATGCCCCTTATTGTGAAACTCCAACAATCAAACATATGCAAGATAAAAGTCTCCCTCCAGCTCTTCAGGCAAAATTGGTTGCTGATACGCCGTATGCCCTAAGGCCCTCCTTAACCCCTAAATGCCCAAGGCACCCAGTTTGGGTGTTCAAAAAACTTCAAGAAACATTGAAACCCAGTTGAAGGTACAAATTTTATCATTTTTAGGTTCTTTTTTTGGAAAAGTTGCACGCTTAGGTTAGCTCCATTGTTCAAATTCAACTTCCTTCATATCTTATTCTAATTGTTTTTAGTGGAAGGTTAACTACAAGCATACATTTTGTGACATGAATAGTGTTGTGAATAGTGTCATGAATAGTGTCATGAATAGTGTCGTGAATAGTGTCGTGAATAGTGTCGTGAATAGTGTCGTGAATAGTGTCGTGAATAGTGTCGTGAATAGTGTTATTGAGTTGAGCAAAAGGTGAAGATTTCCCTTAGGCACTCCCTTGGGCAATAAGGGCCTTTTTACTGAAATTTTGATATGTAACAAAATCTAAAAGTGCTTTTGGACTAATCTCACTTGGAATGTCTTTGTTATAAAAATTAGAATCCTTTCACCGTTGAAATTTCTTTCATTCATGATGATTTTTTATTAATAATTGGAGCTGAAAATTTCTTTGTATTAGACAGTTGCATGTTGACAATTGCGTTGCAGGCTCATTTGTGAAATTGTGATCATGGATTTGGAAGGGGGGCCATTGATTTTGAAGTAACAACAATAAACACTAAAGCAATCTAAGTGGTTTTTATCCAATTTTGTATCTAGAAGTTGCCAATTTGCATTAGAAGTTTTGGATAGCTCCAGAAAAAGCAAAAAATTCTATTCTCATCATCATTCAATTGCAGTTATCTTAAAATCCGCACAACTATTTTGGATTTTTTTTGGGTAGCGCCATTTAGAAATCTTGAAGTTCAAGATTCAACAGCTACAATTTTATTTTGATGTTTAATAATGATCTTACAAGGACAAATCAAAAACTTCAAAACTGCCTTCTGAAAACAAGAAAAACACCCTTGAGCATTTATGGGTTAACTTATATGGAAACAGCAAAGAAACAAACTTCAACATACGCAACAAAGGGGCGTGTGTTTGGCCCAAAGGAAAGGATAAATCATAGAAGCTGTTGGATACATCTAATGAGAACCGTCGAATATAAAAGCCCTAATTTTTATTATCCCTTTCTTTTCAACTCTCTTGCTCCACTTTTGAGGCAGCCTCCCAGATCTAGTTCTTGCAAGTATTGCGTCCACACCCTCTTGCTCCCGCACCTTGTCTTCCTTGGGAGGTAGGTTGGTGTTTTAGGAAGATTTTTGAGCTTCACATTGTATAACAAGGTAGTTGAAATACACTAGAAACCAACCAAAAAGTGATTGCCTTGTTGTTAAAGGCTTCATATCTAGCATTTTCTATTTTCAACCATTTTTTCATTTTTTCACAAGTCTAGGCTGAATATTTGGATATTGCCTGTATTTTATATTATAATTATACGAGTTTTTGAAAATCTATCCAGTATCCAGTTTTCATGTAGTTTAAATTGAACCAGTTTTTTTCGAATTTCACTGAATAGGCCAACAATACAATAACAGCAAATATTCCTAGCAAATATGGTAGGTAGTCTCAGTTCATTCATCATATGTAAACCTACCACGGTGGGCAATAATCAAGGCTCGCATTTGGGTCGAAGATGACGTGCATGCGGTATTGTAACTATCTTAGTTATTGCCATGTGATTACTGACACCAGATTTAGTTTTGAGTTTTACGCACTTTTTACAGTAAGGTAGGAGCATCCATAAGCGTCACTTTAAGGGTTTTGAACATGATGAGTATTAATAAACAACTAGCAAATTATAGGATCTTATTAGGAATAGGAAAAAAAGGAGTTTGCATTTTTGAATGTATTATTTGGATACTATGAGAATAAGTTGTGAATTTTTAAAGAGAAAAATGCCATTGCACCCATAACCAACACTAAGGTTTCATATTCACATGTTGTACATCCTTATACTTACATCTATTCATTTCTACATATTTTCCAAGATTTTAGAGGTGATGGTTATGGGGACACTAAAGCTTGTGGGTGTTCCTACCTTAAAGGTAAGAAGCCATGAAAAAAATCTCTCACTAGCCACGGCTTGTTCTTTAAAGGCCTAGAAGTAACAACTTTTGGTTGTAATGTAAAGTGAGAAAAGGTTGTAAATTTGAGTTTTGTCTTTTTAATATATTTCCAAAAAATACATTAAAAACATAAAATTAACTAGTTGTAAGGCTTTTGGTCAAACAGTCCTCCGCAATTTTAGTCAAGCCTACCTCTTTTGATGAGCTTGACGCAAACTTTGGTAGACTCAAAAAAAGTGTATGTTTATTGCCACATAGGACAAGAGTGTTGTAAATCTCATTTTTTCTATTTCTTGTTTTTTGGAAGGAAGTTTTCAATGTAAAATGACATTGTTTGGTCTTCTCAATTTTTGTAGTTTTCATTAGCTAAAATTTTGCTCTCCATGGCTTCTTGCCTCTAGTGTAAAGCCTTAAGTGACAAGAGCTTTAAGCTAGTATTTAGAGTATCTCCACATGTGTAGAGAAACAAGGGGTAGGGAGGCTTTTGAATGAAAAGGGAGCAATTTGTGCATAGACTTGTTAAAATATTTTCTTGGACATGGCAAAAACTCCAATTTTCCCATGATGCAAAACAACTTCTTCAAATCCTCATATTTGTTTCACAAATGATAAATTGAATAATCAATGATGAAGAATCTATTTTCTTTTGTAAAAAAAAGAGACATGTCATTGGTTGAACATTGATTTACCAAATTGAACAAGTGGGAGAAACAAGTGGTCAACCGTCAAAACAAGAAACATTAAATTTTCTATGGATGAATTTTTTTAAATCGGGTGGAGATGCCCTTAGAATCTTTGAACTTCAGGCACAAGCCCATGACACCAGCTAGAGGCCAGAGCCAAACCATTGTTGCACATCATGCAAGGAGTTGTGCATCATGGGCCAGGTTGACATCCATGGCAATGCCGATCAGGGTCTTTGAGAGTTGTTCTCCTGGCAGAATGGTTCCTCCTCTACGAGATGAGGGGAGAAGGTATCTAAGGTGGAAGCACCCATTTTTACCAACTCTCCATAGTCCATACCCAACCAGTAGTGTGTGCTATTTCTATCATGAGCAAAGATAGGTGTTTTGGAATGTGTTTTTTTGTCTTTTTCAAAGTTGGGTCACTTAAGTCATGCCACATGTCCCAAAGTGAGATAGGAAGTAATGAGCTGAAAATAGTTTGAATATTGTTGGATTTGCATACATTTAGACATTGACAATGGGTTTGGAACACTTTTTGACTCCCAAAATTCACAGTAAGTTTAGTTTTGCAAATAAAATTATGAAAAATTTGCAATTCCAATATTTCTTATCTTCTTAAATGGGTAAAGTATTTTTTGCCTTAACCTCTTTATAGTTTGTTGCAGAATCGCTTAAGTTATCAGATATGGGTGCTTCCACCTTAGCACCCCTCAAAGGTGCCCATGTGGCACCACATTGGTTGTCAATTTTTTTGGGTTAAAGTAATCATCTTTTAAAATAGGAGGTCCATAAATTGACCTTTTAAACCTACCTAACTCATTAATGACAATAATAGATATTTGAAGGAATATATCAATCATTCCTAGGTAGAGAATGCATTTAGAACATGGTTGCTTTTAGAGTCTCTTACCTTAGCATGAGAAATGAGAAGAGCTTTTGAAACCCCCAAGGCCCCAACTAATTCTCCTTTGCATGTTATAAATTCATTGACAATTGCACAACAATCTCATCATCATTTGTTATAGTTCCCTCCAAGTATGAAATTATGACTAATTGTACCAATTACACTAGAGCCGACCAGCCCTTTTTTTTTTGGCACCATGGGGCCAAGCACCACTTGAAAAAAACAGGCTAAAAAACATAAGGGAAATAAATAAATAAATAAATAAAAGTAGCCAAACAACAACTTAGGGTTTTAAGGGCGCGGCCAGAAAGCTTCACCCTTGGCCATAGTCATTGCCACCTTTAGAAATTATGTGGCATCTCTTGTTTTACTTCAAGCGCCAAATTGCTACAAGTTATAGGACAACCTCGCCTCCATGAATGAAATTTTATTTTTTCAAATATTATAACATGTGCAAATATGGAACTGCATTTTCCATTTTCTTACAAAAACCCTACCAAGTTCTAGATGACACCATTCCTTTTAGCAATTTTGCCCTTTTTGCTTGGATATAATTATCTCTAATGCTTGGAGAATTCAATAGTTTTGAGCAATATAGCCACTTTAGTACCCAAAAAAATCCCTTAGTGCCAAAAATTGTCACCAATTTTTACCACACTACCACACTATGCCATATCCACCATGTCTACAATCCACTATTGTCACAACAATTCATTGACGAATATGAAGTAATCGCCATGTGGGCAACGGTTCAAAACATAACATAGCCAATCTGGCTTTCTGCCAAAACCCAAAAGAAAAGGGGTGGAGCCCGACTGGACCTTTCCCTGTTGCAATAAGGAGATTAGATTCAGTTTGACCACTTTGACCCCTCCAGGTCCTTACACCCTAAAGAATCAGTTTGACCCCTCAAGGTTCCTGCACCCAAGTCAATCTCAATGGTGGTCTTCAAATTATTCATTTTGTGTAACTTAGTTTTGTGGGTTTGTGACTTTGAGTAGATGTTCAAAGGAATTTTTCATTTTCCCAGGAATTCTCCTCCTCTCAAAGAAATGCACTCATTTTTTTTAATGGTGTTTATTTGTTCCAATCTCTTAACCCTGAATTCTTCCAACCATTTCTCTCCAAAATCAGAATTGCACCGGCTCATTATCTTTACACTACCATTTGCTCAAGTTTATATGCTTCGACATCACCCAAAAAATTGGTTTAGGAAGCTCATGTACTCATTTTCATTGCATCCTACCAAAATTTTCACCAATGAAGATCCAGGATCCTCCCAATTCATCTAAAATTGAGTTAATATCTACAATGGAAGGTTTGTACAAAATCATATAAAACAAGGTTAAAGTTGAGGGTTCGAAACTTTTTTTTTTGAAGAAGGTCCAACACTACTTACTCAATCCATAGTTCCATATTTGTTCCTAACCTCAAGGGAACTTTGAATATTTGTCATGATAATATTAATATAGTTTGAAACTATCTAGTGCCAGGCATTTTTTTTGGTTTTCCGACCAATGCTTATGTGGCATTCTTTGAAAATGGTTTGAAGCTTGCAGGCTCCATTCTATTTTTGGTTGGAGTTGAAGGTGGTCCCTATGCATGGATTTTTGCAGCATCATGGGACTTTTTTTGTAGGCAAAAAACATTCATTGACGTTTTTTTGAAAATATCCAAATAACCATTGGCATTACTTAATTATTGCAAAGAATTGGATTAAGCAACACCTCATATAATTTTAAAGTGATGGCATCAATTTTCAATTTGACAAAAATTTTATGGAAGCCTAAACTGCAATACAATTTTCATTATTTCAATTTGGCATTTTTTGAAAAAAAATCCTCCTTTTTTTTCTATAGGCTTGAAACTCACTTTTTTTTTTGAGGCAATTGGGCCTTAAATTGCTCAAAAAAAAACACTGATCTAGTGGTATTAGATAGATCTACTATTGTCTGAATATTGTATGCACCAATGTATAAGATCAAATTTTTCCTTCTCACAAGTTGATTTTGATAATTTGAGGAATATCACCAGCTTTAAATTTTTCACTTAAAAAAATCCAATTAAGTTTTTAACCGTTATTGCCAGTTAACTATGTTCCATGCAGCCATTCTTTTTATTGTTGGTTTGATTTTTATAAGTAAACAAAAAATATAAGGTTAATCCCTAGAGGGTCAAGCTCATTTTTTCTCAAGAACATTCAAAAATGCCATTTCTAGTCAATTGATCCGAAGATGTATTTTTTTTCTATTTTATACAATTCTAACCATAAGGTATTGCATTAGTTTGATGCAAGAAGACATTCTTAAAGTTTTATGAGGTTTGATTGCATGATTGATTGAAACATGTGATCATTTGAAATTAGTGGAAAGGTTTGTTTTGACCTCTATCCAAAATTATAGGTCCCTTTGATGGCATGTTGTGTTCATTATTTGCCTTATGGGTGCTAATTATTTTTTCCACCATGCTCTAATTCATGTTAGACATATTTTTACAAGTTTTCATAACCAATTATGATATGGAACACACCTTACGTGGCCTTGCAATGCAAGCATATGCTTGAAACTCACACTCCATTGAGGTTTCTTGCTAACCAACCTTTAAAGGACATTTTTGAAAGAATAAATATTCAAGTAGTAGATTTGGGGATTTCAACTTTTTGGAAAACCAAAAAGAATAAAATGAAAAAAAAAATCTAAGTCTATGGTAGCTATTGCAATTCAAAGATTAATGTAATTGTTTAGTACACCATTGCTTTGGACACACTCCATCAAAGAGTTAAACCTTCATTGGTCGCCCTTGGAAAAGTTTAAGGGCAAATGGCATGCCCCATCTACCTCTCAATCAACCACTTCTTCAAAATTGCCCATAAATTTTGCATCAAAAATCCAATTTCAATGAAACAATTTTATCCCCACATAGCACTTACAAACCCTATCTCAACTTCTTTTTTTAAATGGTCAAAATTCCAATGGTATAAGCATGCCCAAAATCCGTTTTGTTTCCCTTAGATACTTGAATCTTTGAGAGGTTAAAGTAAAATGTAAAGCTTCAAAATCACATGCCATGGTTGAGTTTGAAAATTTTGATTTATTGTTAGGTTGGTATTTAAACGATATTGAGATCTATAAAAAAAAAAGTTAATAATACTAGTGTCAATTCAAAAACACGTGATTTTTTTTTGTCATGGATGTTTATCATAGTCAAAGGCATCATCCTATGCCATATCTAACTAAATATGGATCTTTGCAAAGTCCATAAATAACTCTGATAATAAAAAGAAAACAAGAAATCTCTTGTTGCGTTTGTTTAAATGTTGAAAGGTTTCCTAATATTTTTCTTAAACATGAGGAACATGAGGAGATTTCATGATATTTTGCTTTATTTTGTTTAAACATCAAGAGATCTCCCAATGTTTTATATAATTCACAATTATACATAGTCCTTAAATACATTCATAGTTCATACCTAGTTAACCCCTAAATGCTCATGACTATATTTCACCAAAAAACACTCAAAATGGGTCATTTGTATAGCTAATGCAACAAAACAAAATAGAAAGTAAAATCTTGGTGCAATTAACCATTGGATCTGGTATTAAATGACTTCATTATGACAGAGTATAAATTCAAAAGATATTTACCTCACTTATGTGATTATAAGTTTTGAAGTGAGAAATAGTTGATTTTTGAGGCTTTTAAATTTTGGGCCGCTCTAAATTGGGGAGGCTATTGCACCAATTAATTTCACTTATTTGATTATGCTTTTTCAAATTGACTTTTCAAATCCTACCAAAAAAATTCATAACATTTTGACTTGGAGAATACATACTAAAAATTAGAATAGGAAACTAGCTTTAAGAAAATTTCTATACAAAGCCATTTTTCCAACACTTTTTGACTTCTACATCAAAACTTATTTCAAAATATGAAGGGTGAAGCTTTGAATTTTAGCTAATTTCTAAGGAGGAAAAAATGGGAAAATTTCATGGATACCCGTGAAGTTTGTAGTATTTTCATAGATATCCTTGCTTTTTCAAAAATATCACAAATAGCCTTGGACCAAAAAATTTAGGGGTTTGTTTTGTTGTGGAATCACTTCCCTTCTTCTTTCATTAGCAAAATTCTGCACCCTCTAGAGGGCCCCTAAAAAATTGTGCCACGCTACATAATAGTGGTGAACAAAACAATAAAATAATAATAATAATAATAATAATAATTAAAAAAAAAAACTAAAACTGTTGTGGCACATCATATGACACACTGTAGATGTCAGAAATGGCAAATTTTAACAGTCATAAATGGCAGCTTTTTTCTCTATATGCACATCTCTCAAGTGGAGTTAGGGGCCTTCTGGAGGGCTCAAAATTTTGCTAATGTATGCGCATGCATAACAAGGAAGAAGTAGTGTTCCCACAAAGGGAGAAGGAAGTGACATGTACAACAAAACAAATGCCTAAATTTTTTGGTCCAAGGGTATTTGTGATAATTTTGAAAAGGCAGGGGTACCTATAAAAATATTGTAAACTTCAAGGCCATGAAATTTCCCCAAAAAAATTAGTCAAAAATTGTGGCTTTGACAAGCTTGATCAATATAAGGCCACTTCCAACAAATGTGAAGTAAAGGGAAATAAGCAAAAACAATTGCTTTCATGAAATGAGGTTGGATCAAATTTGACAAATATCTCAGCCCCTTTTCATTGTAAAAAAAATCTACTTTTGCTGCTACTTGAACAAACAATTTTTTTTCTACAGTTTGAGATGGTTTGAAAATTGTTGCATTGGAATGCTGCTCCTTGGGCACACATCCTCTAATTTTTTTTGTGAGAACATGTTTATTATTCTAAAAGTACCGGCTTGTCTAAATTTCCTATATTACCAAAAAAATAATTGCAGTTTGGGCATTTTGGGGGTTGAATATGACATCCATGTACCTGTACAGTGTACAGTGGGGGGACAAAAAGATTGGGAAATTTCAACCTAACATCCAACTTCCCACAAATCTATTCTTATGAGACTCCGAGCTAAAATCAAACTTGAAGATGTTATGTTGTACTTGAAGACATTATGCATCTTCAAATTTGATTGTAACCTTTGGGGTCTCAAACAAATGGATCTGTGGAGAGTTGGGTACTTAGGTGTTGGGCTGAGATTTCTCAATCTTTTTGTCCTCCCATTGTACAGTAATCATATTTATGTATAATTATATTTTAGGTAGTTATACTCTCTCAACTACAAAACTTCAAAGTTCTGCATTAAAATGGATGGTGGTCTTGTATCTCAACATTAAACATTTCAAGCAATAAAGGGTCTCTTAATATATATGAATAGAAAAACCCCATCCAAATACAGTATTAAAATGGGACAATCAAAGTGAAGAAAGTTTGAAGTTTCAATCCACTTGCAAGAGCTGCTTCCTGAAGGTAGAAAACATTCATAAGCGCAAAACTAAGATTTTGGAGTAGGATAATCAATTGATGAACTTTGAAAACATTATTGTTAAGTAAGTAAGAGGAATAAAAAAATATTGACATCAATTTAAAAGTTGCAATTTTAAGCATTTGTTTACAAAGATTTTTTAAAGTCTAGAATTATTGAAAGTGTAAAGTTGCATACAGAAGATGTAAAAAAAAGATACTTACTAAAGTCTTCACAATTCTCAAATGTTCATAATACTAGCTTGAATAGTCACTTAAATAGTTAAATCATTATAAGAAATTTATGTTTTCTTTAATGGATTTGTTTAGACATTCATTTGTTTTTATGTTGATAATGACATCAAACATAACATCAAGATGTTAATTCTAACATCAATTGTAACATGAAAATAAGCAGACGTCCAAAATCAGTTAAAAAAAACACTAGTTTCTTACAGTGATTGAGGCACCCAAAACGGTCATGAAAGGTGACAATCTACCATGCTTAGGGTACTTGAATGGTGTCTTCACCTCCTTTGTTTATTTTAATCATGGTAAATATACAAAATTATTTAATGCTATTCATTGAACTTATTTCCATACCCATTGGCACCCAAATGGGATGCACTTGTCCCCTAATAACCATTATCTTATCACCCAAAATCAATACTTTGTCACCAATAACCAATCTTTTTGTATTAGTCATCGACCAAAAAATACATATATGGGTGCAAATATAGGTCACGTCCATGGTGACCTCATGTTTATGGGTGCTGCTACCTTAACCCTTTAAAGACCACACATGTTTTCTAAAAAGCTACCATATACAGAGGCAATAAACTTTGATGTGTAGTAGAAAAAAACATGGACTCCATTTTTAATAATCCAATTGTACAAATGGGAAGAATACCTTGTTTACTATTAACCCCTAAAGGACGAAGCAGCCCTTTGCAACCAGTACAATACGGGGTATTTTTCTTGTATTTGGAGTGCATCCACACCTTTATTACATTTGCAATCAACAAAGAAGTTAGAATATAGATCAACGCTGTTCTTGTGAGATAGTCAAGATCCCAAATTATAACTTTTTGTTGGTAGCAAGTGCCTGTTATACAGCAGTGTACATACTATGTATTATAGTAGCTCTGTCCTTTAAGGATTAATCATCAAAATTTCAACTAGATCTACTGTTGGATGTGAAATATTATAATGATTGAGTGAGACGTAGCTAGGAAATCTCTAGTTTGTCATGCTTGTGTGGTTTTGGATCTTATTGCTTCATATAAGCTTTGCTTAAGAAGAGCCTTATATTTCAAGAAAGCAAGGTTTCCCACCTTTCCAATAAGACTAGTTTCACTCAAAATGAATTAAGAAAAGCAATCATAAAGTGTAGCTAAGTTGACCAAAAGGGTCAAAAATCCACTTTGTTTGCTACTCCAAAAGGATAATACAATAAATTTGATAAATGACACAGAAAATCCAATTGGCTAAAACAATCGAGGTTGGCCTTAAATGTAGGATAACAAATTTTTAAAATGAAATGATAGCACCATTTCAATAGATCTTCAAATACTATAATTATACTATTACCATATAGAGAAACAATACAAGCATATCTCTTAAGCAATTCAAAAAAAATTAGGACCCTACAATTGAAATGTGGCATTGTTCGATGTAGTGCATTGTTGCTTTGATCCATCTTTGACCAAAAATGGGTATGTATTGTGAGACCATGATGTAGAAACACCATTATTTATCAACTCACACACTTGATTCTATTATCATTTTCTTGGTTGGATGCAAAACTCTTGTGATCACAAGCATTCTTCAAGACCAATTTCCAAATTGTTGATCAACTTTACTCTATTAAAAACCACTCTCCTAAACCAAAATATGGTTTGGTGGTTTCTAAAGGGTTAAGGCTTAAGGTAGCAACATCCATACTCACAAGGGTCCCCATCCTCGATACCTACTCTTGTGTTAGATTGTCAAGGACAAACAAATATTAAAAAAATGGTTATGGGTGACTAATTTATGGTTATGGGTGACTAAGTGATGGTTATGGGTGACTAAGTGATGGTTGTGGGTGACTAAGTGATGATTTTGAGTGACTGACATGACAGTTTTGAGTGCCCTATCTCACTATTTAAGGACTCTTCAAGTTAGTATTATGAGCTTATGAGCACACTAAAGACATCTCCTACACATAACCTTACATTTTCAGTAATTTTGGACTTTAAAAAATCTTTGTGAACAAATGTTTGCAATTGAACTTTGAAATTGATGTTCATATTTTTGGTTTCCTTAGGCTAGCTTGACAATATTTTTTTCAAAGTTAATCAATCAATTTTCCTACTCCAAAATCCTTAATTTCACGCTTATGGGTGCTACCAATGTTTTTTTTTGGGCAATTTAAGGCCCAATTGCCTCAAAAAAAAGGTGAGCTTCAAGCCTATAGATAAAAAAGGAAGATTTTTTTCAAATAATGCCAAATTGAAATAATGAAAATTGTATTGCAGTTTAGGCTTCCATAAAATTTTTGTCAAATTGAAAATTGATGCCATCACTTTAAAATTATATGAGGTGTTGCCTAATCCAATTCTTTGTAATAATTAAGTAATGCCAATGGTTATTTGGATATTTTCAAAAAAATGTCAATAAATGTTTTTTGCCTACAAAAAAAATTCCATGATGTTGCAAAAATCCATGCATAGGGACCACCTTCAACTCCAATCAAAAATAGGATGGAGCCTGCAAGCTTCAAACCATTTTCAAAGTATGCCACACAAGCATTGGTTGGAAACCAAAAAAAAAAAGCCTGGGTGCTGCTACCTTATTTGCCGAATGACTTCAGGCACTCGTCGGAAACTTGGGGGAGTACAGTACGGGATATCTGATGGTCTGAACGGCTGACGGGGGTCTCAGATTTTTAAAATTAATTTAGTTTTTTGTATTAACTTACAGCGTGCTGTGCTAGACAGGATTTAAATTTTTGGCGAATTTTTGCCAAAATCTTACCTTCGAAAGCTTCTGGCTCCAAGTACACTGTAAATTTTGTGTGAAAATCCGGATGAAATCGCCAGATCCCGCCTTGAGCAACAATTTAATTCGCTAGATTTTGGATGAAAGTAGCTTATAATAATAGCATTTTGGATGAACTTCCTTATAACATCCAAATACTCCAAACTTAGTCAAAATTTCCTTACCTGCGTGCATTGTGAGGTGCGGGTCGCGCTACCATGGCAAAAACAAAAATTAAACGCTGGTGCTAGATTGGCAAAAAAGTATATGCATTAAGAGGAAACGACAAAGTTATAGATTCATATGTAAGTTACTTTGGATAGAGATCATTTCACCAAATGCTCTCATGATGTGGTAACTTAGACAACGTAAAACATTAATATGGAAAATCTTACAACTTAAAACACATTCTCCATTTTTTTTACATATAAATGAACAAGTTCCATTCCCAATTCTGTCGACGGAATTAAATCCATTTTATAAAAACACATTTTTGTAAGCTCTATAGAAACACAAAAAGCAAAACATTTTTCAACTAGAAATAGTATTTTCACAAAATAGCAGAAGCAAATTGCCTCTTGCCATTCAATTTAGTTGATACACACATCCACTGTAGCTATTTAGGTTTAACCCCTAAAGGCCCAAGGGGGTAAGGACAAAACATAGATGTGTTATAAAATGGTACTTTTGTAACTTTGATGAAGTTTGTTTCAAAAGAGAAAATAAGAATCACAACATTTGGTAATTATCCATATGGTCAAACACTCAAAAAAAGATTTGGATTTTTATGTAATGAATTTAGAAGCATTTACCATTTAATATTCACCAAATTATTACAAATTTTACTCATAGATTTCAAAATTTGGTATGATTGGTTGAAAATGGACATCCTATCTTAAATTGCAAAAATGCAATCTTTTGAAAGGAGAGAACATTGTCAGTTTCCCCAAATAGTAAATTTTACAATAGTAGCAAATATTGAAGTGTTTGTCTTTGAAAAAATCTCCTTGGTGGAGTCAAGGGTGGAGTATAACTTGGATTGACATGATTCAAGTTAGGTTGGAAAGTAGACTTGATTTTCTATTACAAAAAAAAATACTTTTTTTGAAAAAAATGTTTTTATGTCTTGGGTAGCCCAATAAAAAAGGGCAACGACCAAAAATGGTCGATTAGGCGCTTAGGGGTTAAATCAAGGGAATTGGTATATGCACACCAGGTTGTTGATAGTTGCACACCCTCCAAGGAAAGTTTTATATTTCTACCATCAAAAAGTTGAACTTGAGAATTTTGAATTTAGATTTGGACTCAAAGACCATGATTTAGTCTAGAACTATAAAAAAAGTTGCAATTCAACAACACCCACTGAAAAAGTTTAGCTAGGGGGAAGGATACTACTTTTACTTTTGTTTGTAAAAAAAATAAGCTTTTTTGTTGGGTGTTGTCGAGTTGCAACTTTTTTTATGATTCTAGACAAAATCATGATCTCTAAGTCCAAATCTGAATTCAAAATTCTCAAATTCAATTTTTGATGGTAGAAATTTAAAACTTACCCCGGGGTGTGCAAATATCAACCTCCCTGTGTGCATATATCAATTCCCTAAATCAAACCCTTTTATTAATTGTATGACAAGTGGGAGTTTGCCACATGAGAACACAAAATTAGAATTTTCTCACGATTTTTTATTCTTAAAGATTTTGTACAAAAGTTGCCAACATTGTACAAGTAAAATAAAGATGTAATATAGTGTGAATGTTGAGCAAATAGTGAACAGCAACCAAATGAGCCTATTTAATTGGTGAGGTTCATTTATATCTCATTCCAACTTTAGATGGAAATTTTATTTAATGTTTAAATTTAAATCTCATTCCAACTTTAGATGGAAATTTTATTTAATGTTTCAATTTAAATCAAAAACCCAATGACAATGCAATTCTTAGTTTTTTTTGTTTTCATATATAACCAGATCACATTTAATTGCTCCAACGTCAAACATCCCTTCATCTAAAATTGATTTGCAAACACTCACCCTCATTGTCCTATGTCTAATTGATTTGAGGATACCTAGTGCACTAGCAGAAAAATTTGTCCTAAACAATGCAACTAATTCACAACAATTATAAATATTCATAAAACCATAACTGAATCATTTAAAAATCATTGTAAACTTTTACAATTGTTGTGGTTTATTTATTTATGCATATTTTTTTACTTGTGGTGATATTCTTTTAAGAATGATCATATCCTTAGATTTTAGAAAATTTTCACTAAAACCTACAAGTAAACCCTCCAATGGCTAAATGTAATTTACCAAAACCCAAAGTTTGAATTGAAATGTCTTAGCGAGCATTTATTTTGTAAACATGGGTGTGTATCAATAATCCCAAATATGATTTTCACTTTTAGCACAAGTGGCTAAAAACACTGCTAAAAAGTTAAAATTTTCAAATTTAACACTAGAAAGGTTATTTTTTTTAGCTACAAGAAAAATTTGTTAGCAATCTAATTTTAGCCAGTTTAAAGAACGCTGGTATGTATTACAAGAGAGGGGTATTATATTGCCCCTCAAGGAAAGGGCCCAATGGGTCTAGGATGAATGGCATAGGTGAGATATACGGTTGTAGGATAGTCCGTGGACTTTGCACCAAAAAACTTAAAGAAAATGACACCAACTTGACACCAACTATGTTTTAAAAACTAGTCCGGTGTTGAAAAATTTGCCCGAAAGAATCCTCCAAAGTCCAGAGTCTAAAATCAAGTAAGAATGTGTTCAAAAATTGTCCTGGCCCATCTTGGGTTGGACCTATATTGCGTGCGGGTCAACCGGTCAAGGACTCAAGTGGCCACAAATATGACAAGGCAGAAACATATCATTTTTGTTTTTTTGTTTTTTGTTGAAGGTCTTCTTGCCGTTTTTTGAAGTTTGAATTTTATTTCTAATTTTAAACCCTTGAAAACATTTGAAGGCACATTTTTTATTGTCTTTCTACGTAGAAGGAACGGAATTTGTTTTTGTTTTAGGGAAAATTTTACGGATGCCCTTGAAGTTTGAGATATTGTGTATAGATACCCTTAGTATTTCAGAAATTTGCAATTCCCTTGGACCATAGTTTTTAGGCGTTTATTCTATTGTGCATGTTGCTTCTTTTTCCCTTTGTGCAAGTAAGACTTCTTATCAGTTCTATTGCACTCCTTGCTTCAACATTGATCATTGAGGAAGTAGCTTGCACAACAAAACAAACGCCTAAAAATTATGGTCCAAGAGTATTTGTGCAGTTTCTGAAAAACCAGAGATATCTATACAAATTTTGCAAACTTTAGGGGTATTCATAAAATTTTCCCTTTATTTTATAGGAACCCTTCTAGACACAAGAAAAGGAGAGTAGTATTTTTGTTGGGATACCACCACATGCCCTAAAATCTGTGGGTTAGAGTTTAACCCTTTAGTGCCCATCAACCATTTGGGGGGGCACCTCAAATTTTCACTATACTATCTACAAAACACATTCAAAGACAAAATCTGTGGTTTTAAAATCAGATCAGATTGGACATATAAAAGCTATAAACTTTGGGAACATGAATATAAAAAAAAAGTTTGATCTATCGGAACAATTCTACATGAGGATTGTGAGAAGCTTGATGATTCAAAAAAACTTGTTGTGCGAAAACGTGAGACACTCTAACTAGTTAGTGTCAATTGTGCAATTAAAACTTTTGATAGTGGTGGGATTTGTAGAGGCTATTGCCCCATTCTAGGTTACTACATTCTAAAAAAAAATTCAAAATTCAAGTCAATCTGTGCATTTCACAACATGATTTGTGAAATTGAGCATTGGAAGAATACGAACGTGGCCACACATATACGGATGAATACAGCATGCATGGAACATGTTTCCACAAAATCCGATCGGTCAATATCATCTACATTGGGTGTCATTTGAGGTACAAGGTCCCACATTTAGCATTGCAAACCTTCAAAGCCTAAGGAATCATAGAATACGTAATGTTGTAACTAAAATATGCTATACGTAGAACTTCTAAATAAACCATGCATCTTTTGCACAATTGCTAGAGAGTTAGCACTAGATACTTTGGGTGCAATATGTGATCTTTGGGGCCACGTTGCGGTTGCACTGAAGTAGTATTTCATTTGTTACACCCGTATGAGATTCCCAGCTTCATATGTAAAACACGCAAAGCTACCATGTTTCTTTATGCCTTGCTTTGAAATTTGTTCCAGTAGGAACACAAACTAAACCCCCAACTCCGTTACGTTCTGTGTTTTTGCAAACTAAATAGAATAAATATGACGAGAACCATGGAGTACCAAAATCAATCCAAAAGTGATCAACCGGGTACTTAAGGGCTAATGTGTTTTTGACCAAGAATATGATTAAATTATTCTTGTCAGTTGAACTATAAAACAAATGTTCACATTTTGTTCAAATTTTAGGCTATTTGAATTCCATCTAAACTATAAGTATCAAATGCATAACAGCACTAGTTCAAAGATCGTTTCTATAGACTCCTGAGTATCGTTCAGCAAAGCATAAGTTTACTCAAAAAAATTCAAGATAGAAAAATATTTTGCGAGCTACAAAAAATCTAGCAAACAAGTCAGGACAAAGGAGAAACCCACATTCACAATCTAGTACAACTGCAAAGAGATGAAAGAGAAGATCGACATTGTGTTGGATAAACTTTTTAATGAAATGCAATCATGCAAACTGAGGAGAATACCCATATGTGATGCTTAACCCTTAAACGACGAAGTAATCATAGTGGCATTTGTTACCAACAAAAGTTTTAATTTGACAGCTTGATTACCTCGCTAGAACAACATTGATCTATATTCTAATTTTGTTGATCTCAAATGTAGTAAAGGTGCGGATGCATTCCAAATACAAGAAAAATACATCGTATTGTATTGTTTTCTATGGGTTGCTTAGACGTTTAAGGGTTAAGTTATCTTTTTTTGGTATGAACTTAAGCCACATGTTGACTTCATTCTAGATTAACTCATGGCCTATATTTTGTCAAAAGACATGCAAAACTGTCACCTCTATGGCAAAGAGTAAAAAAGTTTGAAATTTGGTCTTTTTGCATATCTAACTATAGGATCTTGTACTAGACTACTATAAGAATGTGTCATACAAAACTCAAGACTATTGACTGTACAAATTGGAAAAAATTTGCATTTAAAAAGTAAAAAACAGCTTTTTTTGCACCTTGCATGACTAGATTATTTAACTTTGAACTTTTTTAACTTAATTATTTTTCATCCTTTAAATAAAACATTAGGCAGAAGAAGGTATGAGATTGAATAAAAACTTAAATTGCTAATAACCCTACAATGGAATTGAAATGCATTGATCCCAATGGTGAGATTGTTCTAGAAAGCAAACTTCACCCTCTCCAATAAATTTTTTTGAAAAAATGTTAAAATTGCATTCAAAAATGAAGTTTATAAGTTATTTTTTCAAGAAGATGCTCAACTGCCCAAAAAACAAGATTGTCCATAACTTTCTCATAACTAGTCCAAATGGAATGAATCAAAGCTTTAGATGTAAACAAAGATATAATCTATAAGAAAAAAAATTAATTTTTTTTTTCAAGTTTTTATAAGAATTTCTTTTGCTACCCAGAGTTCCCAAATTTGTGCTTATTTGGGCATAACTTTTGCTCCCTAGCATCAATTGAAATAAAAATTAGATGCCTAGGCAGATCTTTAAATTCCCCATCTTCAATAAAAGTTTCAAAAAATCATGCAAAGTAGTTTGACCATAGGTACATGCCCGAAATCCCATTTGTCCATTGAACAGACAGTTAGTCCTTTAGGGGTTAATATAAGTATATATTGAATTGTCAATGAAATGTCAATGAAGTGCCTCAGCCTCTAACATTATATTTGTGAAAATTTTACGTGGTACATCAAGATATCACAAGTGACGTTTCTGCAAGTTCAAGAAAGTCAAATCACAATTTATAATGCATACTAGGTTAATCCCTACAGGACCAAGCCCTTTTTTCAATGAAAGTTACTGAAAACTGCCACTTTTGGGGGAATGAGTACAAAGGTAGGAAAAACAATTATTTTTGGAAATCCAACCGTAAGATCTTGCCCTAGACTATGGGAGGTAATTGTGGAAAAAAATTAGCTCATTCTAGATGTAGAGGAGTGAGATATTGACTTTTGAAGTGAAAAAAAAAGTTTTTTTCCCTGCTGCCCAAAAATTTCAGAAGCCTTTGATTGCCTCTAAATAAATAAAAATGCTCTATGCAGATGTGAGGTTTATTTTTCCCATGTAGAAGACCAAGTTAGGTAAGTGTGGGAGAATTTTCAAATGAATTGGAGGTGTGAATCATATTTTGTAAAATCTTGCAATGTTGTAAGGCCATCAAATTTGCATATACACTAGGCAAAATTGGAGGATTTATGTAAAATTGTGAAATGTGAATTACTTTGATCCAAATGATAAAAACCAAGGAATCTTAGTCTACTACAGTAAGGAAAAAAAAAAGTCAAAAAACAAATTCACAAAGAGCACAAAAAGTATAGCACCAAAGGCAAAAGGAATGGAATTATATGGGAGTTCCGTACCTGCCTGCAAACTAAAACTTTTCAATCATAAATTGGAATTGAATGATTCAAAGCTCCCCACATATGTATAAATCTAAAAAACCAATTTCAGATTTTTATTTTAAAAAATGTTATTTTTAGAAAAGTTTTTGGCTGCCCAATCTCCACCTTTTTTCAGAAATTCATGCATAACTTCTTCAATAAATGTTGGAATGAAAAAAAAATTAGATGCCCACATAGGTCTTTGAATTCCTCATCTTCCATAAAAGTTTCAAAAAATCATACAAAGTAATTTAGTTGTAAGTACATGCCCAAAATCCCAACTGTCCCCTGAGGGGACAGTTGGTCCTTTAGGGGTTAAAGCAAAAACTTGTCAATATTAGATACTTAATATTCAATCCTCAATACTAAAGTATACATTGACTTAAACAATGAAAATTTCTGATCAAAACAATCAAAACCATTATCCATGTGGTTGAATGACCTTACAAAAAGGTCACGTCCATATACATGTATTATTTTCAAAAATATTTTGTTCTGTATGTGCCCTCAACTAAACAAAACCTTAAACAACATTCTAGATCCTGGTGGGGACAATTTCATGAATAAAAAAAAAAGACCAAATATAGAGACTAGGCATAGATGCATGACCAATTACAATAAAGAAAATAGCCAATTAACTTAAAACTTGGTAAGAATCATATGATCCCTCAAACCTTGTATGCAGACGTTACAAGAAAACATAAACTCAACTGATGTTGTACATAATCACATTAGGTAACACCATAACATGCATATAGTTGAATTCAAGGAACCCTCCTAGACTACCACAAATAGGTGGTATTCTTGCACAAAGATTTTCTTTTGCAAACATTATGCCCTATCACCTATGGCGATGGGTTTGTCGTCCAAGCCTTCAGCTAACACTACAAGAAAATATTGTCCATTTGAATGATTTTTTTCAATTTGGACTTGTCAATGAAGACAATTTTTTATCATTTTGAACATTTGTTTTTTTGTCACTTTGGGCATGACTAAATCAAGGAAAAATTTCATGGATATCCTTGAAGTTTGCCATATTTTCATAGATATCCTTGCTTTTATAGAAATATCACAAATACCTTTGGACCAAAAATTTAGGCATTTGTTTTTGTTGTGCATGTCTCTTCCCTTCTTCCTTTGTGCGCACGCATAACAAGAAAGAAGTAATGTACGCACTAAGGGAGAAGCAAATGACATGCATAACAAAACAAACGCCTAAATTTTTTGGTCCAAGGTTACTTGTGATATTTCTGAAAAAGCAAGGGTATCTACAAAAATATTACAAATTTCAGGACTCAAGAGTATCCATGAAATTTTCCCTTGAATCAATTAGGATTTATCAATTTGAACTCTGTTTTTTGTTTATTATAATGTACAAAGAACAGTCCACTTCGAAGGCTAAAGAACATATACGTACGTACCTCACAGCAAACTCTTGTTAATTTCCCTCTGTCAGTTTCAGGAATTCTTCACATTTTCCCTGTCAGCTGTAAAACATTTCTGACTATTTCTTCTGTGATTTTTCCCTCTCTCACATTTCCGTATTAGTACACAGGCAATTCATATGCAAATCCCTACAAGAAAATTGACGAGAGTTTGCTGTGCCTTCAGAAGCAATTTCATATTCCCCAAAAATACATAAACTTGACAATTCTTTTCGTTTGATAATATTGATATGTTCTGTGATGTTTTGTTACCTTCTAGAGAACCTTCGAAAATACTTATTTCACCACCTAGGGCCACTCCTGACCAGTGGGCACTGACGTAGACCGGTAGACCGGAGGAGTCAAAGTCTCCAGCGACCATTACCCATTCTCGTGCTCATCCACATTTCCTCCGAGACTTCTGGGGAGCCAATCAGTCCGAAGGCCCGGCTCGTATTGCGAGGAAAGGAATCCACAGTGCTTGCTTCGGACTTCTTTCACATTTTTGAACAACTAGACTGCAGGTCACGTACAATACAGTACAAGACTGCGGAAGGAATCCCTAGTATTTGGTCGATTCAAACGCTTGGATTGCAGTACACTGAGGACAGTAACAGGTAACTTGCGAACGAAATTTACAGTGTTTGTTCTTTTGAGATACCGATCACTTTGAGCCATGGTTGTCACATTTGACCATCTGCCCGCTCCCCCTGTCCGTCCGAAGTGCCTGATAAATTGAGCTCATGTCCACTAGGTGTAATCAGTTCATAGTTGACTGCTTCAAAAAAATGATAAAAAAACACTCATTGTTGCCAATGTGAAGTCAAAACCTAGATTTAAAGTCATATCTTGTAAATAGTAATTTGATTCTAAAACCCTAAAAATGCCCTAATTAGTAAGAGCGGACAAACACTGCTGTCACTACCCTCTGTTTATGCATCTGCCTGGGGTATCCGACAACCAAATCTTGCCCAAAGTAACATGTTCTGAGCAGTACGCAAGGGCTTTGGTAGCAATGGTTCCTTGATCTACCGTGAAGCTGTAAGTTAAACATTAGTACGAGGTGAATTTACCTCGAGGAAAGTGAAACCATCAACTTTTTTGTGGATTTCATGAGGATTCCGACATACTGACATTTTAATGCCTGTATGTATAATTCTCCCGGTATGTCTACCCCCTGGGTACCGCAGAGGGTTCGATGTATGAAACATCCTTGTAAGTCAAAGGTTGGTGTTAAAAGGCAGTTCGTACTTCGTACATGCCCCGGAAAGCTGTCTGTATGAGGCTCTACTTAGTCGGTACACGCTTTGATAGTCTGGTTTTCATGTCCGGTCTTCTTCTATTCCCAACTTATGTTTGAAACACAATTTCGAAGTGGCTTGCAACCAGATGCTTTTGTCTTAAGTTGTTTGCGCTCAAGTTGCAGTGTATTCACCCTTTTTTCGTGATTTGTTGTAGCATAGTGCGCATGTCACAGTTGAAGGTGACAGGCATGTTGCCTGCTCGATGACTATCAAGTAGCCAAGTAGGTGGCGATCTACTGAACGACTCCAAATATTATTTAAAACTCAGCAGATCGATGGGTAGTTAGTTAAATTAGTTCGTAGCTTGCACGGTTATTTAGACATCACTGATAGCTTGAATGTCGACCGGGCATCGCTGTTGCTTACGACGTCTTCTTACTGAGTTGTATGAATTGGAGGTTGTATTGACCCGACCAGTGCATTTGCCAAGCTGAGAACGTTTTGCGCTCGAGGATCTAGCTGATTTCACAGTAAAGTAAACTCACATATGCACTGAGAATGATCGTAAAATTCGTGGATCATCGTGACTCCCAACTGCGCAAACCTCTGATTGACATAGATTTTGGTTCCCATCCAACCGTTCAGAAAAAGTGTCCATGTCGTGGATTTCCATCAACAACGACATCCACTATTCAAGTTACAAAGATTAGTGAGTTCCAGCTCATAAACGACCCTGCCAATTCGCAGTCAATACTGCTTTTAGATGTGTTTAGATACCAATGAATGTTCGCACAGAGACGAGTTACTAGTAAGTTGTCTCCTTTCTTGCCCGTCCTTCGTTTCGCCTTCCATTTATGTTTGAGACTCTAAAAAAACGCTCACTAGAATTGTCGAAGTTTTCAGCTTCCCACAGATTCGTCGTTTGTTTCTAGATTATTCTGGCTCTCAATGATTCTGAGTCCGTGAATCTCGTCTCGAAACATTTGCTATGGCCTGGTAGGTTTTCACATCTAGTCACCTCCACTATTCGACAGTCCCTAATGTATCGATATCAGCTCGTAGGTTCAGAGAAGAGGAGTAACTGAAGTGCTGAAAGTGATGATTTCAGAGTGTCAAGCTGCAATCTTGCTGATGTTCAGGAGAAGCTCGAACTCGAGTATGTCTTATCAGAACCTTTTCCTGGGGCTACTTTTAACGATATGCATAATGGTGCCCAGCGCATCATGCCAATCCAACATGACCATGAACGACACGCTGGTGGCAAGCCAGAATCAGACTTTGGTGTCGCCAGGTAAAATCTTTGAGATGGGATTCTACGCGGGCGGGAATCGATCGCAGACATACACGCTCGCCATTTGGTACGCACAAGAAAAAAATATCCTCGTGTGGATGGCCGATCGATCTCTGAACCTGAGTGGAGACGCAACTCTCTTGTTGACTGCCCAGGGGAATCTTGAGGTCTTCAGTAACAGCGACTTTAGTATGCAACCCCAGTGGAGTTCGTCCCAGACCACCACCGTAAGTTGTATCTTAAGTTGCTAATTGTGTAAATATTTGGAACTAGTGTTTCATGGCCAGATTTATGGTTTGTCACTTTGGGCAAGATTTGGCTGTCAGATAGGATAAGCGGACATGTCCTCTCTACTGTTAAGGTTTTTGACTTAACAAGGAAGAATCAAAATACCGTTTTTATCTTCACTACTTGACATGGCTTTAAATCCATGTCCTGACTTCATGTTGGCAACCATATGTAACCAACATGTACAAAGTAAGCTTATTTTACCATTTTCTCTGAAGTCTCTACTTATATGACTATATGAGTTGACTTCATTGGACAAACAAGAGCAAACGGGCAGGCAAACAAACAATTTGTCCAACGTGACAACCATGGCAGATTGTTTTCTTATGAACTACATTAGATTGGTAGAAAAGTTTCATGGTTTGCTCATAAGCAAAACATGGTGATGAATATAAGCATATTTCAAGGTTATCAGAACAGTAGATACTCAAGTGCAGTGAACCGTTAAGTCTAGGACTAATATAGTAAGGTCTCAGGATTGTAGGAGCTGAATTGATGTAGAATTGGAATTTGATTTGCAGCTGGGAGTGGGAGCAAACGATAATGCAATTATGGTGTCTCTCTTGGACACGGGCAACCTCGTCCTGCTCAACACAACGGACCACGTCGTCTGGCAAAGCTTCGACACGCCCACGGACACGCTCTTACCAGGCCAGCGCTATGCACCATCCAGCAACGTGACCATGACCGCGTGGCAGGGACCTGCAAACTGGAGCGAAGGCAGTTACATTTTAACGTGGCTCAACGGGGCGCTGCATGCTAAGTACCATCGACCACCGACTCCATATGCAACGACGCTCCCAACGGACTGGGACTACTGGAGCTTATTCACAAACTCCTCATACGCCGTTTTAACAACGGAAGGCCTATTTCAAGGCGTCGATGTCCCGGGAAGCCTGACGACCACCATCGGCAACAGCACCGACGTGGGGTTAAACCGCTTACGCCGCTTCACAATCGACTACGACGGAAACATGCGCATCCACAGCTGGGATGGGTATGCCTGGACTGTGGTCTGGACTGCCATCAACAACAACTGTGAGCTGTATAACTATTGCGGTTCCTACTCGCTCTGCGATATGAACGACAGTAATGCATGCTCTTGTCTTCCTGGATTCGAGCGTAATAACGCCACGGACCCCACTCAAGGCTGCAAGCGCACATCAGAGATTGTGACGACAGTGATCGCTAACAGTGGAAACAGTTCAACAGTCGTTACGCAACTAGATATGTACCCGGTGGAACTTGTTGACATCAGCAGTGGCATCCACTACGTGAACTACAAGAACGTCAGCCTGAAGTTCTGCTTAGAAACGTGCATGGGTTCCTCGATTTGTGAAGCTGCCGTCACTTCAGACGCAGATCCTCTTGGAACGGTTCCAGACTGTTGGTTGAAACAGATCTTGTATGCCGGTCAACTACAAGTCCAGGATCGAACAACGTATGTTAAGTTAGCTGTGGCTCCCGTTCCGAAACGCATCTCCCGTGAACGCCAACTCATGATCGGGGTGGTCACGTTGAGCGTCGCCTTTCTGTTGCTCGCTCTCGTGTTTGCTCCCATTCTGTGGTTCGCGGTGGGGCGGACTCTCAAGCGTCGGCAGGTCAGAAAGTTGGAGGAGAAGTGGGTGGCGTCCAAAGGGGTGACGGTGCGGTTCACGTACGGCGACATTCAACTCGCGACGAGGAACTTCGAGCAGGAGATCGGGAAAGGCGGGTATGGCTCGGTTTTCAAAGGCGATATCGGCATGCAGGCCCTGGTAAGAACCAAGAAGCCCTACTATACCACAGCAATAACTTTCGTTTAATTACACGCATAAAATAAATCATGCTTTTTATTTCATTCAACTTTTTCAGTTTTTAATTTTATCAACTTCGAAGTTCGAATATCATAGTTGAGTTTCTTCCTGTTATTAGAATAGCAGATTCCAATGCAAAATACCCTGCTGAAACCGAGATCTATGCCATGCCATGGTTGTCACATTGGATGCCCCTGTCAGCCCAAACTCCAAAGTGCGCAATTGAGCGCAGATACGTCAGTCTGATGTAGAAGTTGACTTCAAGACATGATAAGAAAAACTTACTTTGCATATGTTGGTGACACTCATTGTTGCCAACATGAAGTCAAAACATGGATGGATTTAAAGTCATATGACTCATATAGTAAAAATGAAAAATTGTAATTTGGTTTAAAACCTTAAAAATACCCTGAAAATACCCTGAAAAACAAAGAGTGGATGGACACGTCCGTGTGTGCCGTCAGTTTCGTGCGTCTGCTTGTGCTGTCCGACACCCAAATATTGCCCGTAACAACCATAATCTATGCTGTGACAGTAGGTGTTATTTTGGGCGGCATATCCGAATGTCGAAGTTATGGCGGTTTTTTTTGTTAACACAAACTATGTGGCAGGTGGCTGTGAAACGGCTCGACAAGCTGAGTCCCAGCGACGACGAGTTTGTGAACGAGGTGGACACGATCGGATGCATTCATCACATCAACCTCGTGAGGCTGCACGGCTACTGTGCAGCAGGGAATCACAAGCTTCTAGTCTACGAGTTCGTAGAAAACAGCTCCCTGGACAAAAGCCTCTTCCGGCGGGACAACAAACCAGAATCTCCCATTCTAGAATGGAGGACGCGCTTCCAGATCGCCACACAAACAGCTCGTGGTTTAGCCTACCTCCACGAGGACGTACGCGACCAGCGCATCATCCACTGCGACATCAAACCCGAGAACATCCTGCTGGACGCCAAGATGACAGCCAAGGTTGCAGACTTCGGGCTGTCACGGATCCTGAATCGTGAGCAGACGCGGACCATGACGAAACACATTCGCGGAACAACGGGATACCTGGCGCCGGAATGGACGTCCGACAACACTCCCATCACAGCCAAGATCGACGTGTTCAGCTTCGGGATGGTGTTGCTGGAGATTGTGAGTGGCAGGCGCAACCTGCGCCCGTACTGGATCCACGACCACGAGATCCACGACTCCCAGCCGGACTGTCGGTACTACCCCCAGTGGGCGTTTCCCAAGATCGAAACCGAGGGATTCCTGGAGGTTGTGGATGAGTCTCTACACGGAATCGTCGATGCTACACAGGTAATCAATTCACAGCAAACTCTTTTCGATTTCCCTGTAGGGACTTACATATGAATTCCGTGTGTATTATACAAAACGCAGGGAAATGTATCATCAAGGAGAGGTTAATGGATGTATGCAAAACTTGCTATAATGGTGCGTGGATAAGGTCAATTTTTGTATAAGAAACGTTTGGTTTGGATAGTGTCAAGGTCCCCACTGTTGTATTTTAGGTTAGTTGAATGGAGTTAGTGTTTCTTTAAAGTCAATGAATGCTTGGAACACCATATTCATTAAATTAGGAATTTTGTAACATTTTGGGATTGAGTTGACCAACTTAAACCGACCATTAGGGTACAACTTGGGAATTTGGTTTTCCCAATTTAATGAATTTGGTGTTTTAGATACGATCAACAAATTTTTTCTCTCTCCCAAGGCATTGACCTTATTCAAAGATCACTATATATATATAGTACACTAAATACTGCGTTTAGGTGGCCAAAATAACTATGTTGCCTTCTCAAAAAAACGTTACCTTGTGATTCATTAATTACTATGCCACCTGGAGGCGTAAGCAACTATTTGTAGACACTGGGATTTCACATGGTTTATGGCATGGACGTTGCTAGCAGCTTTTTTATTGTTCTCAGGTTCTTTAAAGTTTGTTTGTAGCAATGATTGTTGCTGAAAATTACAGTATTATCGGTAAGTAAGTATTTAGATAGGGGAAATGTTGAGAAACTAGTGTGGGTGCAACCTAACGGTCCTAACCTGAATGCAATATTTAGTGTAGCTGAAAAGTGCCGTGTTTTTCTTTTGAGGGGATTGGTGTGCAGGTGAAGCGGGCGATGCTGGTGGCGTTTTGGTGCATCAATGAGAATCCGAGTCAGCGGCCGACGATGTCGAAGGTGGTGCAGTTGTTGGAAGGCCACATTCCCATCCAGCAACCTGTGCCCAGGCCCAGATTTCTGGACGACATGGAGCTTGATTGTCCCATTCGGGCCTCGCGATTCAGTTCTTCCCGAGAGTCTGATTCTGTGACGTTCGAACCCACGGATCCGTCGGTGTCTCCGCTCTCCGAAAGATTGCCTACCGACGGTTCCCTCGTCGACGGCAGATGAGGTAGCTCAGAGCATCTCCACCGTTACCCGCCACACCTGACTTGCTCAAAGTTTACATCTATTTTTGACGAGCCCGCAAAATTCTTGATTTCCACCCTTGCTCTTCCAAAATTGGCCCTTGCACTTCAAACATATCCCACAAATAATCATTTGACCATTTCATAAAGCTCACTCAATTTGAGATGAATATCTCAAAGTGTTTTGAAAGGCTGTTGCTTTGACACGTTAGGATTGAGTGCCATTTGAAGAGTATCAGGCCCTCGACGCATATAGGTGGATATGCTCTTAGCTTGAGACAAGGTTTTATTATTGATATAGTCTCAATAGGATTGTAGTTCTTGGTGTAAATGGTTGTGACATAATGTGCAGAATGCAGATGAGTGATAGTAAGGTAGGAATGTTTGGTATATTGATTTTGCCAATCATATGGTGTTTGGAGGTGGATTATATTTTTGGCCAATAAATGTTTCAAAAACAAGGATTTTGAACTTTTCCACAAGGGTCACTTTTAAAGACCCAAATGGACAATGAGGTCCAATTGTTAATCCCTAGAAGCCTAAAGTCCTCTCAAAGATTAAAATACATTTTGGATAGGTTTGCACTATTGAGATTTTTGGCCAAATTTCTTGAATTGTTTCTTGAGAGATAGTTTTGTCAAAACTATGTAGAGATATAATTTTATTGTTGGAATCGGGTTTATGGTTCAAAAGCATTAGAGGAAAAATGAGCTCAAGAGAAGGCCCGTATGGGAAGTGGTTGGAGGGGTCAAAAGCATTTAAATGTAATGTCCTTTTTCAAATAAAAAGACACTAATACCCTATACCCACTTACAAGTACTTCATGAGAGTAATTTTATTTTACAATATCATATGCTTTTTGTTTGATGAGTGTCCTTGTTTGATTGGGAATTCTAGTCCTAGTTTATTCTTGTGTCCCACTAAAGGTCCTTGCATTTGTCATTGTCATGTTATAATATTGTTTTCCATCATCAATCCTTTTGTTATGTACCATGGTACATTTGAGTACTTCACACAAGGTAGAGACCTTTGTGTAGGTACCTTACCTATGCTTCTCCTACCTCAATAAATAAAGTGGTTTCTCAAGGTGTAGGGGCCTTTTCTTGAGCTCATTTTTCCCCATAAGTTATAGGGAAGTTTGAGGCATTTGCATATCAAAAAGCAAATTGAGCATGCCAATTGCTCCTAGTTTTTCCCAAGAGCATGCAAAGAGGACAACTATACCAAAAGTAGGGGTAATGGATGAAGCTCTTATAACCACTTTTGGGCACCTAAGACTTTCCAAAGTTTGCATTATGAATAAGGAAAATTTGATGTCTGACAAAGGAATTCTAATGTGCCTTACTCTAATGAAAATTGATTTCATTTACAAGGAGCATTAGATGATTATAAATGAAGATTTGACGCTTCTAATGATGGGAACATACTTGGGAACATTCTAGGAATTCACAAAGAACAGACTAGGAATTTTTACTTGGATATGCTCAGAGCATTATTGTAATAGAGATAAATTCATTAGGTTTTGAATTGCAATAGTTACTACGGATTTGTTGTTTTTCTTATTCTTTTTTTGGATGGTTGTCAATCAAATTAAAAAGGATCTTCCATTTGGATTTATCTTTTTCAAAAATATGTCATGGAAATCTGATTTGCAAATTAGTTTAATGTATAGAGAATTCCTAACACGTGTTTGCAACATTGGCTCATGTAGAGTGTGTTTCATATTTGCATTAGCCATGAAAATTTGTAGAGATATGTCTAACATGCTCTAAAGTGTGTTCAATTCATAAAGTCAATATGCATAATGAAAAAAATGTTCACAATAGGTGATCAAAAAGATTTGAAAATTAGCAAAATTTTGAACCCTCCAAGAGCCCCCTACAAAGTCTCTAAAGAGGTCTTACAACAAACAAATTACTAATCCCCTATTTTTGCTCATTTTCTGAATTCAATGCAATCATGAAAACTACACTATTATGTTGTCCCTATTGGACAAAAACTATGGCTATGAATATACAATAGGACCGTAAATTCTACTTTACTCTACTTGAATAGATGAGTGAAGTACTTGAATAATGAGTAATAAGTACATTTACATATTTTATGAGTACAATGCCTTTTGTATTGTTTTTGGGTTGTGCCTGTGGCTTAAGTCCTTCATACAAGGTAGGAATGGGTATGAGTACCCTTTTCTTGTACTCCCATTAGCCAAATAATAAATAGATTGGTTTGACAAACCGTAGGGGGCTATTTGAGGGCTCAAACTTTGCTAATGATTTTTTGGGAAGAGGCCACAAAAAGCTTTTAGATTAACTTCAAATGATCATATCTCATAGTCAGTATAGTTATACTTCACAAAAAGCTTTGACTAAGACCTTTACATTATGTCTCTAATTTTCTTTGAATTTTGTTTTGAATTTTTTCTCTTTTGTATTCTATAAAAATTGGATTTGTTCCAACTCTCCATGGTAGAAAATCTTGGTAAGAAAAAAACGATCTCTTTATGAACTGCTCATTTAGATGGTTAGGTATGTCAAATTTGCTCATTGCAATCTTGAAATCACATTGTTCTATCTCATGAAACGTTGTGGATTGATGCAAAATTACACCTTTAAGATTTCACAAACATTTTGTTTGATTGCATGACAGCACAAGAAGCTTGAACATGTTTCCATGCAAAAGTCAGTTTCTAACTGGACATGGCCAAATAATCTCAGCAGGCAATTCCGGGGTTACTTTAATCCTCAACTCATTTCAGAACAATTGGTTATTTCTTCCTAGCCAGCAGAAAGATAAGAGTCAAGTCTTCCTCCCAACCCCGTTCTATGGTGCACACACCATGCATTCTCAATTCTTATAGCCAAAGCATACATTTTTCCATATAAATATTCAAGTATAAAATGCACCAGAGTTTTATAATATCAATTCATCAGCAAGCGTAATTCTCTGCGGTAATACAAGAAGGTGCAAGACGGCATGCTATCTCAAATTAGTATGTTTTGAAATTTTAATATAAATGAAACGCCTTTGACAAGGTGCATCATATTGTACATACTAAACAACTCTTAAGAGTCCATAAAGAGATCCAATCGCCACAACCGCAATCAACAAAATCTCTAGATCACTGGCTACCACCGGAAGAACATGTTTCACAAATCCAATGAAGGTGTGAGTCGACGAATTACTGTACAAAAAAGAAATATTTTAAATCTCCAGCTACAATACCTTCAATAATTGTACAAACGAGAAGAGTAAAATAGAAGTAATAATGTTAACCTTGAGCTCTCTATTTTCCTAATCTGTACTTTTTCTTACCTTTTCTAACTTCTCAACAACAGCTACAACAATGGCGGTAAATACTAATTATCACTCCATGTAATGTACAAAAATCCGCATTCGGAAGTGCGACACGAGGTCGACCAGGGCGTGAAACAAAATTGGCTAGTGTGTGCACAAGAAAACTCCAGGCCAACGCACCGATGTCGCAACCACCGGGGGAGGAAGGAGAAAGAGTTAAAAGAATCAGGAGATGGAAGCAGGAGGATGACCGTCTTCAACGATGTGCTCGTAGAGCTTGATGTATTGATCGATAGGAGCAGCGTCCCAGCTCATGTTGGCGGTGGAGGCCATCACTTTGGTCACCAGCTTTGCCCACCACAGCGGTCGTTCGTGGTAGTACATCAACGCCCGATCCAAAGCACTCGCCAGTGCCTGCTCGCAACAACATTATCATCCCTCCAACAAGTTACAAAAACACCGAAAAGGAAGAAAAAAACAGTCATTTTAGATGTCCATAGCTTCTTCCTGGTTTTAATCCTTCGACGTGCATACTCTTAGATGTACAAACGGTGGAATTTTTCGCTTTTATGGATGGGCAATTTCACAAATTCTAGAACAGTGCTTACAAGCAATCTTAGAACAATGTGTCCACTTCAGCTAACTTTGGGCGTCAGATTTTTGAGTGATCAATCGTTTACTTTCAGAGAGTTTATTTATTTAATTGTCAAGCAGACTATTTATTTTATTTCTTTATTTGACAAGCAAACTTCTCGCAACATCACAGGGTCGGAGTCACAATCCAGAGCAAAACTTGTTCATTTGAATGTTGAGGGATATATTCATATAATGCTACGTTCGGAGGGCTTTCATAACTGGGACACCAAGCTAATTGGGGCATTACATGACTTATAGGAGGATGGAGGTTTTTGAATTACAAGGTGTATAGATATCTCCGAGCTAGTAGGTCAGGAAACCTTAAAATGTCCGTTACTACTATAGAAGGGGACGTTCAAGCACCTCCCTTTCAAAGCACGTGAAGACCAAAATATATTAATATTCTAATGCACTCCCGAAGAGTGGAGAGAATAAGATTAAACCTCCTCTTTTCCAAACGCAGTGCACCATGTGGCAGTGGAAGAGGTAAGAGTGTACGAATTTACCTGTTCAGTTGGTTCAATGAAGACAAAACCGTTGCGCTTCGCCAGAGGAATATGCTGTTGGTCCACATCGAAGACGCTGTTCTCACCCCACACAGAAAATGAGAGTTGACATAGTTCTAAGGACAAAAGGATTTGTAAAACACAGCAACATAGAAAAGATAGAAGTTTATTGTAGAAAAACTAAATCCTCGTGATTCTAGTAACCTCCGTTTTTCTTATATTTGGTTGGAAATTTGTTAACAAGCGTGCTTAAATTAATACAGTTAATACCGTCTAGCATTATGTCCTACTTGCAGGAGATGAAAGAAGTGAAATCCATCAGAAAATTCAGAATTTTACACAAAGAAAGTAACTACAAACCTGTCAGCCAAACCACCAGTCTTGCGAACAACAGGAATAGTGCCATACGTCATTGAGTACATCTGCAACCAATCAATTCAACATTTCAATCTTGCCAGTTTAGATGAAAAGATAACTAAATAGCTTCCTTTCATACTTAAATCAATGACTAGCGGTACACAAATATTACAATCACAGCCTGTTAACGACAAACCTACACACCCAAAACGCACATATGATTTTTTACTACTAGAACGATGCAATGTACTATGTACAAGAAGCACTGAAAATACTTGGGATTTGACGAGAGAGTGGTATTTCGTACATCCTGTAAACGAAGGGAACGTCTGTAATTCAAACTGACCTGAGTGAGCCCACAGGGCTCAAATATGGATGGAATCACAAATATGTCGGCAGCAGCGAAAATGTTGTGTGTAAGAGCCTCATCACATTTCAAGACAAGCCGAATATGCGGGTGATCTTTAAACTGCTCTGCCAGCTCATCAAAATCTTTCTGTATAACGAAACACTTTATATATTCAGCTTTCGAAAAATATTCTAAAACATCCTAGTATCGTAAACATAAATGCACACAGATATTTACATGCATGAAACGGAAGCAATTAATGAATGTGCAAAATCTGGCTACAAGTTTCCACCTATAAATTAGTAAATGTGAGCCATATACCTTGATGGAAGGAACCTGACTGGTGCCTTGCAATATGAACTGACCCCTACTTTCAAGAGTGAGAAAAATAGCTGAACGAATGAGGTTCACACCCTTCTGAGGTACCAGTCTGGACACACAGCAAACCTGCAGAAAATCACACAAAACACTCCAAAGTCAACATTTCCATATTTGTAAGGGTCAAAAGTTGAATCTTTTTAAGAAGAGACAAGTTAAGACAAGTATATTAATAAAAGAAGACAACCATATTCTCCACTTTTAAAAAAGAAAAGGCTTTCAAGTTGTATCTAATTGGTTTTACACATTTCTTTTCTACTTCAAGCACCAAGAGAATCAAACGACGAACATTCTCTAAAAAATCTCTTGCAAAGAGAGATTATAGTTCATTTTTCACTTAAAAATTTGTACAGTTATTAGTAAGAACATGACAAAGGATCAGATGAAAGGGGGTGATGAGCTTACAAGAGGTCGATTGGCATCGTCTCCTTCTACCGACATGCCCAAACGAGTCCGGAGATCGTTTTTCAGCGATTCCTTCCCCTTCAAACCCTCTTTACTGAAATGGTGCTCCAGATAGGGATCAGAAACAGGAGTCCACACTTCGTCATCAATGCCGTTCACAACGCCGAAAAACTTGTCGGTCAACTTTCTTAGAGTGGTGTGTAAACCTTCACCTCTCTGCATGATTAGAGAAAGAATAAGCAAAAAATTAACAAAAACTTGCTAATTATAGTTACAGCGACATACATGACTATTGGTGGAAGAAAGCGTTTTGAAATCATCCCACATTAATTCAGCAATAGCTTCTCACCTCTGGAGTAAGGGCCTCTCTGGCATACGTCGGTGATACGGTTGTGAGGAAATCTGCATGAATAAGTGCACTCTACACACATTCAAAAAAAATTCCATATTCATCAGCCAATCCTATTTCTCCCTTCTCAGACGTCCAGAATATCAAAAAGATTATTTCCTAGAGATTGCAAAACTTAGACCTCTTTCATGTCATAACTCAGATGTCCAAAGAATGCATAATTGTACAAAGCTTTATAAGACTGTTTTGCATGTGAAAAGTGAAATCACAGAAAGCTTCAGATCCAGAAAGCTGGTCGACATATCTGATTCACATCTCTTTACATTTGCACGCTTTTATGTAACTTTTTATTGCAAGTAACAAAAAAAAAAAAACTGTGAACGGAAGAGTAGAAGGAGAGTACTCAACTGGATCTATTCACAACCTAAAGGTGGCTAAGAAAGCAGAAGAGGGAGTGGTATAAGACAAAGTGACATTTTAAAATGACTAAGCGGCATTACCTTCAGAAGATTGATTTTATCAGGCGATATGTTGTCCTGAAAATCATCCTTGTGCAAAGGGGTTTTGAACTGGATCCCACACAACAGGAGATCCTCCAAGGAGCACTTCCCTTGGGGCTCGAAATTGTGACACGTGAAGGCGATCTTCGCACTTAGACCGGACCTGACATATATACTCTTGTACAACGGTGCCTGCAAGCACAAGCATTGCAACACACAAATATCTGAGAACCCTGACCCTAATCCTCAGTCTTAAAGCAAGGGATGGAGAGAGGGAGTTGTTTCAAGGACTTACGGCGACAGCCACAGGCCAATCGTGCAAGTGAATGATGTTAGGCCGCTTGCCGAATTGCACGAGAAACTCCAGCGCCGCTCTTGAGAAGTACGTGAAGCGTTCCACATCATCCGGCTGGCAGTACACAGAGTCCCGGTCGAAGAACTTCGCAGGATGCTGGGGGTCTATGAAATACACACGAAGACCTACACCAATTCAACAATCGCATTCAGAATGTACACAACTTCTGTTTTATATACATGATTGTCAAGCAGGCTTCACCCAAAAAGTGTCAAGGATGGTAAAAGACGTGACCTACCCTCTGTAGTTACAACGAGTATATACACAAGCAAGCCAAAAAGTTCAGAGATGGACGATGAATGACAGCTTTTTAAAGCGGAAGTAATGGAGGCATTCACTGAGTTACCTTCAACAATACCAGTCCACACCTCATTCTTGTGCTTAGCCCCGTCAAAGTAGGAGTCAAAATGCTTTGTCAGTTTCTGCAGGAACCACTCCAAACGATCCATTCAAACACCGAATTAGTGTTGCAAACAACCGCAAGTTTTATAATATCATGATGAACTTAAGATATTATTCAATGTATGTTTTTTCTTGATGGTTTTTGTAGCTTTGAAAGCAACTCCGAGTATTAACTTGTATACAAACTACACAGGGCTTTTAATCCGTGCTTCATGGTGCAAAAATATTGTTTGGACTATGAGTTTAAGACAGAGGCAGGCCACCGACCACAGATGACTCGGCAAACACGAAACATGCAGGAAGTGCTTATAAGCGAACCTGGAACTTTTTCACACCAGTCAAGTCCAGAGTTCGATATTTCGGGAGGATAATTTCCACTCGGTGATTCTTCCTTTGGAGTGCGCGGCCAAGTCCTGTCACGACGTCGCCCAAACCTCCCACCTGGTGATCACCGAAGCACACATGTGTTTAGATTAAGACGATGAAGTTCTGATATCCTTAATCCTTGTTGTTGACATTCAGATCGCTACATTTTATTCGATTGTTACAACGGAGTACATGGCAGGTCTGGACTGGAAACATTTTCAAAGAGAAGCAACTTTCATAACTAACATCCTACTGACCGCATTTCTATAACACCACCACTGCTTGCAAAAACACACATATCAACTTCAGAGTAGTGTCCACCCAATCCACACATTCACGATGTATCAACCTTCAGAAAAAAAATTCATAAATGCAATGAGGATGGCGGGGGTGTAGCTTCAAACCAAGCAAACTTATGTCCACGAGACGGAAAGCATTTGAAAAGTTGAAGACCATGGAACACGGAATCTCTACCTTGGCGACTGGAGCCATTTCCGTAGCCACATGCACTACAAAGTATTTCGGCCTTCTGTTCAAAATCAACACCCATATTCAAAAAGGATCAGAGAAACCAAAGTCGGGGGCTGGTCTGTCAGATCTCACAATACAAAACGGAAAAATGCAAAGCCAGTGAAGAAGTGGTCATTTCGGACCTAAGTATAACTGGATTTTGACAATTTCATGGATCTAACTCCGAGAGCACAATAAACTTTAAAATAAGACATACAGTTAAGCCAGATTTTATCAAGAAAAATGATGAAAATAGCCAGAGACTTAAGTTGTAGCTACCGAAAGGGTTATAAAAATTGTGTAAAATTTGGTGAAGTTGATTGCCTGTGCTGCATACTTGAAGCCACCTCAGCGATCGACACAGAAGAAACGGACAACAAGTGGAACCCTAAAAATGGCGATTGATCAAAGCGAGCGTTACCTTTTGAGAGATGCCGGACGATCAAGGGTGTTGAGGAACCCAGCGACGAGGTTCTCGACCTGCTTCTCGGAGTTAATCCTCGGGACGCCCTTCGAGACGCCCGGCGCAACACGGCGTCCCCTCGGCCTCGGAACCACCACTCGCGGCATAGCTTGCTCCGTGACGTATCCGTTGGGATTTTCGTAACGAGACGAGACCAGAGCGCTACTACTCCTCACAAGCTGAGCACACCACAGTCCGAAATTTGAAAAGTCAAGACATTTCTCTCACAGCCAATCGCCTTCTAAAAATCGGCCGTACTTTTTCCATAACTCAAATGGCAACCTAATCTCTAAAGTTTCCTCAAATAGGGTTAAAAGTGACACAAGAAAGTTGGACCACTTTCTATTCTGATGACGTCTACACATAGTTGCCACATTAGCAAACATGTGCCAGCTCGGTTACAAGCAAGAACACAAAAATCTTCGAAAAAAACTGGACGTGGGTCCATATCAAGTGGCAGCAAAGTTGTGCTCAGCAAAGGCTAGCATTCGGTTTACCTGCTGTTCGCTTGTGGTAGTGATCTCCGGAGTTGCCGGGGGCAGGCTCATTTTGGACCGGCGTTCAGAAAGGCGACACTACTACTGCTGCTTCTGTACCACCACGACGTCGTCACAAAAGCCATGATCAGCACTAACAAAGTTCGTTACTCTCTCGATCAACCAACCTCTGCAATAGAAGCTTGTCGAGTGCTGCTCAGGGTACATCCTTGGAGACAATGTACTAGAAGGTAATGTCCCTTGAGCAGCAACCGACCAACATTTCTACAGCTTCACAAAATAAACGAGCAAGGGTGACAGTGTTGCTTACTGATATATATTCACCAACTCTTCAACACCACAGTCGTGAAATCACCAGCCACCTTGCCTTACCAGCTCCAAATCCCTTACAATCTTCAGTCACCACCACTACTCCAAGAGTTGCAAAGAAAAGTCGGCTGTAATCTTCTCCACGATAGTCGGTACACCGACCCTTTCTATGCGACTGAAACTCCGACCACCGACGCAAAGACAAACCTCGAGGCTTTTGCGGAGATTCTTTACCTCGGGATGCCAAAATGCAGAGGAAAAGTCGAGGTAGGAACTCTAACGGCTGATCGATCAAACTTGAGAACAACAAAGGACCGATCGATCGATCAACACACTCGTAGCACAAGATCTGATCAGTACTGTAAGCCTAACACAACCGTGATCGAAACTTCAGTGTTGCAATGCAAAAGAAAAGTACGTGACAAAACTCTCTGGAAATCTTTTACTCAGATCGGACGACGGAAAGTTGATGACAACGCATGCATGGACTGGAGTGTAGTCGATGATCTGAAGAAAGTGGACTAAGAAAGCTTCACGCTCGTTTCTCTGTGTCTACTAGATCGGAGCTCGCATGGATGTGCACTTGAGAGATGATAACATAAACGCGACTTGGAAGTTGAGTGCACGAAGTGATCGTGGAGCAAACGGCGGAGGAGACATGGGTTATATAAGGAGAAGTAGGATGGTGACTCAGCTTTCAAGGAACAGTTCCGAGTTGCATTGACAATTCAAAAAGGAGGCCGGTGGCTCATACACTCATAGCTGTCGTTTCTTCCTTTTTTGGAACCATGATTACGGATAATGGAGAGCTCGCCACTTGGCACGGGCCACCTGGCAATCTCCCAGAGACTTGGGGGGTCTGGTAGTTGCGGCTCCTCATTAATGGCAGGGCCGTAGGGCCGTATCCAGTGGGCGTTCTTCAGAAGATCTGCTTTGGCTTCAACTGATTGTGTTTTGCAGATACGGAGCATTGAGCACAGGTCGTAGATTTAGCTCATACGTATAAGAATGGGAAAGTTTCATGGATACCCCTGAAGTTTGCCATATTTCATAGACACCCCTGCTTTTTCAGAAATTTCACAAATATACTTGGACCAAAATTTTCAGGCGTCTGTTTTGTTGTGCATGTCACTTTCTTGTTTCTTTTGTGTGCACACATAACCAGAAAGAAATTGTGTGCGCATAAATGGAGAAGAAAGTGACATGCACAAAACAAACACTTGAAAATTTTGGTCCAAGCGTATTTGTGAAATTTCTAAAAAAGTGGGAGTATCTATAAAAACTGGCAAACTTCAAGGGTATCCATGAAATTTTCTCTATTAAGAATTAGTTTTAGGAGTTTGATATATGTACACCGGGCATTTGTTATAGCTAAAATTTGATGGATACCCCTAAAATTTTGCAAAATTTTTACATATACCACTGGTTTTTTTAGAAATATCCTTGTATAATAATTTTCACTTATGTGCATGCCACTTCCTACTTCTTTTGTGAGCATGCAAAATGGGATAGAAGTAGAGTGCGCACAAAGGGAGAAGGAAGTGGTGTGCACAACAAAACTAATGCATGAAAATTATGGTCCATGGGTGTTTGTGCAATTTCTGAAAAACCAAGGGCATCTCTACAAATATCACAAACTTCAAGGGTATCCATCAAAATTTTCCCTTTATTATATGTACATCAAGGGGTGGGCTGTGAAATTGATCAATTAGCAACCAACTAGCCCTCCTTGTGCAAGGTCATGTGCCATCTCTTTGCTTTCTTTCCCTCCCTTCCCAGCATGGTGTACTTCACATATGTATTTGTGGCGGCTAAGGTGGAAAAAAGTAGCTTTCTTTTACAAACAAGGATAAAAATAATAATTTACCCCCTATTTTGGCGTCATTCAATTATATCTTCCTTTGTAGTTCAAACAAAATCAATGTCTCTAAATTCAAATTTGAATTTTCCAAATTCAACTTCTTGATGGTAAATGCCTAAAATTCACCCCCTCCCCCATACATAGTGTATATATAACAAATGCCCGATATACATATATCAATTCCCTAATCTTATTTGTACAAAATTGTGAAAACAACTTGGTTACATAAGAATTTTAGCATGTCTAATGTAGTGTGCTCTAAAAGGGACACTTCAAGGGTTGATCTATCTTTTCATGGCTTTAGAAGATAGGAAGTTTTTTTATGTCTAATTTTCAGATAAAGAGAAATAGATGTCAAACGTGACACAATTTTTTTCATATTTTTCAAAGCATTATTGAATTGTTGATGAACTTCCAAAGTTTTTTTTTGTAGTAAGGTAGGAGGTTCGAATTCCATTCAGGCTCGAATTCCATTCAGGCTCAAATTCCATTCAGGCTCAAATTCCATTCAGGCTCAAATTCCATTCAGGCTCAAATTCCATTCAGGCTCTAATTGCATTTGGCTCTAGGAATGGTTGACATTTGAGGTGAAATATCTAGTACTTTGGTTGATGAGTTAGGTAGGCTTAGATGGACAATTTATGAGCCTCCTACCTTAGACACCTATTTGTGCCTTGTGGGTCTCCTATAAAACAGTTCCCTTGCAACCTGTAAAGAGATGAGGTAAAACAAGAAGTATGATTGGATCTTGCAATAAAATACACATTTTCTTCTATGACTAGAGAGGTCCATTCAAGGACCACTTCATATCCATTCTTGAGCTAGCTATAGGGACGCTTCATATGAGAAGGTTGTAATTTGAGCACACTATTGTACCATAGAGCATGGTTCATTTATTTGGGGGTGATTTTTGCCTAAATCTTACCTCAATCTTCCATTGACAACTATTACACTAATAATATTGGGTGAAAAATGGATGAAAATACGAAATCATCAAATCCTTCTCCAAGTAAACATTAGATTTGTCAAAGTTTGGATGAAAATGATAATAATAATAATATTTTATGGATGAACACATACATTGGTCAATCTTTCTAATTTCATCCCATTTTTTCTTACCTGCTTGCATTCTAGGGTGCAAGTCGCTCTACCCTTGCCAAAACAAAAAGAAAAACCTAAAATAAATATCGCATTTAGGTTGTCTTAACAAATAAGTTGTCTTACCTTGGAAAGTTACCTCGTGACTCATTGCTTGGTCACTTGGAGGCACATTAAACTCTCAAAATTCTAGGATTTCACATGGTTTATAATGTAGAAGTAATTAATTTTTTTTTCAACATCGTTGATGTTGTTGTTAGACCAATTAAAATTTGTTCATTGCAATAACTACTAATGAAAGTTACTGTAGCCACAGTAAATATTTATATAGCATAAATTGTTGATAAATTAGTCTGGGCAACCTAAACGTAATATTCAGTGTAGGTTACAGTAGTCTACCACTTCGCGTTTCGAAATCGCATTAATTTCAGGTTTTTATTTTCTGGCTGTTAGGAAATCCATGTAGAACGTACGGCGCACCAATAGAAGGTGCACCACACCAAACGTGCCACCTGTTGAATACAAATGCATAAGAAAGCGATTTTAGAGCATACCTTAAGCTTAAGTTTTTATATCAAGGAACGTCAAGATTGGTTAGAAGAGTTGAAAGTCAAACTATTGACATGTGTCTTAAGATGTGACATGTATTACAGTAGTTTAACTATAAAGATGGCACACATTTTCTCAAAATCCACTAAGCTTACACTAAATATTGCATTTAGGTTTAGGTTGCCTTGATAATTAGGTTACCTTAGTATAGAAAGTTACCTCATGACTCATCATTTGGCCACTTGGAGATGCATGAAACTTTCTAAATTCTAGGATTTTACATGGTTACAATCCGGATGTTGATAATTTGTTTTTCTACATAATCATTGTTCTTGTCAACCTTACAAACAAAATCATTGCAATAATTGCTAGTGAAAGTTACTGTAGCAACAATAACTATATAGTGTGAAATGTTGAGAAATTAGTCTCGGGCAACCTGAAGCAATATTCAGTGTAGATATTTAGGTGGTAAACTTAGATTTGATGTTAAATCAAAAATGGATCTCATTTGAATATTAATCCAACCGTATAAATGGGAAGAACATATTGTTTGTTGTAGAGCACAATCCATGGGGAGGTTTTTTTTTAAAACGGGTACATTTCCTACTCTTTCCTAGTCCACTTGGTCTTTTTTCTTTTGAGGTGCATGCCACACCGGAACTATGATAAAAGCAAGAGCAATTTAACAATTAAGCTACTCCTAGGCAATGCTCAAATATCCTTGGCTGAAACATATCAAGTACCACCATCTTGAAACCAAAGATTGAGTTTTGAAAAAACATTTGGATTGTAAATTGGAAGTCCACATGTTTTTTTGGAGTTTAGTTAGTACATCAACAAGACATGCAAATCAAAATTCATTAAACAATGTTTTTTCAAAAATTCTCTACAAGTATCATTTAATCTTGAGGTCAAACATTTCTATGAATTAGCGTAGATATATCTAAAATAAACACTATTTTTCCAAAAAAGAGTTGCTTCAAATTTTATATTATCAAAAAAAAATTTGTCCTTCCAAAGCAATTCTTATCATTATTTATAAATTCTTCAATGTAAGTTTTTTTCCTAAGCCTAGTTTTTATCAAATTTTGAATTGAAAATGTTGTGTAGAAGTAGTTGTACAACACATTATTGTACTTTGCCCAATTCATGCAACACATGTAGATTAGGGTAGCATATTTGAAGACTATGAATCCAAGTAATCATGCCACACATGTATTCTTCACATGTTCAAAAATTATTTGAAGAGTTTAGAAGGTCAGAAAAAAAATTCATCATGGAAAAGTTCATGAGTTGATTTCTCACAATTTCCAATTTCATTTAGCCCATTTCCTCATCTACAAGTGCAAGTTTGGCTAAATTTCTTGAAGATGAAATTGTAATTCTATTGATTTCTTGAAACCATGCTTTTATGGTTGGAAGCAAAATTGCCAACTTTCATTCTATTTTGGCAATTCCAAAAAAAAAGTCAGCTAGCTTGTAATTAAAAGTAGGTTCTCCCTTGACATAGTTGTAGTGTGTCAAGATTTCAACCAAATCCTACTAATGGATGTGAAATATCCTCAAAATATCATAATGATTGAGTGAGTCATGGGTGGAATTTTTAGTTTTTCAAGCTTGTGTGATTTTGGATGTATATGCTTCATGTGACCTATGCTTGAAAAGAGCCTTATATTTTTAGAAAGGAAGGTTTCCCACCTTTCCAATGAGACTAGTCTTACATAAAATGGATAAAACTAGCAATCACAAGGTGTAGCTAAGTGGACAAAAAGAGTCAAAAATCTCATCTACAAGAAATTTGATAAATGACATGGAAAATTCAATTGGTGAAAACAATCAGGAATTGGCCTTAAATGTAGGATGACAAGTTTTAAAAATGAAATGACATCACCTTTTCAATAGATCTTCAAATACTTCAATTATATTGCTATTGTATAGAGAAACAATACTAGTGTATTTCTTAAGCAACATGAAAATGTTTAGATTGTACATTTTGAGAATGTGGCATTATTCTTGGATATTTGATGTATTGTGTTGTTGCTTTGATCCATCTTTGACCAAAAATGAATACATATTTTGAGACCACGTTGTATAAACACTGTTATTTGCCAATTGATATACCTAATTCCACTATTGTTTTTTAGTTGGTTGCAAAAAATTTGTGGTTACATGCGTTTGTCAAGTTCAAATTCCAAATTGTTGAGCAATTTTATTTTGTAAACCAAAAACCACTTTTTGTAACCAAAATATGGTTGCATGGTAACCTATAAACGACCAACCAACCATAAAACATAGTATGTATGCTGCTGTATAATTGGCATTTGCTATCAACAAAAAGTTTTAATTTGGGATCTTGACTAGCTCACTAGAATTGCATTGATCTATATTCTAACTTTTTTGTTGATCTCAAATGTAGTAAAGATGTGAATGCATTTCAAATACAAGAGAAACACATCATATTGTACTCCTTGCGGCGGTCGGTTGGTTGTTTAAGGGTTAAAGGGTTAAGAACTAGGAAGGGGATATAGTGCAAAATACTAAGTCCCAACTTTTGACTCTACACCAATCATATTCTCAAATTTCAGTAGGACTTGGGAAGTGGGACATAGTGTAAACTACACCTTATTCTACACAATGGCAAGCTTTATATTGTACATAGAATTGCCTTCATTTAACCCCTAAAGGACGAGGCAACCCTTTGCGACCAGTACAATATGGGGTATTTTTCTTGTATTTGAAGTGCATCCACACCTTTATTACATTTGAGGTCAACAAAGAAGTTAAAATATAGATCAATGTTGTTCTAGTGAGGTAGTCAAGATCTCAAATTAAAACTTTTTGTTGGTAGCAAATGCTAGTTATACAATAACGTACGTAGTATGTATTATGGTAGCCTCGTCCTTTAACCCCTAAGTGACGAATTGACCATTTTCTGGTTGCTACCCTTTTTTTTTGAGCTGCCTGAGGAGACAAAAAAAAACTTTTTTCAAAAAAACGTTTATTTCTTATAATACAAAATCTAAGTCTACTTTCCAATTTAATTTGAATCATGTCAATCCAAATTAAACTCCACGAAGGAGAATTTTTCAAAGACAAACACTCCAATATTTGCTAGTGTTGTAAAATTTGCTATTTTGGGAAACTAATGATGTTCTCTCCTTTCAAAATATTGCATTTTTGAAGCTTAGGATAGAATGTCTAGTTTTAACCAACCAAACCAAATTTTGAAATCTATGAGTAAAATTTGTAATTTTGGTGAATATTTAAAGGTAAATTCTTCTAAATTCATTACATAAAAATCCAAATCTTTTTTTTGAGTGTTTGACTATATGGATAATTACTAAACATTATGATTTTTATGTTCTCTTTTGAAACAAACTTCATCAAAGTTACATAAGTATCATTTTAGAACACATCTATGTTTTGCCCTTACCCCCTTGGGCCTTTACGGGTTAAGGGTTAAGAGTTGCCATGTGACAGCCATAAATTTCTAGGGTTATGTGACCATACAATGAATGTAGATATGAACTCTTAAACAATGTTTAAACCATTTTGTGGCTTTTGGATGATTGAACATTGATGTAGATAGTGGAATATCATTGTTTCTCATTCAAGATTTCATTTAGACATAGATAAGGTAATTTAGAACATGTAGATGGAAAGTTTTTGCTTGCACAATGTTCACATAAGGGTCACACTTGCCAATTGAGTAGTAAAGATGCACTGCCATACAATGTATTTTAAGTTATGAGAATCATTTTACCAAAACTCAGTGTGAGTTATTCTAGTGATATGTATTTAATTTGAGTAGAATTAGCAATAGAAAGTTTACCAAATCTAGTTTCTTCTTGTACTTTAAGTTTCTGAAAAAACCTAAGCTTTGGAATTTCTATTACTATCACAAATTGAATACCTATTACCATGGGATGGTTATTTTTTCTAATTTCACTAACATGGGAAGAAGGTTACCATCATGATGATTTTCATTGAGATTCACATCCATGATAATAAAAATTGGCGTAATTGAATATATTTTGTAATTAATATGAATTTCTATAGCATTTGCTTCAAAAATTTACAAAAATTTCAAAATTTCAAAATTTCACCTAAATTTACAAATATTTTTTATACATGTAGTATGCACATACTTTCTTCTTCTAAAATTATAATATTGAATTTTGATGTTAATTATATTGCCAAAATAAATTGTAGAAGAAGATTGTAGTTTAGTATAAACCCTATAGTTGTAGGCCCATCCTTTAAGTATTAAAGTTTAACCCCTCAACAACGGCCCTACAATCCAAAACACACCTCTAGCCAATTTTCAGTCCAAAATTGCAGCGGCAGGTGGCTTGAACGTGCAGAGAAAAAAAAGTTAAAGTAGTCGGCTTATAAATTGACCATGTAAAGGAAAGATGAAGTTTGTGCTAAAATAAAATCATATTAGCAATTGGAAATATTTTTGGTGGAAAGTCAAAGATGAAACAGTTCTACAACCATTTAATTTGAAATTTTCTAAGTTAGTATGAATTAACTACAATTTATCAAAGCAAAAGGTGCACAAGTAGCTATTCTTAATCATAAGTGGAAGCATTCATGATGCAAAGGCGGCTTGTAAATGGAGCACATGAGTCCTAAAAGCAACCATTACAAAACTAAGAATGCTCCAATGAGGCTCTTAAAGCGTGCAAGCACCCATTCCATATTCCAATGCTCAAATCATGATTAAGAACTTATTTTGATTTATTTTAGTATGAAATATATATATATATATATATATATATGTATATAGTGACTACCAGAATTGTCTCAATGTTTGCTTAGATGCCAAGTTTTTTTCAATATCTCCACTATATATAAGTGGCATTTTATCCTCAAAATTTTTGTGTGTGATCCTCGTGCAATCATGATCAAGCATGCCAAATTTCAGCTACTAAAAACCAAAATCCTATTTTTGGTAAATTGTTTTGTGTCAAAATCAAGAAAGTTGATTAAAAAACATTGGTGATGAATTTTTGAGATTTGATTGCATGTCTATGTTGGAGACATCCGTACTCACATCTTTGCTTCAAACAAACATTTCCAAAAAATCTATAAAAAATCTATAAAAAATCTTTAAAAATCTTTAAAAAATCTTACAATATTTTTATTTCAGGCCAAATTTAGTAAAATTGATAATTCTTCATGGAATCTATTTTTTGGCAAAATAACTCATATATTGTGATTAAGTTTGTACCTTTAAACATGATGATATGTTTATTTTGCCAAAAAATAATTTCCATGAAGAATTATCAATTTTACTAAATTTGGCCTGAAATCAAAATATTTTTAGATTTTTTTTAGATTTTTTAAAGATTTTTGGAAATGTTTGTTTGAAGCAAAGATGTGAGTATGGATGTCTCCAACATAGACATGCAATCAAATCTCAAAAATTCATCACCAATGTTTTTTAATCAACTTTCTTGATTTTGATACAAAAAAAATTACCAAAAATAGGATTTTGGTTTTTAGTAACTGAAATTTGGCATGCTAAATCATGATTGCACGAGGATCACACACAAAAATTTTGAGGATAAAATGCCACTTATATATAGTGGAGATATTATATATAGTGGAGATATTGAAAAAAACTTGGCGTCTAAGCAAACATTGAGACAATTTTGGGAGTCACTATATATATTATTGAAAGACAAAACTCAACACAATTATGGCCAATAAGCGCACTTAATGGTAGCTCATGTCACTCTCTTGAGGTTCTAAAACTATGCATACACAAGTACAATTTATGAATAAAGAAAATTTCATCCATTAAGAAGGCTTGGAGCACCATTTTAGTGACCCCTACTTGGACAACTCAAAACAATTGAACGCTTTGAGAGCTGACTACCTTATTTAGCTTTCTTTTGTTACTCCCAAGGTGTACTTGCTAGATCAGGAGCACAACAAATCTCACGCTGGACTTAACCCATGTAAGCTTACTCCCCTAGACGCCTAAAAGTGGCCTCACATGATTTCACATGCCTCCTTGAGGCACTGGATCTAAATTTTTGAACTTGCTATAAACTACAATTATCAAGGCATATAAATGGTCTATGCAAGTGGAGTAATGGCAAGGCAAGCCAATGTTGTGCAGTACAAGTACTTCAAGAGCTTCAATTGGGTGGAACACCTTATGATGCAAGGTGGTAAGTAGCATCTTCCAAGTTGTAGTCAATTCCCCTTGCAAGCTCCTTGCATGTGCTTTGTGGTAGTGGGAAATTTGCTGCCAAGGTGTTAAGCATGTACTAGATGCTTGTTGTGGCAACTGTCACCAATTGTGCCAGTCATCCTTTTTCGTGCGATGATATTTTGAAGCCCAAAAACTTAACACCCAAAAAAATATAGTCTTCCACAATTTGCAAGTGTGTGCATTCACATCTAATATTGCTACCCACAAAACTTGAGGTGGATCTTGGGCTTATAGAATTCGTAAAAAATAATAAATAGCAACTATTTGCCAAAAAATGAGATTTTGCCATCACATATTGTTTAATCAATTGTTATGATCTACCATCTCCCACAATCAATTATTCCTAAAATTTGCAAACCATATTCTAAGTAAGTGTTTCACTATTTTCAATGGTCACTTTTTGTAAATCATCCAATCAAATGAGATATGATGCATCAAAGTTGTAGGTCCTAAAACCTTGATTTTGGTGGAAATGGCTTGGGCGCTTAGGGATTAATGACTCTAGCACCTCGTTTGTAAGGTCAGGGTGATAAAGTTATGCTTTTCCTCATGTCAGAGAATGTAGAGTTTGGAAATTTACAATCAAGAAATTGATTTCAAAAATTTTGGATTCACATTTTGATTCAAAGACTTTGATTTGGTATAGGAATTATAAGAGGGAATAAAAATAACCAACTCCAAAATAGGAGCAAATACTTCCTTCTACCTTGGTTCAAAAAATAGCATAGTATTTTTCTTGGCCCCACAAACAAGGTGCTAATGTCATTCAATCCAATGTGAGATTTGGTGTGCTCTACTAAACTGTTGGGTAATTTAGAAATTGCATAATTCATGCAAATTTGCCATCAAGCACAAAGTGGGAAACTTTAGTTTGTATTAGATTTCCAACAATTAACGAGACATAGTTAATGGACAATTATTATGTCTACTTAGCAATGAAGGATCCTATGTGGCTTACTATGTCAATGTTGTATGCTTGTTACCTTATTCAATTTTTAATATGCTCCACATATAAGTCATGTGTGTGGAAAGCGAGACATGGCTACTACAATGGCTAAGTCTCAATTGGTGATATGACAACCTCAAATTGCAAGGCACAATGTTGTTGCAATAGTGCATGTGAAGTGGGCAACATTGCAATTTCTTATTTGCAATGTTTTAAGATTGGTTTGGGTTTTCTTCAAAAAAACATTAATTGTCAAACTTCCTTTGAGGTTGTTGTGGACATCAAACCAACAGTTGGCAATTTGAGTGGTACAAGGGCCAAACTCCAAGCTAGTTGCTCTTTGTAGTATCCTACAAACCTCTTCTATACCAAACACTTCTTTTTTTGGAACTTTTCTCCAAATGTGCTAAAATTTGCATAAGCATTGGTCTAAAGCAATTGCACATTTATTTAACTTTTTGTTCTATTCTATGCACCAAGTCATGCAAGATTCCTTGCAAAGGTGCTTGAGACATTGAAATAGCCTCTCAAGTTGAAGAACTTTACCACCTTTTGTTGATGTAATCAAAAAATTAGATGGTGAATTCATGCAAAATTATTCTCTTTCAATTTGTTGTTAAGTTGAATATGTAATTCAATTATCAAATTTGCAACAATTTTGCATGTTCCAAAAAATGTACAAAAATGTGCTTGGGTCTAAAAGCATCTCAACCACATCATGAGTTGTGAAGGTTTAAGGGATTAAGGTGGAGGTATTCATTATCAACCACACCCCGCACTTGATCTATAGAGTAGGAGATTACTAAATAGGGGTAGGAATTTATCTTAGAAATTCAATGAACACATTGGTTTGAATTTGGTGCAAGGTGTGAAAGCTTGGAGTTCTATAGTGAGCAATTACTAATCAATAATTGGGATAGTAATTATTTTCAATTACAATAGCACTGTGTTTACAACTAAGTCATAAAGCATGTCCTTTGCTTCCAGTGCCACAACAAACAAGAAGTGATCTCTTTGTTGAGCATTAATGCAAGAGTCTAAACATTGGTGATTGGAATATAACACTTTTTGGCTCCCAAAAGTCATAGTAATTTCAGTTTGCAAATAAAATTATGAAAAAATTGCAATTCCAATATTTCCTATTTTCCTATGCAATAAAACATGCGTTGCCTCAAACTCTTTACAATTTGTTGCACAATTGCTTAAACAATTGGGTATGAGTGCACTCAACTTAACCCCAAGGGTACGTTTATACCAAGGTGATAAACAAGTGAGTAAAAGTAAAATAATCTTGTAGGTTTGAAAACAATAATTTAGAATGTAACCCATTGGAGAGGAAACATATTTGCCATACTTGAGAGCACATTCATACACAAGGGGGAAAGCTAACCTTCAAGGAGTGAGCATGGGACAAGAAGACTCCACTCCACCCACAAGGTTTAACCCCTAAAGGATCAAATGTCCTCTTGGAGGACAAGTGGTACTTTGGGCATGTACCTTTGGATAAGTTAGTTTTTGTAATTCTTTGAAACTTTTATTGAAGATGGGAATTCAAAGACCTAAGTGGGCATCCATTTTTTTTTCATTTTGACATTTGACAAAGAAGATATAGATGAATTTATGGAAATTTTGGGAGGATTGCCCTTCTAGGTAGCCCAAAATACTTCTTTAAAACTCACATTTAATTTTTTTTTGAAATCAATTCTTTAGATTTTTTTCATATGTAGGAAGCTTTGAATCATTCAATTTCAATCAATGAGATGAAATTTATGAGGAGTTTTTGTATGGGGGCAGTTATGGATTCTCAATTCTAATAGAAACTTTGAAGTATTTTTATTAATTTTTGATATTTTTGATATTTTGGAAAAAACAAACAAACAAAATGAAGTAGATTGTTTACTACAACATTAGGACTGTTGGAATTTGCATTTTTCATTTCAATAATTAAATTCTCAACAATTTAGAGTTTTGACTCATTCTATAGTTCTTTTTACTTACTATTTTTTCCCATATGTTTTATAGTTCCAATTGATTTGAAAATTCTCCCACATATACCTAACTTGATCTCCTACACAAAAAATAAAAGCACAACATTAGGTAGAGCAAGTTTTTCATGTAAGAGTGGTCAAAGGCTTCTATAATTTATTAGCAACAAGGAAAAAAACATTTTCCCTTGAAGTCAAATATAAACATGTCCCTCCTCTCCATCTAGAATGACCTGATTTTTTTCCTACAAGTACCTCTTCTAGTCTAAGACAAGATCCTATAATTGGATTTCCAAAAAAAAAGAACTACCTTCTTACTCATCCCTTAGAAGTGGCAGTTTTCAGTAATTTTGGCAGAAAAAGGGGATTGGTCCTTTAAGGGTTAGATATCCTCACTATCACCTTCCACATCTAAACTTTTGAAAACTATTATTCCATGAGAGCAAATTATAACCCTCACAAGTTTGAGATGTAATATATCCACTTGCCATGTCACATGCCACATTATATCAAGGTTTAAATTAGACCTTTTGGTGGAAACACTTAATATGAATTTGAAATCTTTAAAGTCATAAGTTTCATTTTTTTTCTTCCAACTCAAATGCTCCCTACGAGTGAAAGGTGAAGCATGTAAATCTTGAAGCAAACTAAACCAAGACATAAAAATATTTCAAAATTAGATTTTTATTTTTAAAGTATTTTGATTTCTTTTTTCCAGTGCATAGAATAATTCGAAACCTTACAGAAAAATGAAAAACAATTGGAGAATAGACCAAAAGAAAAGTTCTAATCAAAATTGGATGTACTTCATTTGTTTCATACATGCTCCAAGCATTTGCAATCTATCATTACATACAACTGCACTTTACGACGAGATTTTCTTGGGGTTTTTCATTGATTAAGTAACATTGGATAAGTAGCTTCATCCAAATTTTAGTGCACCCGATGTTTTTTTTAAGAGAGAATATGACAATTTTATCTAACCTTTTTTTATGTTAGAGGTAAATAGTGTCAAAAATGAGGAAAATTTAGTGCAAAAATCTGCCTTATTTTTTTTCATACTCTTAGGGGTTAAAATATCCGAGAGGTTAACCCTTAACCTCTAAAGGACCATTGTCCCTACGGGGGACAAATGGGATTTTAGGCAAATACCTACGTCCTCAATTTTTTTCATGATTTTTTAAAACTCTTTTTTGAAAATAGAAAAATACATTAATTTTTGGGAAATATAAATTTGATTCCAGTCTATGACCAAAAGCAAAAGTTATGCCCAAATAAGCACAAAATTGGGGAGTCCGGGCAACAAATTTTTTTTTTACAAAAACTTGATTTTTTTTAATTTTTTTTTTCTCATAGATTACATCTTTGTCTACATCTAAAACTTTGATTCATTTCATTTGGACTAGTTATGATAAAGTTATGGACAATTTTGTTTTTTGGGCAATTCAAGCATCTTCTTGAAAAAATAACTTATAAACTTCATTTAAGAATGCAAGTTTAACATTTTTTCAAAAAAAATTGTTAGACAAGGTGGATTTTTCTTTTTAGAACAGTCTCACTAATGGGATTATTGTGCTTCAATTCCATTGCAAGGTTATTAACAATTTAAGTTTTTATTCAATCTCATATCTACTTTTAACTATATTTTTTAAGAATGAAAATTAAGTATTTTTTATTTCAAAATTTATTCTGAGATTGCCAACTCAACCTCCTACCACAAAATAATAAAGTTCCAAACTATGTGGTGCAAAAATTTGAAGTTAAAAAAATTCAAAGTCAAATAATCTAGTCATGCAAAGTGCAAAAAGGCTTGTTTTTAACACTTTGAACTCAAATATCTTGCAATCTGTGCAGTCAAAGATTTTGAAATTTGTTACACACATTTTTATACAGTCTAATATAAGATCCTATGGTCAGATGTGTAAAAAAATCAATTTTCAAACTTTTTACTCTTTGCCATAGAAGTGGCAATTTTGAGTGTCTTTTGACAAAATAAAGGCCATGGTCCTTTAGGGGTTAAAGGACTGAGCTTCTATAATACCTAATATGTACGTTGTTGTATAACTCGCATTTTTTTACCAACAAAAGGTTTTAATTTGGGATCTTGACTACCTCACTAGAACATCATTGATCAATATTCTAACTTCTTTGTTGATCTCAAATGTAATAAATGTGTGAATGCACTCCAAATACAAGAAAAAACCCCATATTGTATTGATCTTAAAGGGCTACTTGGTCCTTTAGGGGTAAAAATATCTAGGACATGAGTCTATCATTACTCCACCCCAATTCAATTCACCAATTTCCATTGTTAAGTTAATAAAAACCACCAAACAGTGATGTCCAAGGATGTGGTCCCAAGAGCCTGAAAGGCATTTATGGTTAACCCCTGAGCGCCCAAGAGACATTATATTGTCTCTCCAAAAGCCGAGTCAACGCAAGTTTGACTGCTGTAATCTCATTGCTCCTTTGGTCAAACCACCTCAAATCAAGTCCATCACAATGGAGATGCTTTCTACTAACAATTTGTACGGTTCAATCTTGTAGATTGTAAATTTTAGTGCATAGGGGCAGTTTAATTGCAAGTAGGTCACGTTTTTTTGGTTTCAAGTTTGGGCGGTTAGGGGTTAATCCCTAAATCCCTGAATGTCCCCTTAGGGGACAAATGGGATTTTGGGCAAGTACCTACAACCTCAATTTTTGTCCTGATTTTTTGAAACCTTTTTTGAAGATAGGAAAACACATTAGCTTTTGGGGAATATAATTTTTATTCCAATCAATGCCCAAAAGCAAAAGTTATGCCTAGATAAGCAAAAATTTATGCAAATTGGGCAGCAAAAAAAATTACAAAAATCGATTTTTTTAAATTTTTGTTTTTTTGTCATAGGATATAATTTTGTCTACATCTGAAGCTTTGATCCATTCCATTTGGACTAGTTGTGAGAAAGATATGGACAATCTTGTTTTTTGGGCAAATCAAGCATCTTCTTGAAAAAATAACTTTTAAACTTCATTTTTGAATGCAAGTTTAACAATTTTTCAAAAAAAATTGTTGTAGAGGGTGAAGTTTGCTTGCCAGAACAACCTCGCCATTGCAATTATTGAGTTTCAATTCCATTACAAGGTTACTAACAATTTAAGTTTTTGTTTAATCTTATCCCTTTTTCTATCTAATGTTTTTTTTAAAAATGAAAATAAAATATTTTTTGTTTTGATTTTTTTCCAAAGATTCTCAACTCAATTTCCTACCATGAAAAAATAAACATGAAATTGTAGTGCAAAAATTTGAAGTTAAAAAAGTTCAAAGTCAAATAGTCTAGTTGTTACGAACTAGTTTGTAATGACTGCTACGTTGGTTAGAGGTTGGTTACCCTTCCTCTTTTCTTCTTAAACCAAGTGAGGAGGTTTGTTCCTCACTTGACATTTTGCTTAATACAATGGAATACTTTCAATGTTACCTTTGCGTCTCTTAGTGTTTGTTTCTACATTAGGTTATGATCTCAAAATAGGAAAGGAATGTCAACTCTTGATCTTGTATTGTAACATAATGTCAAGTCCTTGAGAGTCCACATTCGGATGAGGAGGCAACCGGGTAGGGATGTATTTGGTTTTGACAAATGTGGGATGTTGCCTTTTGGGAAATTATTGTGAAGTAAATAGGCTCGAGAGTTCTTGCAAATTTTCTATGGTGGTAGGAGTAGCAAACAATTTGTGCTGTTTTTTTTTTTCAAAATTTTGGCATGTTCTACTCAACGTTTCAATGCGTTCTTGGGGTTGTTTGTTGATTCTATTAAGGAGGTGATTTTAGGTTTTGATGCATTCACCGTAGTTGGTAGGTAGGATAATGGCCAATTAATTGGTAGTGATTAGAAAAGAAAGAAGAGTAGAAGCATAAATGAAATAACGTTAGGGTTAGGAAATACTTGCATCAAGTAAATCATGTTGCAAGTTTCAACAATGCTTGTCTACAATGGCAAGATTGTGATGGGTGAAAAAGGTTGGAAAAGTCATGTTGTGAAGTTAGGTTGAGCTACCATGGATCGTGAGCACGTAGCCGGAAATCCGTGAGGGCTTATAATACCGAAAGAGGTGGGGTCGGAGTTGGCCTCATTCATACAACAACAAATTCAAAATGTGTTTCAAGCGGCGATCCCCCATTTGGTGCAAGAACTTTCAGAGCGTGCGACATTGAGGTCAGGACTGGTAGCGTCATCCACATCCGGGGAAGAAGGGCGAGCACCAAGAAGAATGGAAGAGCCTCGAGGTGATGGATTTCATATCAAAGAATAAAAAGTAGCGGAATCGGATAAATTTTCTGGAAAGAAGGGTAACGAGGTGTACTGATGGCTTGCACAATTGCGTTTGATATTCCGAGGTAAGCCACGCACTTATAATTCTGATGCCAATAAAATCGCTTATGCTTTTTTATATATAATAGAGGCTGCACAAAATTGGGCAATGCCACTTTTGCAAGCCTTTAATAAAGGACGTGATCATGAGTTGTTGACGAACTATGATGCTTTCCAGAAATCCATTATTGGGGTTTACGGTGACTTGGATAGACAAGGTAACGCAGAAGACCATTTAGGTTGGCTTAGGCAAACCGATTTGGCGGCATCATATATTTCTACGTTTAATGAATATGCCGCTCAAGTTGAATGGAATGAAGCTAGCTTGGTGGCTCGGTTTCAAGGAGGATTTAAAGATGAGATCTTGGATTCCATAGCTACGGCAGAGACCCAACCACAAAGACTTCAAGATTGGATAGCAATGGTGTCCCGGATTGATGAGAGACTATGGAACCGACGGTAAAATTGGCGGGTACAATCCGATTCCTAAAATGTTAGAGTTCCAACCACTCCTTTCTGTGATCCAAATGCGAGATCTCAAGCAAATTCAGGCCTAGTGCATATGGAGCTTGGCGCGACTCGAGCCACGCAAGCTTTGGCAAAAACGGCAGCGGAACGGCTAGAGTATCAATGCCAGGGGCGATGTTAGGGTTGCGGCAAACTAGGACATATATCAGAGCTAAGTGCTCCACAAATCCGTCTAGGCCACTTTCAATTTTGGCTACCATAAAGATGGAAGAAATAGCCTCGGAAAAAGAGGAAGCCCGGGACTGAGTGGGAAGATTCAGTACCTAGGCATTGTTCAGACGGCGGCGGCTACAATCCAGAAGCAAAGCACGAGCACAAAACGAGGGGATGATGAGCTTGATCATGAGCAAGGTTTGCAATGGAAGGAACCTCTAGTGATCCATAAAGATCCGGGAAATGTATTGACTTAATTGTCTCTACGGGCTACCTTGGATCCAGAGGCCCATGTAACGTTGGATGCCACAATCAACTCCATGGCGGCGTCCACCCTAGTGGACTCAGAAGCCACAGGAATTTTCATGCATCTCAGGTTTGCAGAAGAGTGCAATGCAATCCTAAAACTCAAGGGAGCACCAAGAAAAGTCCGGGTGATTGATGGCCAAATGATTAATTCCGGGCTTATTACACACAAAATGATGGTTGAACTTGTAATTGAGAGTCATCGTGAGAAGTTGGTGGCAGATATTACCAACACATGAAGATACCCATTTATTTTGGGCATCCCTTCATTGATTCGTCACGACTCAACTATTTGTTGGTCACAAAGGAGTGTAATGTTCAACTCAGCGTATTGTGGAGCAAATTGTACAATATCTGAAATAATAAGCCTCCATTCCAGAGTTGGGAATGATATTTGGCGACGGTCAACGGATGGTGGGATTACCGCGAGTGCATTGCATTCACAAAACAAAGTTCACGAAGGAAGAATAAAAAAAAAATTAGCAAAGGAAGAGGCGCCACGGACCTTACAAGCGCTGCGGGCTTGTCAGGACGCGCAATCAACCTGCGCGTCGATGCTGCGGGCCTATCGGGGCCTGTAGACAGCCTGTGCGTTGGCGCTGCGGGCCTGTCGGGACTGCCGGGACCTGCCGGGCGGGCCCAGGCAATAAGCTCCGCTCCGCCACCCGGCAATCCAATGCGGGCTGGCGGCTGCGGGCTGGCGGCTGAGAGCACCCCCGCCTAAGTACCCTCCATAGCACCCGGCATAGGGATACCGGGTGTAGGGGCCCGTAAGGGGCTTAGGGGTACAGGGCCCGATAAGCCAATGAAAGGTACTGGGCCCGTTACAAGAAACTTAATTGCTCTAACGCACTCCTTTATGTTAGCGGCCGCTTTTCGTTTTTCGGCAAAGGATGCAGAGATCTATGCACTCGATATTTCCGAGGTGAGTCTTTCTACTACAAAGAATTCTTCAATTCCAGAAGAATACCGCGACTTGAGTGGAGCTTTTAGTGAGCAGGCATCAAATGAGTTGCCAAAACACGGCGTGGCAGACATGAAGATTAAATTCAAGCAGGGCCAAGAGCCACAAAATACTGGTCTTCGACCTATGTCATCGGCAGAATTAGAAGAGCTTTGCAAGTATTTAGAGGAAAATTTGGGGAAAAGATGGATTCGACAGTCCAAATTCCCGGTATCGGCACCAATTGTATTTGTCAAAAAGAAAGATGGTTCTATCAGAGTTTGCGTAGATTATCAAAATTTGAATAAAGTCACAATTCGAAATCGCTACCCGTTACCCCTTATTCCGGAGCTCACAGACCGGTTGGTGGGAGCAAAGAGTTTCACTAAGCTGGATATAAGACAAGCGTACCACTAAGTGCAGATGACATTGGGACATGAGTTCAAAACGGCATTCAAAACACAGTATGGGTTGTTCAAATATTTAGTGATGTCTTTTGGATTAACCAATGCACCTGCCCAATTTCAATCTTACATGCAGGAGATCTTTGGAGATCTATTGGACATTTCCGTAGTAATACATTTGAACAACATTCTCATTTTTTCAAAAGATCTGGAAGAACATGTACAAGTCATGCGGAAAGTTCTTCAACAATTGAAGAAACATGAACTTTATGCCAAAGAATCAAAGTGTCAGTTTCATTGTCAGTTCGTTGAGTTTTTAGGAATGGTGGTGTCTGCTAAAGGGTTGGAAATGTGCTAGGACAAGGTTCAAACCATTAAGGATTGGCCCACACCAAAACCGTGAAGGAAGTGCAAGCATTCTTTGGCTTTGCCAAATTTTATCGGCGTTTTATATGTGATTATTTTAGGATTGCCGTTCCCTTTATCATGCTGACAAAAAAAGATAAAAAATTTGAATAGACCACAAAAGTGGACCGGGCTTTCATGGAACTTTGATCAAGATTTCTCTAAGCACCGGTATTGCTCTACCTTAATTTTGAACGACCCTTCATTGTAGAGGCAGACGCATCCGATGTGGCAACAGGAGTTATTCTTTCGCAACACGGGGATGATGGGCATCTCCACCCTTGTCCGTTCCGTAGTTCAAAGATGTCTCCAGCAGAACAAAACTATGATATCTATGATAAGGAGCTCTTAAGTATAATTTTGGCGTTTCAAGCCTGGCGGGTATATTTGGAAGGATCACCGTATCAAACCCGGATATTCTTGGACCACAAAAATTTGGAGTATTTTCTTACTACAAAACAGTTAAACCAACGCCAAGCTCGATGGTCTGAATTCCTATCTGCTTTTAACTTTGAAATTCACCATCGGGCGGGATCGCTAAATGGAAGGGCAAACACTCTTTCTAGACGAGTGGATGTCACCAAGGGACAAAATAAAGAGAATTAACCCTTATTGCGATTGGCTGCGCTTGAGTCTCATGAACTGGTATGGGCCGATATACAGATTATAGAACGATTTAAGAAAGCGTTGCAAGAGGATGCCACACTACAACCACTATTGTCATTTTTCAAAAACAATTCTAAGCAACCTTTTCAAGATATACGCCGACGACTTCAAGAATACACATGGAATCTTTTGCTTTAAAGATTTGATATATGTACCAAACGATAAGGAACTCAAGCAACAAATTTTGCGATTTCGACATGATGCACGAGCCGCGAGACACCAAGAAAAAGCTAAACTTGGGATTTGGTTAGCCAAATTTTTTATTGGCTCACATTACGCCGCTATGTTCACCGGTACGTTGAGGGATGTGACTTGTGTCAACGGTAGAAATCAACTCACCATCCTAGATATGGACTAATGCAATCCATTCCGGCCAGTCATGCACCGTGGAAAAGAATTTCTACCAATTTCATAGTAAAATTACTAAATAGCAATGGACATGACTCTATCGTGGTGGTGGTCGATAAAAACACCAAATTAGGCCACCTTATTCTTACAAAGGAAACAGTTACCTCTAACAAAACCGCTTCATTATATCTACATAATATTTGGAAGCTTCATGGCATACCGGAGGAGGTAATTTTGGATCGTGGACTAGTGTTTGTCTTTAAGTTCATGAGAAGACTTTGCAAACTCCTTAGGATTCGGCCATCTCCAACCACAGCTTTTCATCTTCAGGCGGACGGGCAAACCGAAAGGGTAAATCAAGTGCTTGAGCAATTTCTTCGAACTGTTACTACAACTCGGCAAGATGATTGGGCCGATTTCCTCCCAATAGCGGAATTTGCGTATAACAACGCAAGTCATTCTGCAACAGGGTTCTCTCCTTTCTATGCCACTTATGGTTATCATCCGGCATTTTCGGTTTCTACACCAACCACATTTACAGTGCCTACGGCGGAAGACTGAGTGCAACACTTACAACAAGTCCACAAAAAACTTAAGGTCATGATAAAAATTGCAGGAGAGGACGCCAAACGCAACTATGATCGCGGGGTACAATTACAACCAACATTTCAAATAGCGACAAGGTTCTTTTTTGGCACGATAATATAACAACAACGGAGCCGTCTCGGAAACTAGCCTCAAAGTTTTTGGGACCATTTACAGTAATTGCTAAACTTTTCGATGTTGTTTATCGCTTACAATTACCAAAAACATTGCAAATTTTGAAAGATATTGTCATGATTTCATTTCGGGACGACGTTAATTACTACCCCCACCAATTACCACTTCTGATGGAAATGTTGAATGGGAAGTCCACGAAGTTTTTAATTCACAGATTTTTGGTTAGGAAAGAAGATTGCAATATCTAGTCTCTTGGGAGGGCTACGGACCAGAAGAGAATTCTTGGGAGCCGACGGCGAATTTAGAGAATGCACCACTAGCGGTGGCAAAGTTTCATAAAAAGCACTCTAGGGCGCCGGCACCGAACCGTAAGAAAACTCTACTTAAGAAGGGGGATAATGTTATGAACTAGTTTGTAATGACGGTTATGTTGGTTAGAAGTTGGCTACCCTTCCTCTTTCCTTCTTAAACCAAGTGTAGAGGTTTGTTCCTCATTTGACATTTTGCTTAATACAATGGAATACTTTCAATGTCACCTTTGCGTCTCTTAATGTTTGTTTCTACATTAGGTTATGATCTCAAAATAGGAAAGGAATGTCGACTTTTGATCTTGTACCGTAACACTAGTCATGCAAGGTGCAAAAAAGTTTGTTTTTTACACTTTGAATGCAAGTATCTTACAATCTATGTGGTTAAAGTTTTTGAATTTTTGTTTCCACATTCTTATACTAGTCTAGTACAAGATCCTACGATTAAATATGCAAAAAGACCAATTTTCAAAAAAAATTACTCTTTGCAATAGAAATGGCAATTTTGAGTGTCTTTTGACAAAATAAAGGCCACAGGAATTTAGGGGTTAACCCTTAAAGGACCGAGGAGCCCTTTACGGCCATTACAATATTTTGTATTTTCTTATATTTGAAATGCATCCACACCTTTACTACATTTGAGATTAACGAAGAAGTTAGAATATAGATCAATGCGATTCTAGTGAGCTAGTCAAGATCCCAAATTAAAACTATTTATTGGTAGCAAATGCCAGCTATACGGCAACGTATTTACTATGTAATACGTAGAGCGGTCCTTTAAGGGTTAAAAGTCAACAAAGAATTCTGAATGTAGATTCGCGGCTACATGTCTGTCCGCTAATTTCTTCGTCCCCTAATCCGGTAAGTACTGCTCACAAACATCCGTCACTAACATCTAGGACGTTCAAAGATATTCGACTGACGAGTGACGAGACCTCCTGCAGGTCAGACGTGTGGAAGAAGGCGAGGTTTGCAGCGTCGAAATTTGACCACGGAGGAGCTTCTGCCGCTTTCGGATGCTGCTTAGGGTTTCATAAGCAATTTCGCCGTCTCTTGGCGCTCCTTTCGACACAAATCTCGTAAACAGTGATGCGAAAATGACTCAGAAATGACCTGAGGAAAATGAACACAGTACTATAATGAGGAGTGACGCAACTCTCTTTTTTGCAGGTGCGTGTGTCGCGTGAACGGAGCTTCAAATCCTCAAATCTCTTCAGCTCGTTCTAAACTTAACTTAATTGGAGAGATTTCTCTTAGCGTGCGAGGGAAAAACGGTTGCGGATACAGAGTATCTGTTACGGAATTCCTCTTTCAAGAATATTTTATCATGATTGTGTGAGTTGATAGAAGAGTTGCTACAACGGCTCTTGTACTCATTTCTTTCTTTTCGGCAATCACAGAATGTTATAACCACACTGAAAGTGTAGTACATTTGGACGATGAAGTGGACGTGACGGAGTAGAGACTTGATGTAAGTTAGTGGTTGCGCGCAATTTGAAGCTCGCCTTGGCGGGTCAATTGGCCGCAAATTTGGAGCGGTGCTTGCCCGAGGGTTTGAGGTGTTAGGAAAAAGCGGTGGTTAAGTTATAATGGAATACCACTGGCCATTTGCGGTGTGCATCGTGATCGTTTCCTTTTTCGCAATCGCAGCAATTGTTCTGTTGCGCAAGTTCGAGGGAGCCAAACTACTGTCCGGGAAGGACGAGATTGAGGATCCGAGTGTTGTCGGAGTATTACCAATAGGCTACGTGAGTCGCTTTGAGCTTTGGAGTGCCTGTGGAGGCGCTTTAAATCCAAACTATTTGCTCGTCTTTCGAGCTCTCTGCATTCTTTACCTCCTGCCGATTCTGGCCTACAATGTCTTCCTCAAAGGCAGTTTCGTCTTTTTCTTTTACACAGAATGCACCTTCACTCTGCTCATCCTCTACTTCGCACTTGCTTTTCGGCAAAGCTGGTTGCATTATGTGGACGATCGCAGTGTCACGAATCACCACGACAGGCTTTTGAGCGGAGACATTGAAGCCTCGTCAAATGGAGTTGAGAAAACGGCCGATGCGCCATTGCTGTTCGCATCGCGGGAGATGCAAGAAGATGCGGGAGTGGAAGGGTACGTGACACAGAGTGTTTTCCAAACGGTCTTGCCTGCTGCAATCCTCACGGACCTGGTGTACTGGGGATTGATAATCCCGCTGTTTATGCCCTCGAATTTCTACCATAGCTTCATCGACATCAACATGCATGCGGTTAACTTGATTCTGCTCGTGACTGAATTTGCGCTCGATGGTCTTCGATATCCGTGGTTCCGCCTCAGCTACCTCATCCTCTGGAGCTCGGCGTACTGCTTCATGCAGTGGGGCGTTCACAGCGCGGGCATCACTCATTGGTGGCCGTATCCGTTCATGAACGTCGATACTCCGTATGCTCCCGCTTGGTACTTGGCCATCATCTTCTTCCATGGCGTCTGCGCTGCTCTTTGCCTTCTTCTTGCTCTCGTCAAGCAACGCGTCTGGTCTCGATTCAACCTCCCGGTTCGAGGTAAATAATAAAAGCTTCCTTTGTAGTGATCTGATTTGCTGCTGTACGTAGGTTATTCTTGACTTAGGTTTACTCCAGGCTTAGTCCTCATACCAATTGACGATGGCTATGGCACATGCTTATGGCTATGTCAACCTTAATCCCCGGATTTGTTAGCAATTGTTTGATTCCTCATTCAAATGTTTACTGGAGCAATTTTTTTTCGTATGGTTTTTGATATACTCTGAACTGATAATATACTGAAAAGGTATCAAATTTTTTCTATTGTCATGTAATGCGTTTCCTTCTAGTGATTTGATTGGGTGCTGTAGATTATTCTTGACTTAGGTTTACTCCAGGCTTAGTCCTCATATCAATCGACGATGGCTATGGCACATGCTTATGGCTATGTCAACCTTAATCCCCGGATTTGTTAGCAATTGTTTGATTCCTCATTCAAATGTTTACTGGAGCAATTTTTTTTCATATGGCTATTGACAAACTCTGAACTGATAATATACTGAAGCGGTATCCATTCTTTTCTAATATCATGTAATGTGAATGCTATCGAAGTAACGTCAGGCCAAGCACGTTGGACTTAGTGGCGTGTGTTTGTACGATTTATGTTGTGCTGGGGAACTGCTGGTCTCAATTTCGGTGGAATTGTGAGAACTGAGTTCATTAACTGTGGATGTTATGGAAAATTGGTATAATAGGAGTTACAGTACTGGATGCAGTTTTTGTGTGAGCAGATCAAATGTCTGTTTGAGTGGGGTTGTTGTTTATAGTCCCGCGCACAACCCCCAGAGGCAAAAAACTACACTGGCAGTTAAAATGACAAGGGATTCTTCTATAGCGGTCGATAACTATTCAGGAGAAAGGTTCTCATTATTTTGAACTTCCAAACTCTGCAAGATTAGATCCTAATTTACAATACTTTACAATATGCCCATAAAAACTAGAGTTTTGTGTTGAAAGATAGAGCGCTTGGATAACACAGAGTGCTCTTATTATAGCTACATGCAAGGTTGTTTTCCAGTGACAAGGGCACTCTTAGTACCATTTTTCAATAACCTTCTTCAATAAATAAATGGAATAAGCATCCAATCCAAGTTGTTTCATATCTTTTTAGCTTTTGTGGAATTAGTTATGAGTTTTTTGAAATTGAAACGGAGAAGGCTCTAAAAGGGTTTACACCATGTAACATTCAATATCTGTACACTGAAAAATTTCAATTTATAAATATGAACTTTTTTGGAGGAAAATTTGTTTTTGAGCCTAGTACCACATCTCTACCCTACTTTCAACAAGAGAAATAAAACTTTAATCACATCAAAGCCTTATCTTTGAAAATAATAGTGTCAAAGCTCATCTCGAAATATTTAGAAACTACACTATTTATAGCAAAGTTTAGTAGCTAGATTTTCAAAGAATCTCTTGGGTAAGGCAAGTGACTATGATTTGGAAACAATCAGGGAGTCATTCGTACTAAGTCCCAAGTCCCATGAAAATTCACATCTTGATTGGGTAAAAGCTAAAATAGAACTTGTGTCTTCACACTAGGAAATGTGTTTTTCTTTTCTCTTTGGCTGAACTACAAGCACCCTAAAACACATGCAAGTAAGGAAAAAATAGATGGAAACATCCATATGCACACAATCATCCACAAACTTGCTAATGTTAGTAATCTTCATCCAAGTTTGCACACTTGATGTTTCTTCAAATTGAATTTAGCAATTTCATCAATTTTTCACTCAATTCTTTGTTTAGTGTTAACCCCTCACCGCCTAAGAGGACAAAATATGTCCTTTTTCCTTGTATTTCGCGGCATCCAAAAGGCAATGAGGGATGAAGGTAGCCAATGTCAAATTGAGGTAAAACTTTGTCTAATTTTCATTTAGAAAGAATTCCCTCCTTTACATTATGTCCTAAGTCTCAATTCACTTAGAATTGCCTACATTCTCAATTCACTTGGAATTGCCTACATGATAGCACTTTTTGAAATTTTGGCACCAGCAAAGTAGGACTTCGCTCAAGAAGTGTGATAATAATGAAGATCCAAGTCCAACAGTTTTTTTGTTAGTAATGTTACACATTTTTCTTAGTCAGTGTTTCTCATAGAGCTGGTAGTGAAAAGAAGCTTCAAGGTTCAAGGCCCCCAGCCACGAAAAGCTGGAGGCTAAATATCTACAATGGGCATCTTATAGTGCAAGACACCAGAAACCAACAAATTATCGGTCAAAAATGTCAAAGAGTAGCTGAATTTGAATGCCAGAAACCTTTTTTTTCTGGCAACCTTGCTTACATCTACAAAGAGTTTCAAATTATTGGGGGGTGCTATACACAGCTTGTTAGGCCTCGGACCGTACCAATCATTTCATCCAATTATACTTTCTCTCCAAGTTAGTACAAAACATAAACTTTTCTTTGCATGAACCCAAAAGACACCCTGGTATCTAACCTTTGCTTGATATGTTGTGGTTGGATCACTTACACACCCTCAAGAACCGTTCTCAAACTTCTGTTTGGTAGTTTGACATTTCAACATCATTACAGATATTGCATTGTAGACAAAACTGAAGCAATCGCAAATTGAAGTACAGCAAATATGGTAAGCTTCGTCTCTGACAATTAAGACGAACTCATCGAAAATTCTCGGGAGCAAATAGAAGTAAGGCTTAAGTAGTACAACTCATGGACGAATGTTCATTACCATCCAGTATGATCTTGTAATCTTGTGACCACGTCTCTCCATCTCTTCATTGTCGTTGTGTTCGTAAACTTCAGAAATTTACTATTTGATTCAACTCCTTTAGAGAAGGTGTGTTTGAAAACCCTCGTTTTTGTACTTCATCAAGCAGTCCTATCTCAGAAAAAAAAAACCTGGAATACCCCACTCTAAAGATGGATTCTCAGGTGTGGCTTGGTCCAGTTAAAACTCAAAAAATCGAGATGAAGCAAAACACTATTTGCGATATACTCGTAGAAATGGGACCTTTTGAATTTATTGAGAGACATATTTGTCAGGCTGCTCTTGTAGAAGTCGTGCTGAGGCTTTGGCATCCAGGAAAAGCATTGCGATGTCCTCCAGATCTCCCTGCAACCAACATTGTGATATCAATTCTCAGAACCCTAAACCCTAAACCCTAATCCAGGTCGATAAGGCCAAGAGCAATTTTAAGGCTAGTACTGAACCGGAGCAAGAGAGCAAAGTGACAAACCGCCTACAAATTTAATGCCACATTGAGAAAATGAACCAACCTTGGCAATTTGCTCCCGGCCATTAGTTTTCGCCACAATGCTTGCAGGTGTTAACAGCTGAACAGCATGTCTGCCACAAGGCCAAATAGTAGGTCATGCATTAGCATTTCAATCACAACCAGTTTCTTCACCCCTAGTTCCTATAACTTGCAAAAAATTCTGACATCGCCATCAACTCTAATTGTTTAAAGCTGTATCACCAGGATCAGAGAAGAGATTTATATATGCTGTTCGAAATCTAAACAGAAATTGAACAAATGAAGAAGCCTCAGATGACCCACTCAAAAGTACTGAATCTCAAACTTGAGTCTCTTGGTCCTTTACGGAGCAATAGAATAAGCATGAAATAGAAACTAACAAGAAACCACTCATAATCGATATAATTGGAAAGAGGGCTTAGTGCAGAAGAAAAGCTGTGATTTTTTGTAAGAAATGACAGGATAAGCTAAGACTGGTAATCACCTAAGAGATGTACGCTCTCCTATTTGTCCCAGATAAGCAAGAGATTCTTCGTCTAGAGACAAGCTTTCCACAGTTGCTCTAATAGCCAAGATCTGAAAACACAAAACCCCAAAGAGCTTGTAGTTCCAAGTTAGTAACGTGAATGGTTAAAGCTAATACAAAATTGTATAAGCAGATGCAAATAAAAGAAAAAACACCAGATGATGGATTGCTTCTGATGCCATTCAATGACCAAATAGAAAACAAGCAGCAACAACGATATGCTAGAACATGGTTGTCAATCAAACATGCATTTTGTTATACCCGGAATAAAAAAGAGAAATGAGAGCATTACCTGAACCATTTCTGCAGGCGTATAAGGTAGAGTTCTGATAATGACTAGACGATCTAACAAGTCAACAGGAATACCATGTGGACTACTAATATCAGTACCCCTGCACATGCCAAAAAGGCAAAAATCAATCACGACAATTCTAAACAAAAAACTCTACAAGATAGGTCAGAAAACACTTCCAACACAAGCGAGCATATCGGAGCTGAGCTTTTCAGTGGAGTCTCACTAATTTTAATCCTGGGCGATAATGAATAGTAAAGACAGCCACGGTATGAGCATAGAGCATACTTGATGTGGCAGATGCCTCGATTTGTAGCAAATATGACAATTGGCGCCAATGAGCTTTCTAGAGCACGATTCAAATATGTGAAGCATTCCATGTCAAGCATGTGCACCTGCAACAATATCATGAAACTCAGATTAGTGTGAGAACGCGAACGATTTCATGAGAAAGTGACAAAAAAAAATTGACAAATCTTAAGAGCATTACAGGGCACTTGCACAAGTAGGATCTATCTTCTGTGAATTACCAAAGCCTCTCTAAATTAAGATCTTGATTTTCAACCGTAGCAACATGTGGTAAACGACCAACCCAAAGGATGAAAAAATAGGTTCATGGCAAAGACATCGCACCGACATTCATAAGGACTAAGTTCACATTGAAGAGCAAAATAATAACGTAACTGAGCTAAGGCCTAGCAAATGCAAGAAGTTGTACCTCATCCACAAAGAGAACACCAGGAACGAGCTCTGCCACACCTTGATCAATATATCTGTTAACTACCTGCACCATGGAAGCACAATAAACAACAAGCTTGACCTATTGTTGCTCACTTGATAATACCTCTTGTTTGATAATATAAAGCTAGCAAAACACAAATATGCATAAGACTGCAGGAAAGGAGAGCTAGAAGCTACTTACCTTATTAATCTCTTGTCGTAGTTTGTCAGTAATTTCAGTCTTCCGGGGTTTCATCATCTGGCCCATCATGGATAAAATATCTTGGCCTCCTTGAGGTCGAGCATTAGCAGCATCCAGGTCATGGAGGGTGACATCCTGTACATCAAAACGTTGCAACGGGCATGAGAAGAGACATTGATGAACATAAATAAACAAAATGTACAGTGACCCTGTTCTAAAAGTATTCAAATAAGCACCAGAGCATGGTTCCTGTTATTAGACTATCTTGATTTTGTTAGGTCTTGGTGGCAATTGAAAGAGGATACCAACACGTCTTAGCATATAACTATTGGCCACCATATGAAAAAGTTAAGAGTTTGAAAGCAGCTAATAAAACTGCAACAAGCTTGCATAGTATAAAACTCTCAGAAATATCAAGGGCAACTGCCTCCTCTCTGTTGTCAATTGAAATCATTTGTGTCTTGTGCACGAAGTGGTTTTTGAGGTGGTTCTCTTTTATAGTTCAATTCAAAAAAAAGTTACTTCCGGGAAAATTCGCATCTACTATTTAAAATAAAACCAAACTCCAAATCCATGTGCCAAATCTATTTTACAGAACACACCTAACTAACACATATCTCCCAACTAATGACACTCTTCTGTATTCATTGATGTAAAACTGTCCTTTACAAAACAGGATGAACAAATTTAAATATAAACCAGATAAATTAAAGAAATGATTAGAAAAATACAGGGAAACCAAATGTAAACGTGCAAACCTGAACAATCTCTTTCTTCTTGTGAACTTCTCCTTTTGGAAGGGGGACATACTCCTCTGCCTCCAAGTCAAACTCCGTAGCAAAGGCATCGCTTCTACCAACCCTCTTCACTGCTCCACTGTTGGCCTCAATGTAGATCACATCACCAACCAGAACCTGCACAACCCTTGCATAAGTTTTGGCATTGATAGAATCCAACGTGCACAACAAAACAAAAACATGACTTCCTGGAAACGCACGAAGAAATCTTTCTTGTAAGTTCACCATAGAATATTTAGTATCTTGTAATGATAACATTAAAACCCTCACCTTCTCTTTGATGAGAGCATCGTAAATAGTTGGGTCCAGTTTGAGTTGCTTGGTCCCCTTGACTGTTTTCAGCCCTATTACAACATGGCTGATACTCTTGCCATAGCCTCCCGTAGTGCTCTCAGTTTCTTCCGGAGAGAGCTCTGTCACCTGCACAGGAGAAAAAACATATTTTATGAAAAAAAATGCTTGCATGTCCTTTTCTTAACCTTAAATGCCCAAAAGTGGTTTAAAACTGAATTTCAAATGAATCCTTCATTACGCTTCAAAGAAAGTTACCAAACTACACCAATAGAAAGAAGACAAAGTCATATCCTAAATCTTTTACCTTGGGCACCTAGGGTTCAAACTTGTATTCAGGAGATGGACAAATGACTCACAACAAGAATTTCTCAAAATCACTGGCAACTCAATTACTAAGAATCGCCTTAAAGAGATTCACCAGTAGATCTAAACTAACGTAGAGATACCTAACTGATCTCCCAAGCACCTGAATGCAACACCGTAAACAAAAATTGCATGATGACTGCATATTGATTTGAAGATGTACACCACTAAAACATGAGAACACTCATGCAAGTTTTACGTCATCTACCAAAAAACTTTGAACCATGATCACTTTTGCATAGAGTATTCAAATAAGATACTCTTTGATGCATTGGAAACCTCTTTGATTTGCTAAAAAGAACGTATAAAAAAGAGTTACTTACCTCACCCTCGTACACCTCCTTGTTCTCTTTGATACGAAGTCCAATTGCACGGCGAAAATTCTCCATAAGCACTTCGGTCTTCTTGACTTCGGAAGAATATACTTCGGATCCTACCATAGGGCAGAATGGAACCTGTACAAGGAGAAGCAATTCAAGTTTCTCCATGATCAATTCTTCAGACGCTGGGCTGGAAAACGGAGATCTATACATTTTTTAGATTTTAGAACTTTGTGCAAAACTTCCAACCGGAAACTCGAAGGCATTGCTGTTACCTTACTACCGAGCTCCTGCGAAATACCTAGAGCAATAGCAGTCTTCCCCGTTCCAGGAGCCCCGGCGAGGAGCAACGCACGGCCCGCCATCTTCTTCTGCCGAATCATGTCCACAACCAGACCAGCAGCTTCTCGCGCTTGCTCTTGGCCAACGAACCCCGCGCCCACGTCCAACGCTGTGCCATCCTCCTGGAAACGTCAAAATTATTGTCCTGGCTCAGTTACAGCACAAACTCTCAACCAAACCCTAATGTCAAAGCTTCGTTACATCAGTATCACCTTCCATGCGAACTAAGTGGATCTTACTACCTGTTTCAATTGTATAAATCTAATGGCATATCTAACGCTGTGCCATCCCCCTGGAAACGTCAAGATTGCCGTGCTGGCTCAGTTACAGCACAAGCTCTCAACCAAACCCTAATTTCAAAGCTTCGTTACATCAGTATCACCTTCCGTGAGAGAGAACTACGCGGATCTACTACCTGTGTAAATTGTATAAATCTAATGGCATATCTAATGCGGTGCTATCCTCCCGGGACCCTGGATGCCGTGATCGCTCAACTACAGCACAACTCCTCCATCAAAACCTAATTTGAAAGCAAATTTGTAAGAGTCTCACTCAGGATAATAAAAGAGAGGGAAATGAGAACCTTAAGGCCCAAGCCCTTGATATGCGTATGAGAAGCGACTCTCTGCTTCTTCGTCGTGGATTGCACCTCCTCGATCTTCATCTTCGGAAACAAAAGCTTTAACACCTCAGCGCAAGTTGAAGTCGGAACCTAACTCTCCTTTTTGCTTTCTACTCTGGAATGCAATAATTTTTTTCTCTTCGTTACCTGATTGTCACCTTGTAACCGACTCGATTCCTCTCGATTCCTCTCAATTCCTGCTTACAAGAAGTAGCTGATTCTTGATTAAACTGGTTTATTTGGCGCGGCGGCGATGGATTTCAAAAGCCTTGGCAAATTTTGATGAAGGAGACGGGTACCAAGAGCCTAAAACCGCGGACCTATCACCCAGGTCTATTCCTGCACGGATGAAAAATGACATCCATCCAAGCCACTATTCATCGTCTGTTCGCAAAATATCTAAAGGTCAGGAACTGTGTCAGCAAAAGGGCTAGGTGCACTGCTACGCCTTTTTGTGGACCCAGGTATGGAGAAAGTTCCAAAGTATTTATGAACAAAGAAAAAATAGGGGGAAATTTGCTGGGGTTTGATAGTTGGTCCGATTTATCATCAATAATATATTGGGAAAATATCAAAAATACCCTTCAATTCTTCAAAATATCAAATATATCCTTATATAATTTGAAATATCAGAAATACCCTTGGCTTTATGGGAATATCAATTATACCCCTAGTTCTTTGGGAGCTTCAATTATTATGAAACATCAAAGATATCCTTGTAATATTTGAATTATAAAAAGTATCCCTAACTCTCTTGAGCCTCTTTTTGCAAATTTTTGTAAACATTTGGATGAAAAGGAAAAGTACAAAAACTAAATGTAAGTTGAATGCAAGCCAAATCTTGAAAGCAAGCTTGGTGTTTGCATGTAAGTCTATTGTGATCAAAACCAATCAATGATTATATAGTAATTTTTGTTATTATTTTGAGTGTTTTTAAATTGCAATAAAGAGGCACAAAAAACTAGGGGTATTAATGATATTCCCAAAGATAGCTAGGGGTATAATTGATATTTCTATACAAAGCTAGGGGTATTTTTGATATTTCAAATAATATAGGGGTAAATTTGATATTTTGAAAGAAGCACTAGTAAAGGTTGCCCTCCCTCCAAGAGAATGGTGTGGAATATTCCACATCCTTCTTTAGCTATGGAGACACTTGGCTGAATTTGTCAAAGTTTATGAAAGGGAGGCTTAGTTTAGTGCACACATGTCAAGGAGGCCAGACATGTCAAAAATTTTAGAAAGAAACAAACAAAAAACAAAACACAAAAAAAAAACAAAAAAAAACAAAAAAAAAAATTGTTGGGTCAAGATGAAGTTTGTGGATGATACTTGAAGAGAGGGAAAGGCAACCTCTCTTCAGGCTACTGAATTTTATGGGTATTTTTGGTATTTTCCCTGATATATTTCATGTAGGATATTTGAATCTACAAAAGAACTCAAAATTTTAACCCTTGACCCTTAAAAGCCCCCTTGGGAAAATCATATTTTTCATCAAAAAAAATTAGAAGTGCCCATGGAGATGTGCTCCATCATGGAATGTCAAAAATAACCTCATTAATGTTCTCATAATTTTCAGAACTCCAATTTGTGAGAAGATTCACAAACACGGTGTTAGGTCACATGCTTCCCTTCTTGCAATTTTCAAGAGGGTAGCATGCACTATTGACTTTTACAACTTTTGGAGACAATTTTATAATGGGTGGGCACCTGCCACACCATTGTTGAACTATTGTAAAGGGGCAATCACAATGACCAATTAGACGTTGAAGGACCAAATCAACAAAGTCCTTTGACACACTATAAAAGTTGTCATGCCCAAGATGTAACATATTATATTAGTGTAGTCTACATGAATTACACAAGAGTGTAGTTGTCTTGGTCCTTGTAAGACGACAAGTGCCACTAAAGGTGATATTTCATGTTGATATTCAACTTGGAAAATGCGAAGATGACAAACAGTTCCCTATAACAAACTTATTTGTTCTTTTTGAGTTTTTATATTCTTGATTGGCATGGAAGTTTGCTCTAAGAACATCCATCATAAAAGTCCCTACACCTCCTGATTCCAAACATAAGAGAGGGAAAGAGTTCTCTAACAAATTTGAGTTTTATCATGAAAAACCTAAAAAAGTTGGTACGAGTAAAGAATACGAAAGTGCAAGTAAGCTTACAGGCTCCCTCGCATGAAGGACAAGGAAAGGGACAAAAAGCAAGCCTAGAAGCCCCAAATTGATGCATGTTTTTGTGCTTTTGACAAAGACATTTCTAACTTTTTGAAAGTTCGTGTAGCAAGTCGAATAAGTAGTGTTGACAACTGCTCTAACTTGTACATGTAAAAGGGCATAACCATTAATGTTAAAGAAATTTTCTTGCAGTGCTAGGGTTTCTGTGAGTTGAACACTTTATAGATTAATGAGCCCCGAAGGTTTTTAGACCATGGAACGCAGTGCTTTGTGAGTACCGTGATCACACACATTCTCTTTATGACAACCAATGCTTCCGGTCTAGAACCCCACCATTCCACGACACACAAAGCCTATCTTAAACGACACTACTTACACTGGCAAAACATCGTACTAGTACGGTAAAACTTACACTCTAATCACAGATTCTCATATTATATCGCCAATGGTACATATAAATATACGGAAGATTCTAAAATCCAATCTGAACACAAGAACCTGCCCTGCTTCTAACTCCACCCTTTCAATCAAAGCTGAGATCGTACAAATCGTCATCTCCAACATGTCTTGGCACTCCAAACTGCCCTTTCTTTACATAATCTTCCCAGTCAATAAATCAATATACAAGCAGCCTCGCCATGCCTACTTCCTGCAAAATGCGTTGACTGCAAGCAGTGGCAGCCAACCTTGAGCATTCAAGGAGCTCACCCAGCATTACACAAAATATGTGCATCTTCCCTCCCTTCCTTCCACGTCCATCATAGAAAAATACACATCCAACCAGGTCCCATTCTTCCGCTGAAGGCTGAAAAAACTCCATCATGGGATCTGGATGCCCGCTCTCTTCCTACCAGATTTCTTCATCATCCGCAGTTTCCATGTTCTAGTCTCAAAAGACAACAGAACAGTCATGTGTCCCAACTCACGTAACATCCCTGCTCACGAAGTGCAAGGTGGAATCCAGACACTATAATAGTTAGTTTCCTAGAATTTGCTTCATCCAAGCCTCCTTCACTAGTGTTCAGTTTACACTATCCTACAGTTCCCTCTTAGATCACTTACAACAGTATAAAACATCCGCGGGTGAGGGACAGTACAGGCCTCTTCTATTAAAACCACTGCCCCAACAAGTTCGTAATCCAAAGCTTGCACCTCGCTTGTGCCACTGTGAACAACATCAACTTCCCTTTTTCTCTTCCTACTGATGAAGCTGGTCCCTAAAAACACCAGCTTCTTTTCAAACACTCATCACACTGAACTATAAACAAACAACCTCCCATCCACGACCAAGTCGTGTGAAGCTGAAACTACCAGGCTCCAGATCTGGCAGCATTCAGCGATCTAAGGCAGAAATCACCACCCTGCATACAATTGCACACATCAGCAATCACGCATACAGGAGATGGAGAAGAAGGCAATGTGATCACATAACATAAAGCCAAACTTCAAAACATACGATGCATAAAGATACCGTCACCATACTACAAGGTCTTACCAGTCATATACTGTGGGTGAAGTAGGTGGAGGCACATGCTGAAACGTAGCAGAGCAGCTCTGTGACATCTCCCTCCCGTCGGGGTGAAGAACGCTACGCCATCTCTTGTCCTTCTCTCTAAACTCTCTAAACACTGTGACATCAAAAGGATATGCGTAAGCATGTGCAACACTGAAGTGGTCATGCAATGCAAGAAGCCTATAAACATCTCCATGAAACAAAACCCCAAGCTCCATCACTGAGTTGTGTGAACGAAACAAGAAAGCGGCTACAAGGTGAAACCTTCGGCTGAAATCTACAGCGAAAGTACATCCTCGGTGCAATAGAAGCCAATACAATACTTACTGCTGGGAGACGATGAAGCCAACGACGGCGACGCCGGGGGGCTAGATCCATAACTCCTGGGAGAACTCGCCGGAGAGTCGGTGTCCAAGGGACGAAGCATGGGAGGTTTTTTGATAGCAATGCTCTGTGTCACGCGGCGCGCCTCCGCTTGGGACTGCTGGAATTCCGCACTTCTGCGGCGATTCATCATCCGAACTGCAAAGTCGTCGGTCTCTGGAAACCCGGAACAGAGCAAGGTAAGAAAGAGAGTAGTAAATCCAACGCATGTCACATTGTCCTCCGCAACTTTCGGCATCATCGTCAACACAATAATCCGCTTTCGACAACACCATTACTATTGTACTTAAGCATGCACTTCGGTTGCAAGAACGAAGAACGATGTTGCAAAATAACGTTTCTGAGAAACGAACAAGAAAATGGCGACGACGACGACGACAACACTTACCGTCTTGAAAGACATCTGACAAGCCGCCAGCACCCAAGGGCTCTTTCCGTAAGATCTTCAAGCCCTGCTCTGGTTGAGGTCCCGCAAGTACATCGTCCCAGAGTTTATCCAAGAGTCCCATTGCTCCCAAAATCCACTAAACTTTATGTTTTAGCAAAACTTCAGCACCTCCTCAACACTCAGAACCTCGATCACCTCGAGAAAAATGGCTCTGATTTCCTCTATTTACTGTTACCTTATAGATTCTTAACGACCAGCTTCCACGGTATCCTACAACTCTTAACTCAGCAACTTGAGAGGAAACAAAGAACTCAATTGCACCAGAAACCCCAACCTCGCCGATTGAAAACAAAACTTCGGCTGTAGACACAGATATAAACAAAATTCTGCAGAAGGAGGCTCTGCTCATCAGTGTAGCGAGCAGTGTTGGAGAACAACGAGGGGGAGAATCGCTGCAAGAGGAGATGGAAAAGGTTCGGAGACAGAGAAATCGGGCCCTCTTAAACTCTATCCACGGGGGAGAGAGACTACGTATTTGAGTACTATCGTATCGAATACCTATGTACACATTCTCAATACGTTGTGACTGTATATACGGATTGCTGTCCCGAGATCGTAGTCACGTGGGGCAGGCTAGAGCGCCATTCGATCCAGGTATTGGACATGCATTGGTTGATCTAAAGAGAAAGATGCTAAGCTTCTGATAGTAAATCTACTTCACCTGCACATTCGCTCACATCTACGATGCATTCCAACCTGGATGTTGTGCACATCTATCACTTCCATAGAAACAGCTGGCACTCGATATGTACCTCCGGATAGTGATTCTAGCTCCAGAGGCTAGGGAAGATATATAATTTGATTTAAATCTTGCAATCGGAGGATGGGACCATCATAGAGAAGTTGAAGATACTGGAAGCCTTGGCTTTGCATGTGATCTCGGTATGGTCTGTGTGTCGCATGAGCCCAGCTGTCAACAGACGAAATCTAGGACATCTGTACAGATTTTGAAATCTACGAATACAAGGAAAGATCACCAGAGCTGTACTGTACATTGTACAATGCATAGGACTGAAGCCATTTCCTTGACAAAGACCTCAGTAGTCAGTAAGTTACTGTGTTGGTACAGAGCCTAGAATCTATGAATCTCAAAATTTGGAGATATCTGTGGTTTTAACTATTGGAGGCATGTACATTACAGTACAGTATTTGGCAAACCAACTTGTCTTAGTAAGGTACGGTTATTAGGTCAGCTGATGTATGCATTAAGAACCCCATTTAGTGAATAATCTATATCAGTTTGAGGATGCCAGAGTATATAATGTACAGTTGCGGTACATGAGGGGGGTGTTCGATTATGAAAATGGTTTCTAACATGCTTGTTGGAAAGGAGACTGGATATGCACGACTTCGGCTTGAACTTATAGGAAAAGTCACCAGTAAGTCCCTTCTGTTGTATCATACTTACGTTACAAGACTTTAGGGTTGTCTTTTCTGGAAGTTGGTGTGGCAGATTGAGAAACATTCCTGGGCATTTTCAAAAAAAATCCACTATTCAATGGGAAAATCTGGATTTGCTCTGAAAGCAGGTCGGTAAAAGCCAAAAACCCTCTTGGGTTTGAAGGCCACTTGAAACCCATAAGAACTTTTGTAATAGAAGAGGATAAGAGATTTCTTTTTAAAAGTCACACAAAATACATTACAAATTAAGTTTACTTGTATAGCATGTAATATCAAAATATGGTATTTTGGCACTTGGACTTTTAATCGTGTATTTGGTCCGTGTACAGTTGGAAAGTCAAAAGAACGAAGAAATAAAAAATCCAAAATTTTTTATGGAATTATGTGCTACCAAGGATAAATTGGTAGTAACTGTAGAAATAACATAAATTGTTTAAAAATTTCAACACCAAAGTGCACTTGGTCAAGTACAGAATTGGATATGACATTGCTATAATTACCCTTGTCCCAATGTTGACTTGGAAGTTAGCCTTCTTTTTCTTTTTCCTTTTAACGTACTTTGTAGTGCTAGAATGACAAAAACATAAGATAACCCTCTCCAATCCCGACCATGTTTCTAATCCCACGCAAATGTACATGGCGAGTAGATTTTAGACTTGAAATCTACTTTTATTATACATTTGCAAGGAATTAGAAACATGGTCAGAATTGGAGAGGATTACCTTATATATTCCCAGTTGCGCAACCACATATTTGTATACTTATGTGTATTTTAGATATAAATTGTTTATGTGTCTTTATAATATACCTTTTTCATTTGATTCTAGCAGTTTCATTAACCCTTAAATGACCGAGAGGCCCTTTGCGATCAATACAATACAGGGTATTTTTCTTGTATTTGGAATGGATCCATACCTTTACTACATTTGAGACCAACAAAGAAATTGAAGAATAGATCAATGTGGTTCTAGTGAGCTACTTGAGATCCCAAATTAAAATTTCTTACTGGTAGCAAATGACAATTATACGTCAACGTATGTACTATGCCCTATGGTCGTTCAAGGGTTAAATGCTTCATCAAAATTGAGAGTTCATCCGATAGTACAATTTTCAGGTTTCTGCCCATTTGTAGCCAGGTTTTATTTTCTAAATTTCTCTCCTAAAGCAAGGGCCACCTGGAGTTCTTTGTTTGGGATTGATATTTTGTGTTGTGAATAAAAGATAGCTGGGATTGCCAAGTAATTCGGTGGGGTACACTGGTTTCACCAACTCAAGGGTACGTAGCAGCAGGTTTTGAGGAGTAAGTTAAAAGGAGGAAAGGTGACCAATATCTAAGCAACAGTCGTCAGTTATTCAATACTTGTGATCAATTGCTCACCAAAAGCACGGTAGTACTATATAAGACAATAATATTATAAGTTACAAAATAATCACATGAATCAGTGTCTTGGATAAACTAAAGAAAAAGGATGTTGGTGGGATTCAAATAAGGTAAATCCACGTTGTTCAGATCCCACACCTAAATTCAGTCAAATGTACGTTCCACGTACATTTTATTATTGAGGTCCAAGAGGGATATCTTTGTGATTGGTAACATCTATGGTAAGGTACGTCTACCTTACTTGGAGCTTCTTTTCTATACAAGTGGCCATCATATTCATATCATTTTTGTATGTAACAACTGCTTAACCCCTAGAGGACTCGGCCCTTTTTTTCAACAGTCACTGAAAACTCCCACTTCTAGGCCAATAAGTAGAAAGTTAGAAGAAAAAAAATAATTGAAAACCCAACCATAGGTTCTTGCCCTAGACTACAAGAGGTAGGTGTGGGAAAAAATCAGTTCATTTCATAAGGAGAGGAGTGAGGTATTGACATCTGAAGTGGAAAAAAAGTATTTTTCTTCGTGCCTAAAAATTTTTGAGGCTTTTCACGGCTCCTAGAGCAAAATAAACTACTTTACATAAAGTTGAGATTTAATTTTTCCATGTAGAAAATCAAGTTAGGCAAGCGTGGGAGAAATCTCAAATAATTTGGAAATGTACAACATACTCCAAAAAAAATTGAATGCTAAAAGGTCATGAAATTTGTAAGTACACTAGGAAAAATTGGAGGATTTATGTAAAATTCAAGAATTTGAATTACACAAAATGGTAAAAAGCAAGGACTCTTAGCCCACTATAACTTGGAAGAAGAAAAAAAGTTTAAAAGAAAAACACAAACCCCTCACAAAAATAAAGTACCAAATTTTGCAAGGGGCAAAAGGAATAGAGGGTTGGGAGTCCCCTAAGATGGGCTCCTTCCACTTCACTCCCCTTTGTCCAAGTGTCCATACCTTGTGCCCATATGGGCTAACCCTTTTTGAAGTCAACACCCATCTACAAAGGAGAGACCTTGCCCAAACTATCCCTCCTCCTCTAGTTTTGATAAATTTTTCCATACCTTCTTTGTTGAATGTCAACATTAAGAAAAAATTAGATGCCCTTGTAGATCTTTGAATTCCATGTTTTAAATAAAAAATTGCAAAAATTGCAAAAACTAATTTAGATATAAGTACATGCCCAAAATCCCATTTATACCCCGACGGGACAACAATCCTTTAGGGGTTAAGGTGATTTTCTTGTCATTTCAGGACTCAAAATTGTCCTCATCTTTGCCTTTGATAGATTAAATGTTTGGAAACAACCCTAAGAAGTTTTACACTTGGAGTCAAGGTTAAAAGAATTAAAAGTATGATGTTGCTTGAAAGACAAGATCTGACATGGCTTCAATTTCAGGTTTCAAGAAGTAGGTGTGTTAGGAATAGAAGGACTACTTGTTGCTTTGGGATGGTTGTTTATTTCTATTAAAACACAATCATCTTCTTTAACCCCTAAATGTCCAAGGCACCCCATTTTGGTGCCAACAATATTTTGAAGTTCTATAAAACCTACCTAAGTTGCTATTTTTAGTATTTAGTATTTTAGATTTTTTTTTTTTGAAGTTTAGTTTTAGCATCTGATTTTGAAAATTATTAATTGTGAATTTTCTATTCAAGATTTTGTGCAAGGGTGTCCATTGCAATCTTGACTTTTTTAGAGTTGAGAGCTCATGAAAATGAGCCTCAAAATACACTAAATCTTGGAGAAAAATTCACACTAGAAATTCATTTAAAAAAACTGTAGAAGAGGTTTTGAAAAGTTGGAAATTGATTGGAGTTATGGATGTTATGACCTTTAACCTCATAATTTTTTGGTTACCAACATTTTAGATTTGACATGTGAAAAGAGGATTGAAAGACTTATAGTTGTTTTTACAATTTTAACACCCACTTGATCAAACATTATAATATTTCAATCCATAAGTGATATTGTTGTGTTTTCTTTTCATATGTGATGCCTAATATACCTAATTTGAATTTGCAAGGTTACAATTTAAAAAAATTGATACAACTTATCAAAATGTTGACTTTTTGTTCAGTTTAGACCAAATTTCTAGAAGCTCAAAAAGACCTTGGGCATTTAGGGGTCAAAAGGTTATTTTGGATTAATTAACATTGTAGGATGAAGCCAAAATCACAATGGCTATAATTGGACCTTCTTTCTCTTTTGAAAACTTCAAGACTTGTAGTTGGGGTCTCAATTTTTGACCTCAATGGCTTTAGAGATGGAAAACACTAGATTTGATATTTTTTTGGCAATTGACACCCACATGCGTAATTGAACAAGCCCCATATGTCCCCTACTCTGCATACGCTTTTCAACAGCCTTCAAAGGTAAAAATGGTATGAAGTGAAGAACACTTTGCCAAAAAATTCAGATATTTTAAGAAAATCGAACTTGTTTGTAAAGAAAGAGAAATGAACTCAAACTGTGCTCAGACGGGTGATTTTTTTTTTTAAATCAATATGAGAGATTTTTTTTTTTTTTTTTTGGCTGTGGTCTTATTACAATGGGTCCTCTGAAGCTATTTCGGCGACAGGTTTATAAATTAGTTCAAATATCATAAATTTTAATGACATACAGTAGACTCCTAATGTAACTTGCCTCAACCCTTTAAGGATGTTACCTACCAAAAGAGTTGGTTGTTTTCATTTGAGAACCAGCACTTGAAGGAAATGGCTTTATGATGAGAGTCAAAAAATTCCCAAAAAAAACCAGCTGATCAATAATATGTGTATGACTTGGCTTGAAATCAGTTACACTTCAAGTGGGATTCATGTGCTACCAATTGCCTTATATGTATACAACACAAGAGAATGTATACAAACCAGCAACATTCTTAATCCCTAAAGGCTCAAGCCCTTTTCTCTGAAAGTTATCGAAAACTGCCACTTTGGAGGGAATGAGTAGAGAAGTAGGAAATACAGTTAGTTTTGCAAATCCAATCATAGGATCTTGCCTTAGACTAGAAGATGTACTCTTGGGAAAAAAAATCAAGTCATTCTAGATGGAGAGGAGGGAGATATTAACATATGAAGGGAAAAAAAAGGTTTTTTTCCATGTTGTCAAAAAAAATCAGAAGCCTTTGACCTCTCACATGAAAAAAATTGTTCTACACAAAGTTGAGGTTTATTTTTTTCATGTAGAAGACTAAGTTAGGTAGGTGTGGGAGAAATTTCAAATCAATTGAAACTACACAACACATGGGAAAAAACAGTAAGTAAAAAGAAGTAGAGAATGAGTCAAATCACTAAATTGTTAAGAATTTAATTATTGAAATGAAAAATACAAATCCCAACCGTTATAATGTTGTCATAAACAATTTACTTCCTTAGGTTTAGTTTTTATTTCAAAATATTGAAAATTGTGGAAAATAAAGGACTTCAAAGTTTATTTTAGAATAGAGGATCCGTAACTGCTCACAAACTAAAACATCTCATAACTTTCATCTCATTGATTGAAATTGAATGATTCAAAGCTTTGCACATATTGAAAAATCTAAAGAACTAATTTCAAATTTTTTTATTAAAAAAATACAAATTTTAAAGAAGTTTTTGGGATGCCCAGATTGCCCTCCCTTCCCCAAGTTGCATAAATTCTTGCATAACTTCTTTGTCTAATGTCAAAATGAAGAAAAAATTAGATGCCCGCAGGTCTTAGAATTCCCCACCGTTAATAAAAGTTTCAAAAAATCACACAAAATAGTTTAGCTAGAGGTACATGCCCAAAATCCATTTGTCCTCGGGGACAATTGGGCCTTTAGGGGTCAAGGGATTAAGTTAGTGATAAGATACACCTCTTCAAATATCTTCATTATTTCATCAATCTTCAAAGTAACTTGGGATCAAGTGGCAGTCACTTTTATCACCAATTAATATAATATTCTTATTGAAATATTAATTATGTAGAGGACAATCCTTACAAGACACATGCCAAAACACAACACTCTTGCACCTTAAACTAAAGAAGCACCCATAGTAAACAATACCTCATATCCAATCTTTAAGGTGCACTATTTCCAATCTCAGTAAGGATAAGTGCTTTGGAATGGATTATTTTGTCCTTTTCAAGATTGGGACCACTTAAGTCATGCCACTTGCCTCAAAGTGAAGTAGAAAGTAATGAGCATAAAGTAGTTTGGTTATTAGTGGAATTGCATGAGTTTGTAAGTTGGCAATGGGTTCAAAGCACTTTTTGACTCCCAAAATTCATAGGAATTTTAGTTTTGCAAATAAAAATTATGAAAAATTAGCAATCCCAATGTTTTTAATCTTCATGTACTAGAAAAGCATTTGTTATCCCAAACTCTTTGTATTTTGTTGCATATTCGCTTAACCCCTAAAGGATGTTGTTTACCAAAAGTGCTAGCTGTTTTCATACAAGGACAATTTAGTATTTTAAAAAATTGCTTCATGACAAATGCAAAAAATTCCCCAAAAAATCCTAATTGATCCGTAGTATGTCTATGTATTGGCTCAAAATGTACAGCTCCAATAGAATTCATGTGTTACCCATAAAACCCCATTTGTATACAACACAAGAGAGCGTATCCAATACAACAACAGCCTTGAGGGGTTAAGTTATCAAGTATGGGAGCTTCCACCTTAACCCCTAAAGAGCCCTTGGGCTCTGGAGATACAGTACCAAATATGGTGGCAACCAGTATTCAGAAGTTTGAATCAGCTAGAAATTAAGTGTTACAACCATACACATTGAAAGGTTGTATGATGGTGGGTGCATAATTTTTTATGGAAAGCCCTCAGAACAGCTCAAATATGATTGTATATATGGCCATACATATGGCCGCAAAGGGCTTTCTGGGCGTTCAGGGGTTAACCCTTTAACGACCACACCCGTTTTCACAAAATCCACTGAAAACAGGGGCTGTAAGCTTAGATTTGGAATTGACTCAAATATGGACCCATTTTCAATAATCCAACCATACAAATGGGAAGTACACCTTGTTTATTGTGAATCACCAAAATTTCAACTAGATCTACCGTTGGAGGTGAAATATTATAATGATTGAGTGAGCTGTATGAGGAAAATCTCTTGTGTTTCATTCTTGTATAGTTTTGAATGTTAACCTTTTATGCAAGTTTTGATTGAGAAGAGCCTTACATTTCTAGAAAGCAGGGTTTCCCACCTTTCCAACAAGACTAGTTTCACACAAAATAGACAAAAATAGCAATCACAAGGTGTAGCTAAGTGGACAAAAAGGGTAAAAAACCCCACTTTCTTTGCTACCCTAAAATGGTTCTATAAGAAATTTGATAATTATTCTGGAAAATCCAATTGGTGAAGACAATCAAGAATTGGCCTTAATGTAGGATGACGTATTTTAAAGCCAAAATGACAATAACATTTCAGTAGATTTTCAAATACTATAATTATACTACTACCATATATGAAAAAAGTACAAGCCTATTTCTTAAGCAATTTGAATTTTTTAGAATTGTGCAATTGAAATTTGACATTCTTCTTGCATACTTGATGTATTATGTTGTTGCTTTGATCCATCTTTGACAAAAATTAGATACGTATTATGAAACCACGCCGTATAAACACCATTATTTGTCAACTCACACACCCAATTACATTGTTATTTTTTAGATGAATGCAAAATTCTTATGACCACATGCGTACTTCAAGACCAAATTCCAAATTATTAGGCGATTTCAACCTACAGGCCAAAAACCACTCCCAGCTACCCAGCGACCAAAATATGGTCGCGTGGTCCTTGAAGGGTTAATTAGAGAGAAAACCCGTTTCTGAGTGGATAGTTTGCTTGTGGTGATCCTACGTGGCACTGAACGTCCAATTAAAACTAAGTTACCACTAAGTTAAGTTAAGTTACATCTAGTTTTGTACAGAAAACACCCAGTTGTATGTTTTTAGTTGTGCCCTGAATACACTCCATTTTGATTGGCCACATGATTATCCTTGCTCTGAAACAGACTTGATGACATACCATAGAAGCTTGACCTTTGTCATCGTGGAAACATTTACTCAGAGGTGAGGAAAGGTACAGGTATAAATTTTTAATTTCATACCATGAAGGTCTAAGATGCAACCCATGTGAAATAAATGCATTGATTCTGATGGGGTTTTTATTTTTATTTTTATTGATTCAAGTGAAAGAGGGCTCACTGTAGGGGTAACACACACCACTCCAACTAAAAACGGCTTGGAGAAGACACTTACACTACATAGTGCATTTATTTTGCCCCATTTCTTGATATTTTATACCATGTATATACTTATTGATACTATTTTCATGAATGATTATTACAAGAAACAGTTTTTAACAACAATAAGGACATGATAACACTACCAACATTACATAAAAGTAGATACTAGAAGAAACTGGTGTTTTTCTTGACGGATTTTTTCAGACGTCCACTTTTTTGTGTGTTAACAATGACATCAAACAAAATATGAAGATGTTAGTTTTGACATCAAACATAACATTAAGATGTTAGTTTTAACATCAATTGTAACAATAAAAAAATTGGATGTCCAAAAAAATCCGTTAAGAAAAATTTGGGTGTCTTCTAGTGAGATTAACATTATCTAGGCCTTAAAACTTGTGAAATCATAGTATCTAGAAAGTTACATGCACCTCTAAGTGGTCAAGCAATGAGTAATGAGGTAACTTCCCAAGGTAAGGGAACCTAATAATTAAAGCAACTTAAACACACTATATAGTGTAGATTAGATGACAAATGTCAATACTTGCCCCAAAACAACAATCCTAGCAACAAGCATCACCAAAGTATTGGTGGTACCACTCCAAGGTAGGGTTCATTTTTTGTTTTTTGTGCTTTTTTTTCTATAGCATCATGCCCCCAAAAATGTAAGCAAATAAGGAAAAACAAAGGATAAAATTGGATTAATCAACAACATGTGTACATTCATCCAAAAAATGCTAATATTAGTAAATTTATTCCAAATTTGGCAACCCTAGTGTTTGTTTGGTAAGGAATTTGACAACTACATCCATTTTTTCACCCATTTTTTAGTATCATAATATACAGTGTCAAATTGAATAAAGATTTAGGCATATATTTGAAAAAAAAAAAAAAAAAAAAAAAAAAAAAACTTGCATCATGATAAGCAAAGGGGGCCCATGTAATTGGAACATGGTGATTTTCCTAAGTTAACAGTTTTGTTTGCTCTACAGAAAGAGCTTTCCTCCATTGAGGTGAGAGCACCAAAGAGTGTCCTTTTGGATACTAATCTCACTGTATAGGGGTTTTATATCTTGATGCAATTTTCTTAATAATTATTTTTCATAATTATTTTTCAAAAGACGAACTTATCCCATGTGTGTCTGAAGTTGGTCAATCTATTGTGATTAGAAGATGATAATGTAAGTGAATGCATTGATTTTTTTATTTTTGCAAGATGGTTGTACAAAGTAGGTGTAGGATCAAGAATTAATTGTTCATCACTTTATGTAGTTCCATCAAGACCATGTGGTGTAATCTCAAGAACAACAAGAACACAAGTTAACCATAATTTTGTCAAAAAGAGTTGTGCAATGGAGCATGATTTTTAAATATGATATTCTCCATAATGCAAGTCCTATATACTTGAATTTTTTTGGACACAATTGAATGGGAGTTCATAACAAATTCAACAAATCTCAAAGAATCTGGTGTCATAGTGTAAGATAGTGTGCTCTAATTGGGTGTGATGTTCTAATTTGGTGCACTTTTAGGAATGGTTGACATTGTTCTTTCAAATATCTATTACTATCATTGATGAGTTAGGTGGGCTTAGCAAGTTAACTTGATTTGCTAAACTCGCCTAACTCATCAATGGCAATAATAGATATTTGAAGAAACAATGTCAGCCATTCCTAAAAGTGCACCAAATTAGAATATGGCAATGAGAGAAAGGCATTTTGGAAGTTCTTGATTTGTCCTTGTAAGATATTATCAAAACATTGACAAAAATTTATAATTGTAGGACCTTGAAATTCAAGGTCTCTAAATGATGTTGAAAAAAAACTCTAAAAAAGCCATGTGGATGTTAAAATGTGTGTGATTGAATGTGGATGAGTACAATTTTTTTTGTTTTTTTTTTTTTGAGCCCTGTGAAACTTGTTATGAGTTTGTTATGCAAAATGGCACTTTTTGTGTACAAAATTGGGAAACAACCACTTATGATGATTTGGTATTTGTTGTTACTTCAACACTAATGACTTCTCTTCCAAACCCATGACCACAGTTTCACAAATGAGCTTACAATGCAATCGTCAAAAAGCCACCACCTAAAACAAGGAAAATGTTTAGCTCCAACTATTGAAAAAAATCATCATGAATGAAAGAAAATTCAGCAGCAAATGAATTTTGATTTGTATAGCAAATACATCTCAAGTGAAATTACCTCAAAAACACATTTAGATTTTGTTAAATGATGAAATGTCAATAAAAGGACCCTCACTACCCAAAGGAGTGCACAATAGAAATCTTGACTTTATGCTCAACTTGTTACCCATCTTTCCAATGTGACAGCTTATCATAAGCTCTTTAGTGACACTGTTCATCACACTTTTTGATGTGCAAGAAATTAAAAAATCCAAATCTATGTTGTTAGCATGGTTTTCTGAAAACCCGAATTTGGTGCCTCATGCATGTAGGGCTTAAACCAACGTAGGGATTTTCTTCAGGGGGGGGTTGATTATTATTTTTTGGAATTTTTAGGGTTTTTCCTAGTATTCTTTTTGTGTCCCATGTATTCCTCCAAAAGTATCAGGGTTGCCCAGTAGGTGACGTGGGTACAGTTGGCAGAATGAGTCATGGGTTCATGGATCTCAGCTGCTTGTTCACAGGCACACGCCTCTGCTGCTTATTTACTGGCTAAGCTTATGCTCTTGAATTTGGGTTCCATCACTTCTATGGGGCCACTTGATCATCTCATCTCCCCTTCAATTCTCTCTATTTTGACGCTCATGCATTCCTCTTCCTTTGTTGACTCCAAGCTCAGGGCATCTCCAATAGTACAGGTTCTGGAAGGCAAATAATGCTTTCAACCAGTTTATGGTTTTGTATATTCTGATTTCCTTGCTACTGGTCTATAGTTCAAGGAAACACAGCAACCTGCAACAACAAACGTGTCACTTGTCATTACCTCACAAACTGTGGACAGGGTGGCAAAATCTCAGAGTTTTTACAAACAAGGATGAAATTAATAAAATGCCCTAAATCGGCGTTGTTCAATGATACCCTCCTCCGTGGTTATAGACTAAATAAGGATCTTTAAATTTAAATATAAATTTAAAATTCTCAAATTCAATCGCTTAATAGTAAATATCTAAACTTGTACAGAGTATAATTTTTGGTCGGTGAAAAAGTTAAAAAATTTCACCTTGGTTCCACAAAATAGCATGTCATCTAACCTCGTCCGTTGAGGCCATGTTCATCCAAGTCCGACATGGCATATATGTCATTAGCATTGAATAAAAAAGTAAGTGAGGCACAATAATACACAAGTAAAATTGCATTTATTGACAGTTGAAATACTCAAGAAGCATGTAACACGATATTCATTAAAAGGGGAAAAACGGTACATTTTGGGACTTTTGAAGGTTTCAGGTGATCACCTGGAACTGAGCTTGTAGCGTTTTTTTGGTACACGTGCCCTCACATGAGAAGAGGAATTTGAGAGGAAAAAAATCTTAGTGACTTAGACTGAATCTGCTAACTTCAAATTTGGTTTAAGGTGGCTTAAATGGATTCAGGTGAAATACAAAATGGTACACATGTTTTTCCCTTTTAATGAATATCGTGTTATGTCTAGTATTTTGTCAAAGATAGTATTCTGCAACCTCCCCCCCCCTCCCATTTTGTGCACATGGTATTTCAAAAGCTCAAGGCCTAGTTTAATATACCACTCGAAGGCTCTTACCCATTTGTGGAATTGAAATTCTAAACCATTAAAATGAAATGAAGAAGAATTACTACTTCTTTTAGAGGTCCATTTGAAGCTAGCAGTGTCCAAGAATTCATGTCAAAGATCTATAGAATTGGATCCATGAATACATGACAATTTTTCACCGGTGGATCCATTTACCAGAACAACCAAGGTAAATAACTCTATGTTGGCCCAAAGATCATTGTGAAAAATATGTCTCTTAAACACAATTCCATAAGAGGTATGCTTTATATACGTGTAAAGTTGGCAAAGGTCCTAAATATTTTTGGAGTTGGTGAGTTATATATCTATTTTGGCAAACGAAAGTTTCACCAACAACTTCTACATGATTTGGGAGAAAATAAGTGAAGGCCTACTAGTGCCCTAATATCAATGAAGTCTTAAATGTGCTATTATTTGCAACTTATTGATGTCAATTTCTTATTAGAGTTCCATGAGAAGAGTTTTCATCTAAAATTGGGTGCATCATACATCTTTTTAATACTTTCAGTATCACATTTCCAACGGTACATTACACACGTCATATGGAACAAAACTATAGTTTTCAATATTAGCTATAATAAAATAACAAAAAAATGGTGACCTTCTTTTTGCAAGCCAAATCAATTTTTAAAGCTTGCTACCTTCTCAGTCAATAAAAAAATTCAAAACATTAACTCTGTATTTAAGTAATGTCAACAAATGTTGATTTTGTTGTCAAATAGTCACATGTCTCTGTGTAAGCATTTACTTTTTACTTTTTTTTCTTTTTTGAATTTGATCCTCCAAAAAAGTATGCTGTAAGTAAATCTTATGGGCAAAGGTAGCAAGTGCTGTCCTTCATGCTTCTTATTAGGAGAGTTCCATATCAATGCAAGATTTTCTCTTCAACTTTTGAGCAAAATATATCATAGACATATCATAAGCACGCTGTGGGTAAATGGATATTGTGATAAAAATATAAAAGTTATTGAAAATTGCAAAGTTTTAAATAATGCTAGTGCAATTGGTAGACAATGCAAAGAGCTGGTTTCCAAAATTGTATTAATCCTACTTGCATTGACCATTTTTTTATAAAATAATGATATGAGAATTTGCAAATTCGACATAGCACAAACTAACATATTTTACTTTATCAAAAACTTACGTCGTACTTAAATAAAAAATAAACATGTGTAACACCTCACTACGTGTTTAAATCCTAAGTGCATATTTCCTCAAAAGTTATTGTTCAGCATTTACAACATTCTATAAGAACTGTTTTGGATGTTCAAAGAAAGGAAAAATAATTAATTCATGAAATAAAATTTGCATAGTAGAAATATGTCAACAGTTTGCTACTTTTCTACAAGTTTTTTGATTTGTTGGCTTTTTAAAGTTTAGGTACTCAAGGTTCTTTTCCTATAGTGTTTTGTTACCTTGGAGCATCTTTACAAGTTTAGGCAATCTTTATTAGCAACAAAGGTATTGTTATCAGTATTCAGAAATGAGTCCCACTTGTACAATAAATATAGGGGAAAGTTCATGGATACCCCTGAAATTTGCCAAATTTACACAGATACCCTAGGTTTTAACCATAATTTTCAAGCATTTGTTTTGTTATGTAGGTTATTTCTTTCATGACCAATGTTAAAACAAGGAGTGCAATAGAATGGAGAAGAAGCAGCTTGCACACAAGGGAGAAAGAAGTGGCATGCACAATACAACAAATACCCAAAATTATGGACCAAGGCACTAGTAGAAAACTCAATTAAAATCCACCTTTTCATGTCAGGTAGTTCCTATTGAGTTCCTTATTTCCAATGTAGATTTTGTGTTAGAAACAAGGAACTATGCATTGGAAACAAGGAACTCAACAAAAACTATCTTATATGAAAAAGTGGATTCCAATGATTTTTTCTACTAATGAGGATATCTATGTAGTTTCTGAAAAACCAAGGATATCTATGCAAATATGACAAAATTCAAGGGTATCCATGAAATTTTCCCATAAATACAATAACTTTTAAGTAATTAAAATTCTCCTAGTTTGAAAGAATTAAAGGCAAATCATCACACGACAACACCTACATTGTTTCAAAATGTCATATTTGGAAAATAAACAAGTGCTTTTATTGGAATTTTGTCTAAATTGTACCTCATGCATTCAAATAAATGTTCAAACCTTTAAGAGCCAATTCTTCTTTTTAATCAATTTGATGAGACTAAAATAAATGACATGCTTGTATGAAAAATCAACATTTAACCCCTAAAGTACTAAGCTCAAATTTTCACCACAATTGCTCCAAAACTGCCATTTCTAGTACAAGTACCAAATTTTTGAAAAAAACATTTTTTTTGACAAATGTAGGCATAAGATCTTGTAATACACTAGTAATAAAAGATGTGAAAAAAACCAGAAATTTCATCATGTAGATATTGGATATATGAGTTTGAATCGACAAAAAGTCATTTTTTGTCTCTGCAAAAAGTCAGGCACCTGTACTTCACAAGGTCATATTTATATGATAATGGTTGTAATTTTTTGAATTTGTTCTTTAAAGCAAATTGGGTACACACTTGAAAATTTCCAAATCATTTGGAATTGTAAAAAATAAAGGAAAAATAATAGTAAGGAAAAAGAAGTAGAAAATGATTCAAACCACTAAATTGTTAAGAACTTAATAATAGAAATGAAAAGTTCCAATCCTAATTGCAGTAATGTTGTAATAAACAATCTACATCTTTTGGTTTTTTTTTTTTTTTTTTCTTAAATACTGAAAATTGAGTAAATTAATGGACTTCAAAGTTTATTTTAAAGTAGAGAATCCATAATTGCCCCTAAACAAAATCTCCTCATAACTTTCATCTCATTGATCAAAATGGAATGATTCAAAGCTCTTCAATAATATATAAATCTAAAGAACCAATTTCAAAATATAAATTTCAAAAAATGTAATTTTTAAAGAAGTTTTATGGTTGCCCACTGAGCAAAGAAAACTACATATCATGCAATAACTTTTGAACCATGAAGTCATAAGTTATGAAGATTGTTAGGCCTTAAAGCTACTCCTTGGACACATTATGAGTGAAAATTTCAAAGAAAACAAATGAAAACCCCATTGGTAATGAGATGCTCAATATTGCTATGTTGCCAAAAAGGGTGTTCAAGACTTTAGAGGTTAAAAGAGCTAGTGTTTAATAGAAATGGATCCGATGAATGGAAATGACCAAATAGCCCAATTTAAAAAGCACAAAATCTAATACCAACAAAGATACTGGTTATACTAGAAATCAACCAGTGAGGAAAATTTGAAAAATAAGGTAGCAGCACCCACAACCGTCAAACTAAGGGTTTTGAACATGATGATTATTAATAAGAGGATTGATATGTCTACCACACAACCCCATATTTGATCAATGTGGAGTTGTCAGTTATATATGGAGTGTATCTGGACCAACATAAAGTCCAAATGCACTCCATATATAGCTGACAACTCCATATTGATCAAATATGGGGTTACACCCTTTCAGCTATTCTATCACGCCCCCAAGGAAAATTTTATATTTCTACCATCAAAAACCTGAATTTGAGAATTTGTAATTTAGATTTGGACTTAGAGACTATGATTTAGTCTAGAATCATAAAAAGGTTCTAATTGAACAACACCCAATGAAAAAGCTTATCTTTTTTACAAACAAAAATAAAAATAATACTTTTCCCCCAAGCTAAGCTTTTTCATTGGATGTTGTTCAATTACAACCTTTTTTATGGTTCTAGACAAAATCAAGGTCTCTGAGTCCAAATCTAGATTCCAAATTCTCAAATTCAACTATTTGAAGGTAGAAATCTAAAATTTACCCCGAGGGCGTGGTAGAATAGCTAAAAGGGTGTGGTAGACATATCCATCCCATATTAATAAGAATCTAACAAATTATAAGAACCTATTAGCAAGAGAAAAATATTATGTTTGCACTTTTGAATGTATTATTTGGATATTGTGAGAATAAGTTGTGAATCTTTAAAGAGCTAACTATAATTGCACCTAATACCAACACTAAAATTTCATGTCCACATGTTATACATCCTTGTAATTACATCTATTCACTTCCATAGATTTCCCAAAATTTTAGAGGTGATGGGTACATTGATGGTTATGAGTGTTGCTACCTTACTTTAGCTTCTCAAGGTCCACACATCGCGGGTTTCTATACAGCAGATCGACCGTTGGTAATTGCCAACTGTGAAAGTACCAACAATCTGGAGTTCTGCTACATAAAAATAAAAATAAAAAATTATTTGAATTAGTTCAGAGGAATTTGCCAAACAGATGAATCTGACTTGCCCAGAAAATCCAAAACTTTAGATTCCATACCTTGATGGTTGATACCCCATTACTGTAAAATGTAATTCATATTGCATAAAAGTCCAAATTATCCTACGTGGAGTCCTCCAAGTCATGCTGGTATGTGGCCCACGTTGAGCTCCCATTTCCAGATACCTTCTGTGGCTTCTTTTTACTTTGACCCTTAACCCCTGAGCGCCCAGGCCGATTTCACCAAAATTAGGGTTTTTGGAGACCAACAATTTTGATGCATTGTATTTCAATCAATCGGATGATCCAAAAAAAGTGACCATTGAAAATAGTGGAATACCTACTTAGAAAATGGCTTGCAAAGTTTGGGAACAATTGACTGCGGTAGATGGGAGATTATAACATTTGATGAAACTACAAGTGATGGCAAAATCTAAATTTTTGGCAAACAGTTGCTATTTATTGATTTTTACAAAATTCTATAAGCCTTGGATTCATCTCAAATTTTGTAGGTAGAAAGATTAAATGTGCATGCACACACTTGTAAATTATTGAAGATTGCACTTCTTTTTATGTTAATTTTTAGAGCTTCAAATTGCTATTGCACGGAAAACAATGACGGACACAATCTGTGACAATTGCCATAATAAGGGACTAAAACATGCTTGAACCCTTGCCAACAACTTTCTTGCTACCACAAAGCACACACAAGGAAGCTTGCAAGGGATATTGACAAGTCGCAACTTGTAAAAAGTTGCTTGCCACCACGCCCCGTATGGTGTTTTATCCAATCAAATCTCTTGCAGCACTTGTACAATGATTTGACTTTCCTTGCCATTACTCCATTGGCATGGGCACCTTGAATGCCTTCATAGTTGTAGTTTATAGCAAGATCAAAAAATTAGATCCAGTTTCTCAAATAGACATTTGAAATCCCCAACAATTGTCGATGGAGCGCTCAGGGGTTAAAGGACAATATGGCATAGTATATACATTGCCATATAATTGGTATTTGCTACCAGTAAGATGTTTTAATTTGGGATCTCAAGTAGCTCACTAGAACCGCTTTGATCTATTCTCCACATTCTTTGTTGATCTCAAATGCAGTGAAGGTGTGAATTATTCCAAATACAAGGAAAACACCTTGTATTCTACTGGTTGCAGCGGCAAACTCCGTCCCTTAGGGGTTAACCCTTAAAGGACCGAACTACTATAATACATAATACGTATTATGCTGTATAACTGACATTTACTACCAACAAAAAGTTTTAATTTGGGATCTTGACTACCTCACTAGAGCAACATTGATCTATATTCCAACTTCTTTGTTGATCATATAATAATGATGTGGAAGCACTCCAAATACAAGAAAAATACCCCGTATTATACTGGTAGCAAAGGGCTGCTTGGTCCTTTAGGGGTCAAGAGCTGGGGTGTCTCGCCGTCTCCTACTGGTGAATACCAAGTCGTTTTGTATTTTTTTAGGAGTGCGAAAATAGACTTCATAGTGAAGCCACATACAGTATTTGTACATTTGTGGGTGTTTTGGATAGAGTTCATTAATTCATATGAATTAATAATCATTATTATTTTCAGTTTTTACAATTGCATACAATACTTTACAAAAAATGAGAGTCAGTTGTAAAAACTTTTCCAAGTTTCCCTACTGTGAAAAGATTATTCTATTTTATAACACAAACTACAAGGTGTCTTGGACATTTACCAGCGGTTTACCTTTTTGATATTATAACTACCAATGACTTCTGGAACTCTAACTACCTCAAAATCAACAGACTTTATATTAACCAAATCACCACTGGGATAATTAATCTTCAACCTACTTTGAGATAATTAAATTTTAACCCACTTTGAGATACACCTCTCAATTTCAAGTTCATTTTAGAAACCGTTTATATTCAAGGGATTTTTTTTGAATGCCCCTGAAGTTTGCCATGTTTGTAAAGATATTCTTGGTTTTTCAGAAATTGCACAAATACCCTTCCAAGGGCCATAATTTTAGGTGTTTGTTTTGTTATGCAGGCTTCATAATCAATATTAAAGCACAAAGTGCAATGCAGCGTGCACACACCATATTCGTTAAATTGGGAAAAACAGAGGTACCATTTTGTACTCCAACCCAAAAAGTTACCGTAAACCAGATTCAAAGGTATTACATTCAGTCTGAGCCACTAAGATTTTTTCCTTTGCAAATTTCTCCTCGCAGGTGAGGGCACGTGTACCAAAAAAATGCTACGAGCTCAATTTTTGGTGACCACCTAATACCTTCAAAAATTCCTAACTATACTCTTTTTCCCAATTTAATGAACATGATGTTAAGGGAGAAAACAATGGCATGCACAATAAAACAAACGCCTAAAAATTATGATCCTAGTGTTTTTGTGCAATTTCTGAAAAACCAAGGATATCTATACAAATATGGCAAACTTCAAGTGTATCCATAAAATTTTCCTTATATTTAACTAGTGCGATCTAATATACTGTAAGTTGACATTATTTTGCTACAAAATAAAAAATTTGGATAACCACAAATTCGCTTTTTGATATAAGGTAGGCGCACCCATAAGCGTGGAAATAAGGGTTTTGGAGTAGGTAAAACAATTGACTAACTTTGAAAAAATTACTACATGTTAGGAAATGGAAACCAAAAATATTGGTATCAATTTCAAGGTTCCAACTGCAAGCATTAGTTCACAAAAATTTATCAAAGTCCAAATTCCTTGAAATTGTAAGAACCATGTGTAAGAGATGCTAATCATAAGGCTTATTGGTCCTTAAATAGTGAGATGGGTACTCCAAACCTCATGCTAGCCACCCACAACCATCACTCAGTCACCCACAACCATTTGTTTTTTTATTGGTTAGCCCTGCCACTGTCAGGTGACGGGCATGGGGGCACAACGCTTATGGATGCTGCTGCCTTAAAGTGTGACAGAACTACTCTTCATCCAGTTGAGTTAAAGTGTTTCTTTTTGCAAAGTGCAAAAAGCTCCAGGATGTGAACTTATACCGTGATTTGGCAATCACCCTAGAATGAGGACCCACTCAAGAGTCGCCTACTTTCTCTAGCCATTGGGGGTCAATATTCACCTCCCAATGGAAAGTTTTCAACTAAGGGTGAACTTTCATTCTCGGTTGAAATTTGCATTTTTTGTGCTTCTTGCAAAAAATAAATAAATAGAATGTTGGAACATCAATTTTAATTTTTGATTTTGATGTTTTTCTAGCAAACTTCTATGCATGATTCTTTTACTCCTTTGTCATTTTTCCAGCTTTCCAATTCCAAGCAAGCATGAAAGATTGCCTTAAGGGCCAATTTCCAACTACTTGTAATTTCTAGATTTTAATGTCAGTATGGAAGTTTATTCTAAAAATTTCAAAAGGGGAGAAGAAATGTCATTCATTGAAAAATCAACAATTAGGTCATGGAATCAATTAGTTCGTAGTTTTATATAGCAGAATCAATGTGAAGACTATCATTGGGTTGAATAAAGACTACTTGGTTGTGTTTGTTGTACTGTACAAAAAGAGGAGCAAGTTGCTATTGTATGTTTGACCCTCAAAGGTGCACAAGGGGGTACTTTACAAAGCATAGAGTGCTATAAAGTGTGTGTTGTACCATTTTTTCAGAGTTTACAACAGACGGGATGTTAACCCCTAAAGGACCAAGCAAAGTTTTCACCAAAAACTCTTCAAAACTGTCATTTTTAGAGCATCAACCAAATTTGAATACAAAAAACATTTTTATGCATATGTAACCGTAGGATCTTGTAAAAGAATGGTTTTAGAAAATGTGCAAAAAATCACAAAGTTTTTCACTGCGTGGATTGGAAGATAGAATGGTTTGAATATTCAAAAACGTCTTGTGAAAAATCAGGCAGCTACCCTTCAGAAGGTGAAATTCCTTTAAAAAAAAGGACGTGGAGGTGGTACTTCTCTAAATTCCTTATTCCACCTCAGTAAAGTATATGTCAAAAAAGTTTCAAACCATTTGGAATTGTATAACATATGGAAAAAAATGAGTAAGTAAAAAGAAGTAGTGAATTATTCAAAATACAAAATTGTTAAGAATTTAATTATGGAAATGAAAATGCCAATCCCAATGGTCATAATGTTGTCATAAACAATCTACATCCTTTAGTTTTGTTTTGTTTTTCCAAAATGTTGAAAATTGAGTAAAACAAAGGACTTCAAAGTTTATTTTGGAGTAGAGAATCCATAACTGCACGCAAACAAAAAATCCTCATAAATTTCATCTTGTTGATCCAAACAGAATGATTTGAAGCTTCCAACATTCACATAAATCTCCTAAACCAGTTTTAAAAATTTGATTTTGAAAAACCATTTTTAAAGATTTGTCCCGGCTGCCCAACAAATGTAAAAAACAACATATTAGGCCATAACTTTTCACTCATAATTCCAAATATCATGAAATTTAGTGCATATGAAAGAGAAACCTTGTTCCCACGTTGTGTTAAAATTTCAGCCTAAAATATGAAAAGCTCCAATCACAGGTATATGCCCAAAATTGCTATGTTGCTAAAATAAGGGGCCTGGCCCTTTAGGGGTTAAGAGACTTGAATTAGACATCATGCATGTAGCCAAAATTCAGAAAACCATTCATGAGCTTTTGAAAATTGGTGAGGAAACATTTGGCTTTATTAATGGGAATTGATAAAGACACACACGGGGTTTGTTATATGTACACGGGGTAAAGATATTTACCATCCATGAAATTTGATTCACATTTGGATTTAGAGACCTTGATTTAATATAGAATGAGAAAGGAGTATACAATTGAAAAAACCCAATGGAAAAGCTTAGCTTTTTTTACAAAAAAGGATAAAGTAATAACTTGGCCCTTAGCTAAGCTTTTTTAATGTGCATTGTTTGATTGTATTCTCTTTTGTGGTTCTAGACTAAATCAAGGTTTCTAAATTCAAAAGTAAATTCAAAAAACTTTAAATTCAACTTTTTGATGGTAAGTATCTAAAATTTACCCCCTTGTACATATAATAAAGGGAAAGTTTCATGGATATCCTTGAAGTTTTCAATAATTTCATAGATAGCCAGTGTGTGCACAAGGAGAGAAGGGAAGTGACATGCACAACAAAAAACGCTTGAAATTTTGGCCTAGGGATATTTATGAAATTTCTGAAAAAGCAGGGGTATCTATGAAATTATTGCAAACTTCAGGGATATCCATGAAAATTTCCCTATAGTAAACCTCTGGCGTGCCTATACCAGTTCCCTTGTTACTTCATCGAAAACGGTATATATTTTTAGCTTGTAAATCTTAGTTTGGTTGGGTAGAAGTTCATCTTACAATGACTAGCTTAAAAGGTTAAAAGAGTTAAAAGATGTAATGAAAAAAGGGCATATGTTCCTATTAATGATAAAGATTTTTCTAAGATAATATTGAGCATTTTGTGTAAGTTCCTTCATAAATAGTTGGAAGTGTAAATCTATGCTTGCTAAACACTTATGCAAAGATAACCACTTTAATATGCATAAAATTTGTTCTTTAAAAAAATCACCACCAAATAACGCAATTTAAAGTCAGCAACCGTGAGGAAAATGGTTGATTGGGTGTTAATCCCTAAATACCCAAGGCACCACATTTTGGTGTTTAAAAAATTTCAAGAAACTTCAAAACATGTTAAAGGCACATATTTTATTGTTTCTTGGTTTTATTTTTGGAGAAGTTGCTAGGTGAAGTTAGTATTAGCGTTCAACTTTAAATTTATCCATATCTTGTTCCAATTGTTTTTGGTGGAAGATAAACCTTCAAGCATACATCTTGTGTCATGGATAGTGATGTGAATACTATAAGTTGAGAGTAGATTTGGCATAAATTAATTCCTCTAAATTTAGCCAAATTATTTCATATATTATTCCCCAGAAATGCCCAATATCAAACAAAACTAAAAACTAAAATTCCAAACTTTATAGAGCTAATTTTGGAAAGTCAAGGTTCATGTTAGGAGGGCTCAATCTATTCCAAGCTTTGTACCAAGGACTTACGGCCACTTTACATATGGGGGCCGGGCCAATTTGGCTTGGAGTCGATTGCCTCAATTTCAGCCCATATTTTGCTTAAGGCCGGCCTCCACTACTAAATAAAACAAGATTAATATGGGGGCCAATTGTCTCATATGTAACGGCCTTAACCCTTAAAGGACAGAGGAGCCCTTTGCGGCCAATACAGTAATTAGTATTTTCTTGTATTTGGAATGCATCCACCCCTTTACTACATTTGAGATTAACAAAGAAGTTAGAATACAGATCAATACGGTTCTAGTGAGCTAGTCAAGATCCCAAATTAAAACTTTTTATTAGTAGCAAATGCCAGTTATACAACAACGTATTTACTATGTAATACGTAGAGCGGTCCTTTAAGGGTTAAGGCCAAGGAATCTGGCCAATTCAATAAAGTTAAGCCATTTTTACACTAGAGGTGAGAAGTTGTGACAAAAATGTCTTATGGGCCATGGCTTATTTTCAAAAAGCTAGCCTTTGGAGATAGTGGCTTCTTGTTGCAATGTATAGTGAGAATAGGCCACAATATTTTTTTATTTTTTACTTTTTACTTTTTACTTTTTACTTTTTACTTTTTAAATTGAAACAATGACACGATGATAGACACCAAAAAAATAGAATTGGGAAGAGGGGATGTTGCCAAAATGTGCATGAACCCTAAACATGAAGTTTGAAACAAACTATTAAGTTTTTTTTACCTTATCAAGGTGTATTATACCAACTGCTTTCATTTACGTTCTTTGTATCAACCACAAAGCATTTTTAATATTTTTACATATTAATTAATTCTTCCAAAAATCAAGTTCTATGCAAATAGTATTCAGCAGAATACATACTATGAGTTATAGATCATCAAGAGTATCTTGCATAAAAGATGCTAGAAAAAAATCAATATATCAACATATGCAAGGTTTACATAAAGACTTCATGAGAAACATAGAAGGAAAACATGATTTGCAAATAGACACAAAATATACAAGCCTAGTGTTTTCTGTACACATAAGAACAAGTTTAGCAAGCTAAATACCCCATGCCCCCATGCCCCCATGCCCCCATGCCCCCATGCCCCCATGCCCCCATGCCCCCCATGCCCCTCATCCCCATGCCTCCAATCCCTTCATGCCTCCATGCCCCCCATGCCCCGCATCCCCCCATTCCCTCTTGCCCCCCAATCTCCCATGCCCCCCATTCCCCCATGCCCTCATCCCCCAATCCCGCATGCCCCCCATTCCCCCATGCCCCTCATCCCCCCCATCCCCCCATGATGCCTCCATCCCCCATCCCCCCATCTTCCCATCCCCCATGCCCCCATCCCCCCCACCCCCCATCCCTCCATCCCTTAGCTTCTCTTGTGCCCCCGGCTTCGGAATGGATTTGATTGGAGAAAAAAAAATATTTTATGAATTTTTTTTAATGAAACTTGACATTGACCCCAAGGCCAAGAATTGGCCTCCCACTTTGGGTATACCCAATTCAATGAGCTCAGGCCATGTTAGATCTTGTCTTTGTTGAATAAAATATTCATTACACCAAATTGGCCCTTACTCTAGGTGTAAGTGACTTGGGGCTGATTTTAGCCTTTTGTCCAATCACAAGTGAGGATTCTTGACCTTCAACATAGTGAATTGGCCTTGCTCCCATATGTAAAGCCGCCCTTAATGCCAAATAATAACAATTTTAAAAAAAAAAAGCCAAATCAATAAGGAATTATTAGCTGTGACTCCAGATTGAGCTTTTCCAAAAAATATCCTATCAACAAAGAGTTAACGAATTTGCTCTCAAGCTACAGTAGTTTTGTAAATAGTGTTGTGACACTATGTTGTGAATAGTGTCATAGAGCCTATGACAAGTTGCCACATTGAATAGAGGAGCATCAAGTTGAGAAAAAAGCAAAGATTTCCCTTGGGCACTCCCTTGAGTAGGAAGGGCCCTTCTACCAAAATAGTGTCATCTAACAAAATCTAAAAGTGCTTTTGGACTAATTTCACTTGGAATTTCTTTGTTATAAAAACTAAAATCCATTCACCATTGAATTTTCTATCATTCATAATGATTTTTGGTCAATAATTGAAGTTAAAAGTATTATTTGTATTAGGCAATTGCGCTTTGATAGTTGCGTTGTAGGCTCATTTGTGAAACTGCAGTCATGGATTTGGAAGGGGTGCCATTAGTTTTCAAGTAACAAAAATAAACACTAAAGCATCATAAGTGGTTGTTTCCCAATTTTGCATCCAAAAGTTGCCAATTTACATTAGAAGTTTTTGGCAGCTCCAAAAAAACCAAAAAAATCTATATTGATCCATGTTCAATCATAAACATCTTAAATTTATGTGATCATATTGGATTTTTTGGGTAGCGCCATCTAGAAACCTTAAAGTTCAAGATTTTACGGTTATATTTTTGTTTTGATGTTTAACAAGGACAATTCACAAATTTCAAAATTGCCTTCCAAAAACAAGAAAAACACCCTTGGGCATTGAGGCATTAAACAGTAGAATATCATTTTTGTGTGATCTAAATTGGCTACTTGGGTCATTTATTGAAAAAAACTATGTTCTCAATGAGATTCTTGTTTCTAAATCAATTTGAAAAAATGCATTTAAATTAACCAAACAATTGAAAGATTTGTAAACTTACATTTAAGCTTTACAGCAAGCTAGTATTTGCTCTCACTAAATGATACATAGCACGAGACATAGCATTAAGGAGAATTTTTAACGTGTGCTTAAAAGTTGACCCTTAAATTGGCAAATTGGAAATATTAATTGTAGTTAAGGTAGTCGGCTTGTAAACCGACCATCTAAGGTATAGATGACGTCTGTATTGAAACAATGTCGGATTAGCAACCTAAAAATATTTTTTATGGAAAATCAAAGAAGAAATAGTTCTATGGCCATTTACATTGATTTTTTTTGGTTTAGTATGAATTAACTACAATCTATCAAAGTAAAAGGTGTATAGGTATCTATTCTTGATCATAGGTGGTAACATTCATGATGCAAAAGCGACTTATAAATGGAGCACATGAGTCCCAAAAGTAGCCACTACAAAGTTAAGAATGCTTTAATAAGGCTCTAAAAAGTGTACAAGCACCCATTCCATATTCCAATGCTCAAATCATGATTGAGAACATATTTTCATATATTTTAGTATGATATATATCTAATCTACGTTGGAAACAAGGAACTCAAGAGAAACTACATTACATGAAAAGATGGATTCCAACACAGTTTTCTACTAGTGATATTCTATTAAAAACAAAACTCAACACAATTGTGGCCAATAAGCACACTTAATGGTAGCTCATGTCTCTCTCTTGAGGTTCTAAAACTGTGCATGCATAAGTACAATTTCTGAAAATAAAAAAATGTGTCCCGTTTAAAAACCCATGTGTACTATTTTTGTGTCCCTACATGTTCAATTCAAAATGACCAAATGCTTTTAGAGCTGACAACCTTACTAGCACTCTCCCATTGTAATTATTCAGTTGTTTATGTTTCCCTACACTATTTTCTCACAATACACCATAACTTAAATAAGGGAATTGATTTACATGTACCACACCCTTTTGATTAATCTACCACGCCTACTACATATGACCAATATTTATGGTATTGTAGTAGGTGTGGATCACATGCAAAACTTCAATAGATTGAAAATATTGTCTGACATAGAAGATGCAACTCTAATTTTGTCTTTTGGCTCTAGATCTTGCTTGCAGTATCAATCAAAAAATATAAATTAAACTTAGCATAATTTAGATCTTTTAATTGTTAATTTGAACCAAATTTGGAGTTGAAAAAAAGGATTGAAGTTGAAACCTCTAAATTAACCCCTAAAGGACTAGGCCCCTTATTTTAGCAACATAGCAATTTTGGGCATATACCTGTGATTGGAGCTTTTCATATTTTAGGCTGAAATTTTAACACAACGTGGGAACAAGGTTTCTCTTTCATATGCACTAAATTTCATGATATTTGGAATTATGAGTGAAAAGTTATGGCCTAATATGTTGTTTTTTACATTTGTTGGGCAGCCGGGACAAATCTTTAAAAATGGTTTTTCAAAATCAAATTTTTAAAACTGGTTTAGGAGATTTATGTGAATGTTGGAAGCTTCAAATCATTCTGTTTGGATCAACAAGATGAAATTTATGAGGATTTTTTGTTTGCGTGCAGTTATGGATTCTCTACTCCAAAATAAACTTTGAAGTCCTTTGTTTTACTCAATTTTCAACATTTTGGAAAAACAAAACAAAACTAAAGGATGTAGATTGTTTATGACAACATTATGACCATTGGGATTGGCATTTTCATTTCCATAATTAAATTCTTAACAATTTTGTATTTTGAATAATTCTCTACTTCTTTTTACTTACTCATTTTTTTCCATATGTTATACAATTCCAAATGGTTTGAAACTTTTTTGACATATACTTTACTGAGGTGGAATAAGGAATTTAGAGAAGTACCACCTCCACGTCCTTTTTTTTAAAGGAATTTCACCTTCTGAAGGGTAGCTGCCTGATTTTTCACAAGACGTTTTTGAATATTCAAACCATTCTATCTTCCAATCCACGCAGTGAAAAACTTTGTGATTTTTTGCACATTTTCTAAAACCATTCTTTTACAAGATCCTACGGTTACATATGCATAAAAATGTTTTTTGTATTCAAATTTGGTTGATGCTCTAAAAATGACAGTTTTGAAGAGTTTTTGGTGATACTTTGCTTGGTCCTTTAGGGGTTAACCCCTAAGTGCTCAATTGACTAATTTTTGGTCGTTGCCCATTTTTTGCGAGCTGCTTGAGATGAAAAAAAACCATTAAAAAAAACGTAAAAACTTTTAAATAGAAAATCAAGTGTACTTTCCCAGCCAATTTGAATCATTTCAATCCAAGTTAAACTCCATCAAGGAGATTTTTTCAAAGGCAAACACTTCAATATTTGCTAGTGTTATAAAATTTACTATTTAAAAAAACCAATGATGTTCTCTCTTTTGAAAAGATTGCATTTTTGAAGTTTACAATAGAATGTATGTTTTTTACCAATCATACCAAATTTTAAAATCTATTAATAAAATTTGTAATTTTGGTGAATATTAAATGGTAAATGCTTCTAAATTCATTAAATTATAGTCCAAAACTTTTTTCCAATGTTTGACTATATGGATAATTACTAAACATCATGATTCTTGTTTTCTCTTTTAAAGCAAACTTCATCAAAGTTACATAAGTATTATTTTATAATACATCTATGTTTTACCCTTACCCCTTGGACGTTTAGGGATTAAGACATATTTTCATATGAGTGATGTTTTGCCCATAATGCACACATACTATGATATCATACATATTGACCATACATAGTAAGTGTGATACAATAATTAAAAGGGTGTGGTACAGATATCAACCCCAGTCAAATAATCAAATGTTAATGGTTTCTTATTATATAAACATATCAAAATTATGGAGATCTAATTCTTTATGTAAATTTTTGTTAATGTAAATTTAAAAAAATGAATCGTAGAAAAGAGATAGACCGTGCCTATGAGAGCCGAAAGATGTTTATTAGTGTTATTATTGATAGTGGAGTTCATGTTTTCTTTTTAACATATACAAACATTAATTGTGGTTTTGTCAGGCAAAAATTAACATTCACATCTATATGCCCAAAATGGGTGGAGCCACTCTGTTCAGCGAAGGGCAGCCAGAGAACTGCCCGTGCATTGTATTTTGTGAAAGTGTAGACTTCGTGTATGAATCTATACTTTCCGTGTGAAAATAGAATTTGTACGAAATCTAGACGTCGTGTTGATTCTAGAAAATTTGTATACAGCCTAGATTCTGAATAGATTCTGAACAGGAGGATTACGAACCCGAGGAAATTTGGAAGCAGACTCTTCTGTAAGGGGCTGTTCACACCGCGTCCCTCATCCCATGTCTGCAAGTCCCACCTCAACATGAGATTTCAGTTTTGTTGAGTTATTTGATCAAAAAGAATAAAGTATGAACACCTCTCTCCGTGGGTGTCCCCATCTAGGAGACGTACAGTGACAGAGCTCATGTTAGTGACTGACAATTAAAAAAAAAATGGTTATGAGTGACAAAGTGATGGTTTTGGGTGATTTACTCCTAAAGAACTGCGGTCTTTTTCTGTGAATTTTAGTGTAAAACTATCACTTTTGGGAGAGTAAGTAGAATAGAAAAAAAAAAAAAAAAAAAAAAAAACTTTTTTTTGGAAAATCCAACCGTAGGATCTTGGCCTAGACTATGGGAAGTACTTCTTGGGAAAAAATCAGCTCAATCTAAATGTTGAGGAGTGAGATATTTACATCCAAAGTGAAGAAAAAAGTATTTTTCTTTACTGCACAAAATTTTCAGAAGCCTTTGACCATTGATAACCCAAAAAAATTACACTACGCAAAGTTGAGGATTTTTTTTTATCATGTCCAAAACCAAGTTAGGTATGTGTGGGAGAATTTTCAGATGAATTGGACATGTGGATCATTCTTTGTAAAATCTTGCAATGCCAGAAGGTCTAGAATTTTACAAATACACTAGGCAAAATTGGAGGATTTATGTAAAATTTAGAAATTTGAATTACATTGATCCAAAAGGTGAAAACCAAGGAATCTTAGTCTACTACAACTTGGAAAAAAAAGAAATAAAAAAAGAAATATACAAAGAGCTCAAAAAAGTAAAGCAAAAAGTTTTACAAGGGGGAAAGGAATGGAGGTTTGGGAGTCCCATACCTACCTACAAACTAAAACTTCTCATAACTTTCATCTCATTTACCAAAATTGAATGATTCAAAGCTTCCCAAATACATAAAAATCTAAAGAACCAATTTTTAAAAAAATCAAAATCAAAATCAAAATTTTTTTGGCTGCCCAATAGTCCCCTGTTTTTTAGTTATTCATGCATAACTTCTTCAATAAATGTCAGAATGAAGAAAAAATTACATTCCCACCTAGATCTTTGCATTCCTCACCTTCAATAAAAGTTTCAAAAAATCACGCAAAGTAGTTTAGCCATAGGTACATGCCCAAAATCCCATTTGTCCCTTGAAGGAATAACGGTCCTTTAGGGGTTAACCCCTCACCACCCCGGGTATTAAAAAAAACACTGAAACGTGGCCACATTTTGGCTCCTCTGGCGGTGAGGGGTTAAGGTAGGAGGCTCAAGAACCGGGCATCTATGGAAAGAAGGCTTATGGGAGTTTAGTGGGGCAGCTTTACACTTTCAAAGTATTTTTAGTGGGAAGGAAAAGAGGCAACATTTGTAACGCCACTTGAATTAAAATTTTCCAAATCTGTATGAATTAGCTATAATTCAGGGAACCAAACTGTACATAGTATCTAGTACTATACATAGACCGTGCCTGTCAATGTTTGCAAATAGCTTGTAAACGCAACAGAGTAATCTAGAAAGCACTTTTCTAGAATGTGATACTGGGCAAATGGGGTATTTAAATCGTGCAAGTAGTTGGGTACTCAGGGCTTGGCATGTGGGAAGGGTCCTCTTGAAAGTGGTGACATTAAATCCCAATGTGGTATTGTTAGGTCCTGAAATGGACCTCTCGTATGAGTTAATCTATATTCTAAACACTATTAACACCCTAAACCAGCTTATTGACATCCACTATCAAGCAACTAAGTCCCTTAAACCGCACAAACTGAGGGGTAATTTCTCAACAAATAATTTATGATTGGGTTAAAAGCCCTGATGCGTAGTATCAATCACCCCTATATGCACGGTCCCAAATGCCTGTGCGGTTCTTGAGCCTCCTACCTTAACCCTTGAGCGCCCCATATATCGCCTCTCAATTTTGAAAAATGTTCACGTTTGACTCTTATCCTCTTCTTAACGGTAAAGTCAAAGGACTTGTACTTTTATATGTACCTCCAAGCATGTGTCTACTACCACTCAAAAAAAATTCAAGCTATTTGACTCTACTTAGGTAATACTTTTATTGGATTAAGTACACAAGGGTATGGATTTGAGTGAATTTGGCCTGGGCGCTTAGGGGTTAAGCAATGGTTCTAGGTGATAAAGTGATGGTTGTGGGTGATTCCATGATGGTTTTGAGTACCCATCTCACTATTTAAGACCAACAAGCCTTGTTTTTAGCATCTCTTACACATGGTTCCTACAATTTCAGTGATTTTGGACTTTGAAAAATCTTTGTGAACAAATGCTTGTAGTTGGAACCTTGAAATTAATGCCAATATATTTAGTTTCCTCTTGCTAACTTACAATATATTTTTCAAAGTTAGTCAACTATTTTACCTACTCCAAAACTCTTAGTTCCAGGCTTATGGGTATTCCTACCTTACTCAAGGAATGTCATGAAGATTTTATGCAAAAATATTGGTTGAACTTGGGCTCAAAGTTGAGTGTAGTAAAATGATTGACCCAAGACCTTGAGTGAAGTCCCACCCTCTTTGTCCCTAAGAGCGCCAAAACTTTTAAAAAGTGTTGTCATTGAGCACAATACAACAAATTAGGACATGAGATTTGGGACATAGTGTGAAGCGCTAAGTACCAAGTTTTGACTTTATACCATTTGAATTTTCAGATTTTAGTGGGACTTGGGACATAGCGTGAATATTGCCTAAGTTTACTCAAGAGTTTCAAAATTGGATACATTCATCTAGTGAATTTTTATTCCCTTGACCTTTCTCCTAAAAAAACCTTGATTTCTTACCATGATTTCAAGGTTTGTACTTGATAGTTTTCTTTGTTTACTTATGCAAAGGAACATATGCTTCTTGTTTTTGTCATGCAAGACAATCAAAACAGCTTTTCCAACCCTCTATTGTCTCTCATGCATTTTTTACATTTTATGCTAGTGACCTCCTTGAGTTACTAAACTTCCATCATGTTATAGCAATGAATATCTTCTAGGAACATACCAACACATATTAGACCATACAAATGGTATTGCATTCTCTTACTCAATTTTCAAACATTTGACTCTTTACCCATGAAATCCAATGACTTTTTTATTTGTTTCTTTAGCTTTATAGATGAGAAAAAAAATTAATGCAAAAGAGCTATACAAGTTATTTAAGAATTTTTGAATTTTTGAAAGAAACTAAAACAATAAAAAACTCCTTTGAAGATTCTACTTCCCTTTTTTCACAAATGATAAAATGAACTCATAAACTTTCAAGATTGTATGAAAAGAAAAAATATTTCTATGAAAAATATCTAACTTCTATAAAGCACTTCATACTAAAATGTAATGTCTATGTATTAGGAAATATTAGAAAACTTTGATACAAAACCCTATAAAAATTTCTTAATCACGAATATATATTTCAGTTTTGAGAGTTCTTGAGAAATACAAGGTGTTTTGGAAATGAGACTTCATAAAGTTTGTTGTATGAGGTGAGATCAAATTCGTTTGAACTAAGCCTAGAATGACAAAACACACTACATGGTACAAATTGTTTGACAATAGAATCCTCATGATAAGTATAAAAACCGTCCAAATGGTTTGAGGATTATTTTAATGTCTATTTTTTATGTACCTGCCATCCCAAAAAGACGGTAGCATTTTATTTATTTATTGGTGACTAAGTGACATAATTATACTCATCGGCGTATGACATGATCATGATGACTAGTTAACTTAATAAAAAAAAAAAAGGTGTTTTCCAGCCTAAATTTTCTGTATTTCTCATGAAATTCGTGTCACTAAAATTAAGTGATCAAACAATTAGACCCCAATCATAGATACATCCCACCTCCCTCTCTTTCTTCTAAGAGTAGCTCCACCGTAGATTTAAAGGAACCCTTAACCGGTACTTTAGCAGGAAGATTGAAAGTTGAGACCTCCATTGCTTTGCCGCTACTAACTTCTGGATAACATGAAGAGACGATACAAGCGTCAATTCATGTCATAACGGAGGTTTTTCTTGACCAAACTTGAGCTCACAAAAGACAATTGAAGGAAGAAGGTGAAAACTTGGTGCTTGAGAGAAAAGTTGAAAGGTTCGTGTGTTGGCAACAGCAAGGGACGACAAAGTACGGTGAGTGCAATGTGTTAGTGTGACTGCGCAATGGGAGCACATTGGATAGGGCTAAGCTGCAACAAAAAAAAATAGCATGGTATGTGGCCCGGGAAATCCCTTATCATGTTTCATTTTCAAGTAACACAATGGAGTTGCTCCAAGCAAAGTTGGTAGATTGTACAAGTGGGGTTTCTACAAGCAGGTTTTACAATCCATTCCGTGTGTGACACAATAAGGTAGAAATACCATAAATGGTTAAAATAAACCACTAAGCTTGATAAGATATGGGGAGTTTCTTGAGAAATTAAGCTCAATCTTTGCAAAAACAACAATAAGGAAGAATGAAAAAAAAAAAAAAACTCAAGAATGAATATTTTATGCAATATAAATGTGGATTCTTCATTGGGACCCTATTCTTGTTTTGTAGGTGCACCTTAAACAGTTACCTTTAGAACCTTGTTCTGAAACAAGTGTGAACCAATCAAATGCAAGAAAATAGAATCTTTTCAAAATCTTTTTCAGAGCCAGCTATTGTTGGTTTTCAAAATAGTCTACTCTCCTAGTAGAAGGGGGTATTGGTCTATGGTATTTCTACCTTAACCTTTAGAGACCATTGAACCATATTTTGGTTCAGGAGAGTGGTTTTTGGCCTATACAGTAAAATTACTCAACAATTTGGAAATTGATCTTGAAGAACGCATGTGAACACAAGAATCTTGCATCCAATTAAAAAAAACAATGGAATCGGGTATGTGAGTTGACAAATAATGATGATTTGACACGGCCTCAAAATATGTGTCCATTTTTGGTAAAAAATGAACCAAAGTAATGATACAATACCTTGAATATTCAAAAATGATTTCATATCTCAATTGCAAAATCCTAAACAAATTCAAATTCCCTAATAAATACGCTTGTATAGTTTCTCTCTATGATTCCAGTATATTTGTAGTATTTGAAGATGTATTGAAATGGTGCTATCATTTCAACCCTAAAATTTGTTGCCCTACAAGTAAGGCCAATTCTTCATTTTTTTCACCAATTAGATTCTCCATGATATTTATCAATTTTTTTGTAGAACTGTTTTTGGATGGCAAATAAAATGGGGTCTATGATCATTTTTGTCCGCTTAGCTACACCTTGTGACTGTAATGTTTATCCATCTTGTGTGAAACTAGTCTCAGTGAAAAGGTGTAGAAGCATGCTTTCTAAGAATATATGGCTCTTCTTAAGCAATGCTCACATGAAGCGATAACATCCAAAACCACACAAGCATGAAAACTGTAAATTTTTTGCTTATGACTTACTTAATCATTATTATGTTTCATCTCCAACAGTAGATCTAGTTGGAATCTTTCTACTTTTCAATAAGCAAGGTGTTCTTTCCATTTGTATGGTTGGATTATTCAAATTGGGTAAAGATTTGATTTAATTGCACATCTAAGTTCATCACTTTTGTTTCTAGTGGGTATTGAGAAAATATGTGTGGTATTTAACCCCTGAAGGGCCCTTGGGCTCTGGAGATACGGTACTAAATACGGTCGCAACCAATGTTCAAAATTTTGAATCAGTTGGATATTAAGTTTTACAACCATACATATTGAAGGGTTGTATGATGGTAGGTGCATAAAAAAATTTGGAAAGCCCTTAGAGCAACTCAAATATGCCTGTACACACGGCCGCAAAGGACTTTCATGACGTTCAGGGGTTAAAGGGTTAATATGGTGACATCACATTGAAAAGAACCATCAAGGGTTAAGGTTGCAACAAAGATTTATTATGAGTCATTACAAGAAAACCATGGTTGAATTTACAAAAAGCTGACAAATTTGAAACTTAAACTACAATATACTGTAGTTCAGGTCACAATTTTTGTCAACTTTTTGTAAATTTGACCATGATTTTTTTGTAGTGCCCATAGAAAATGCAATGATTTGTGCACCCATAAATACAAACAACTAGTTTTGCAATCTCAAGGAGCACGCTGCACGCCGTGTTGGGAAATTGGCAGCAGGGGTGAAATATCTTCCACAAATCTCAACTCCGGTTTTGACAAGTGCAATGTCCTTTAGCCGACTCTTCCCCCAAAAATCAGGGTTTGGAATGCTGCACACGCGTGCTTGTGGGGCCACGGTGGAAAAGCTCAGACTTTTTCACACAGCAGAACGCAAGAGTTTAGAAATTTATCAATAGCAGATTGAATAATATAAATTTTGAATTCATATTTGGATTTGAGTTCTTGTGCTGGGGGCAAATTTTCCATGTTCATAACATTCAGTAGCCTGAAGAGAGGCTGCCTTTCCCTCTCTCCAGGCATCATCCATCAACTTCATCTTGATAAAAAACATAAAAAAATAAGGAAAATAAATTAAATAATTTTTTGACACATCTGGCCCCCTTGACGTGTGTGCACTGAACTAAGTCTCCCTTTCATAAACTCTGATAAATTTAATCAAGTATCCCCATAGCTAAAGAAGGGTGTGGAATATTCCACACCATTCTCTTGGAGGGAGGGCAACCTTTACTAGTGCTACTGAATGTTATGTTTGTATAGGTATTGGCTGTGGCAATTGTTAATTTCCAATTTTGAAAACCCACATTCTTGAATTTCTCATGTTTTTTTTGCTAGAAACTTGTCAAAACACCATTTCAATATTCAGGTTCTAATGTATTTTAACCCCCTAGAAGACATCGGCCTTTATTTTGTCAAAAGATACTCAAAATTGCCATTTCTATGACAAAGACTAAAAAGTTTGAAAATTCATCTTTTTGCATATCTAACCATAGGATCCTGTACTAGACTAATATAAAAATGTGTAAAAAACATTCATAAACTTTAACTGCACAAATTGCAAGATTTTTGCATTTAAAGTGTAAAAAACAAACTTTTTTGCACCTTCCTTGACTAGATTAATTGACTTTGAACTTCTTAAACTTAAACTTTTAGAACCACAAAGTTTGGAATTTCAAATCTTTAGAGTGAAAATTTGAGTTGAGAATCTTTGGATAAAAATCAAAACAAAAAATAATTAATTTTCATTCTTCAAAAATAATTAGGTAGAAGAAGGTATGAGATTGAACAAAAACTTGAATTGTTGATAACCCTCCAATGGAATTGAAACACAATAACCCCAATGGTGAGATTGTTCTAGCAAGCAAACATCACCCATTCCAACAATTTTTTTGGAAAAACATTAAACTTGCATTCAAAAAAGAACTTTATGAGTTATTTTTTCAAGTAGATGCTTAAATTGCCCAAAAAACAAGATTGTCCAAATTGACTTTCTCATAACTAGTCCAAATGGAATGAACCAAGGCTTTAGATTTAGACAAAATTATGATCTATGAGATTATTTTTTTTGAAATTCAAGTTTTTATAAAAAAAAAACTAATGCCCGGACTCCCCAAGTTTGTGTTTATTTGGGCATAACTTTTGCTCCCGGGCATAGATTGGAATAAAAATTATATTCCCAAAAATTGTTGTGTTTTTCTATTTTCAAAAAAAGTTTCCAAAAATTAGGATAAAAATCGAAGACACAAGTACTTGCCCAAAATCCCATTTGTCCCCCAAAAGAACAATGATCCTTTAGGAGTTAACCCCTAAATGCCCAAGTGACCAAATTTGAGTTGCGAGGAAACTTTGAAGATGAATAAAACCTTATCAAATCTTTATTTTCAGTATGATTTTTCAATACAAGTTTGTTTTGAAGTCTACTTTCAACATCAAAAATTTGATTTTGAAAATAAAAGTTGATGATTTTTCTACTTGAGATTTTGTACAAGGGTGTCCACCGCAATCTTGAGTTTTCTAGTGTTGGAAGATCTTGAAAATGAGCCTCAAATACACTAGAGCTTGGAGAAAAATCTACATTAGAAATCCATTTAAAAATAATGTAGGAGTAGATTTTCAAAACCGTAAATGGATTTGAGTTAGACAGGCAATGACCTTAAACCTCATATTTTTTTGGTGACCAACATTTTGGATTTGACATGTTAAACAAGGACTCGAAGACTTTAAGTCACTATTGTAGTTTTAACACCCTCATGTTCAAACAGTATAATCCTTCAAACTATAAGTGATATTGTTGTGTTTTCTTTTTCCATGTAATTTCTAACATGTTTAGCTTAAATTTGTACGGTTACAATTGAAAAACTTGATGGAATTCATGGAGAGGTTGATTGATTGTTCAGTTTCATGGAAAGTCCAAGAAGCTCAGATAGGGCTTGGGCATTTAGGGGTTAACACACTATCATGCATGGCTCCATAACTCATTTTTCATTTTCATAATTCTCCATCTGCTTTAAAGATCATCATTTTTTAATGGTTCTTTTGAGTTTTACAGCAACTTCTCCCTTGAAGAGAGACAGGCCAAGCCTCTCTTCTTCTATATACATATTTTTTTTATTTTGAATAATAACTTGATTATTTGAGAAAAATATAAAGAGCAAAAGAAAGAAAAGAAAGGAAAACTGAGAAGAGAGAAAGAGAAGGTCCCGCCCTTTCCAAAAGAGGGGGCGGACTTAATTCCCCACTTATTTTTCCATCTTTAGCCTCAAAGACCAAAAGATAATACTTGGCCATACTCCTAAACTGCCTACTATTACACTTATTTCTAACCCAAAAGAAAAACTCATGCAATGACTCAGATAATTCAATTACATTCACAAAAAATTTAAATCCTTTTCTGTTGTTAACTTACAATAATATTTTTGGGGTCTTTTTATGCAATTAAAAAAAAATTATTGTACTTAAAATTTTCTAATTTTTTTGATTTAAAAGTTTGATATATTTGTAGTACAATATTTGGATTATTAATTTTTTCTGAAAAAAAGTTAATTGATTCTTAGATAAGTATTTTTCTTTCTACAATTCACTTTTTATTATTGTGTATATGTTAAATTATCAATTTTCTTTGTTTAAAGTAAAAATATAAATTTTTTAGAACTTAAATTAGCCGAGCTGACAATTTTGGTGCAATATGAAAGTTGGTCCTTACAGCATCTCCGGGCAACCCCAAAAACTTTATCCTACGGAAACACAACGTTTCTTGTGCACGATGTTAACTACTTATTTTCTTTACAAGTCCAACGAGGTAAAGCAACTCTTTCCACAAATGACAAGTTTTCTTAATTGCAAAAGCAAAAGGATTCTCATTCATTAATTATTCAACCTACTTTTGTAAAAAAAAACATAGTATTTGAAAAAATTGTTGTGCACAAGGAAATTGCAAATTTGCTATGATAAGAAAAATATTTTAGAGGGTCCATGCATTAACCCCTAAATCTCTGTGGTCTTTATTTTGTCAAAAGACACTCAAAATTGCCACTGCAAAGAGTAAAAAAGTTTGAAAATTGTTCTTTTTGCATATTTAACCATAGGATCTTGTACTAGACTAGTATAAGAATGTGAAAACAAAAATTCAAAAACTTTGCCTGCATAGATTGCAAGATATTTGCTTTCAAAGTGTCAGAAACAAACATTTTTGCACCTTGCATGACTAGATTATTTGACTTTGATTTTTTTTTAATTTCAAATTTTTGCATCACAGAGTTTTGGAGTTTATTTTTCAGTGGTGAAAAATTGAGTTGAGAATCTTTGGAAAAAAATCAAAATTAAAATACTTAATTTACATTCTTTCAAAAAACATTAGGTGGAAGAAGGTATGAGACTGAACAAAAACTTAAATTGTTAATAACCCTCCAATGGAATTGAAATGCAATAATCCCAATAGTGAGATTGTTCTAGAAAGCAAACTTCACCTTTTCCGACAACTTTTTTGAAAAATTGTTAAAATTGCATTCAAAAATGAAATTTACAAGTTATTTTTTCAAGAAGATGCTTGAGGTGCCCAAAAAACAAGATTGTCCATAACTTTCTCATAACTAGTCCAAATGGAATGAATCAAAGCTTCAGATGTTGGAAAAACTATAACCTATGAGAAGAAAAAATCCCCCCAAAAAAGTTTTTGTAAGAAAAAAAATTCTGCCTGATCTCGATAAAGTTTTGGTTATCTAGGTATAACTTTTGCTTTTGGTCATAGATTGGAATAAATTTTATATTCCCCAAAAGCAAATGTGCTTTTCCGTTTACAAAAAAAAAATTTAAAAAATCAAAACAAAAATTGAAGCCGTAGGTACTTGTCCAAAATCTCATTTGTCCCCCGAGGGGACACTTAGGGATTTAGGGGTTAATTGCTCCATTTTATCAAAAGTCTCCATAACCCATTGTTTTCCCATGTAAGTGAAAGATACCCATAGCTTTTTCAGGAATTGCACAAATATCCTTGGACCATAATTTTCAAGTATTTGTTTTGTTATGCAGGCTACTTCTTTCATGACTAGTGTTAAAGCAATGATTGAAATAGAACAGAAAGGAAGTAATGTGTGCACACAAGGGAGAAAGAAGTAGCATTCACAATAGAACAAATGCTTGAAAATTATGGTTCAAGGATATTTGTACAATTTTTGAAAAACCAAGATTATCTATACAAATATGGCAAACTACAAGGGTATCTGAAAAATTCTCCCTATACAAAATAAGAGCAAATTCTTACTTTTACCCTTGCTTGCTAAAAAACACCCAAGCTTTTGCTCCATCTCCCCTCAAACACATATATGCACTTGCGCAGTAAGGTAGGAGGTTCTAAAAGCGTGTAGGCTCTAAAATGATGCAGCTCCTCAAATGTACTCTATTTGTACATGTTAATTTTCATAACCATGCAACAATGTACAAGCAATGTACATTTGAGGAGGTACACCATTTTAGAGCCCTATGTCCTTTCCACTTCAAAATTTTCATAACTAAGTCCACAAAGCTCTAAAAAATACAAAACAACTTGAGTTAAGGTAGGAGCACCCATCCTCGTGAGGGTCTCCATAAGCGTGACCTCTGAAATCTTGGAAAACCTGTGGAAGTAGATAGATGTAATGACAAGGATGTACAACATGTGAACATGAAATCTTAATAGTGGTTATGGGTACAATGGCAGTTTGCTCTTTAAAAATTCACAACTTATTCTCACAGTATCCAAATAATACATTTGAAAGTGCAAACTCAATATTTTTCTTCCTAACATGATCCTATAATTTGCTAGACATTTACTAATAATCATCATGTTCAAAACCCTTAAACTCACTCTTATGGGTGCTCCTACCTTAGATGTCAATTCTCTTGTCTTTCAAGGAAAATTTACTGGAAAATATTTTAAGAAGTTCCCTTCCCAAAATTCAGTTTCAGCCTTAAATGCTCCATTCATGAGCCTCCTACCTTACACCAAGCCCAGAATCAGGGTTCCGGAAATACTTCCAGAATGTCGAGGTTACCGGGAATGAGCAAGCATAAATAGACACGTACCCTCAAGAGAATCTTGGCCCCGTATCTAACAAGGTAACGAAACTAGCCAGCCTCAATTTCGATGGTTTTTCCTTGTTCCTAGGGTTAGGAACGGCGGTAGGCATAATTTACGTGGTTTGGACGCTGGCCCAATCTAGCGATGCACAATATGGTAAGGTAGGAACACCCATAAGCAGGGTTCGGGGAGAACCGGCGGTTAGCGTAATGGTAGCCAGTTGAAATTGCAAAAAGTCTGATTGAAACTTGAAGCCATTAGTTAAAAAACTGGTTCGTTTTTCAAAAATATTTAAATATAGTATTTTTACAATAGAAATTTAGAAGTTTTACATAAAATAACCGGTCCATGGTAGTGAAAATCCGGTTGAAATTGGACACTCCCGGATTTCAACTGGTGAAGCTAAAATTTCTCCCCAAACCCTGCCCATAAGCATGAATATTTAAGGATTTTGGAGTAGGAAAACCAATTGATGAACTTTTAAAAAAGTGTTAAGTAAGAAAGATGAAATTAAAAATATTAACATCAATATGAAAGTTCCAATTGCAAGTGTTTGTTCACAAATATTTTTTAAAGTCCAAAATCACTAAAAATGTATTGTTGTGTGTAGGAGATGCCAAAGAAGACACTTAGTGAAGTCTTTAGTGTGCTCATACTCTCATAATACTAACTTGAAGAGTTCTTAAAGAGTGAGATGGGGTACTCAAAACTGTTAATCTAGTCACCCAAAAACATCACTCTATCACCCAAAAACATCACTTTGTCACCCATAACCAACTTTTTTAAAATTGTCAATCATTGATTCACTGACACAAATAGGTATTGGGAATGGGGACACTCACGGAGAGGGGTATTTCTACCTTAAGTGATGCAATCTAAGACCTTGTAATGAATTCTAACCATTGTTGCTCTATATTTTCTAATTTTCTACTACACCAAATAGTGCATTTAGGTTGCCCTAACAATTAGGTTGCAAAGTTACCTCATGACTTGTCATTTGGTCATTTGTAAGTGTGTGCAACTCTATAAATTCTAGAATTTCACATGGTTTACAACGTGGATGTAGCTAGTTTGTTTTTCATTGTGTCATTGTTATTGCACATACCTTTAAATTTTATTTATTGCAACAATTGTTGATAAATATCATTGTAGCATCATTAAATCTTTATATAGTGTAGAATGTTGAGGAATTAATGTGGGGCAACCCAAATGCACTAATTAGTGTAGATAAGAATGAATTTTTTATTAGATATGAGGTTATATGTCTTCTATGTGTCTACAAAGTTTCATACAAAAAGTGTGAGAACTCAAAATTAACCCCTAAAGGACCAACTGTCTATTCAATGGACAAATGGGATTTCGGGCATGTACCTATGGCCAAACTACTTTGCATGATTTTTTGAAACTTTTATTGAAGATGGGGAATTCAAAGATCTGCTTGGCATCTAATTTTTATTCCAATTGATGCTAGAGAGCAAAAGTTATGCCCAAATAAGCACAAGTTTGGGGATTCCAGGCAGCAAAATAAATTCTTATAAAAACTTGAAATTTTTTTTTTTTAAATTTTTTCTCATAGATTATATCTTTGTCTACATTTGAAGCTTTGATTCATTCCATTTGGACTAGTTATGATAAAGTTATGGACAATCTTGTTTTTTGGGCAGTTCAAGCATCTTCTTGAAAAAATAACTTATAAACTTCATTTTTGAATGCAGGTTTAACATTTTTTCAAAAAAAAACTATTGGAGAGGGTGAAGTTTGCTTTCTAGAACAATCTTACCATTGGGATCATTGCATTTCAATTCCATTGCAAGGTTATTAGCAATTTAAGTTTTTGTTCAATCTCATACCTTCTTTTGCCTAGTGTTATTTTTAAAGAATGAAAATTAAGTATTTTTTGTTATTTTTTTTCCCAAGATTACCAACTCAACTTCCCACCATGCAAAAATAGAATTCCAAACTCTATGATGCAAAAATTTGAAGTTAAAAAGTTCAAAGTTAAATAATCTAGTCCTGCAAGGTGCAAAAAAGGCTGTTTTTTACTTTTTAAATGCAAATATCTTCCAACCTGCATGGTCAAAGTTCTTGAGTTTTGTATGACACATTCTTGTACAAGTCTAGTACAAGATCCTACATTTAGATATGCAAAAAGAACAATTTTCAAACTTTTTCACTCCTTGCCATAGAGGTGACAATTTTGAGTGTCTTTTGACAAAATAAAGGCCATGGTCCTTTAGGGTGATTTTTTAAAGAATAAGTGAAAAAAATAGTTATGAATATAAAATATGCCAAAAATTATCTAAACTCTCCACCACATGAGTACATTGTAGTGTAGGACATCATTGCATAAGATTTTTGTGTACTCCCATAAGTAGAAAACAAGTAGTTCTTGGTTGTAGGCCTATATTTCAAATTGCAATTCAAATTGCAATGTAGTATTTAAAATTTGGAGATTTAAAAAAAAAATTGAAAAAAAACCAAACTAAGTATGCTTTATTTCTTCATTTGGACTTGAATTCAAAAATATCGTTTTTTTTTTTTCTAAAATTTATATTTAAAACTAGAAAGTACAAGTTTCTACAATGCACTAAAAGAGAATATTTTCAAATGCGTTTATTTCGCATCTTCTTTTGTATATAAGTCAATAAAACATCAACAAGGAAATTTCCACCTTTATCACTTGCAAGCACATTCCTATAACTCTCAAAATTATACTCGTATGAAGAATCATAGTTTTTAGTTTAAAAAGTTGCATCTGAAATCATCTAGGAGCATGTTTGTGGCCTCAAATTTAGTTCAAGATTAAATTAACAAGGTTCGTAGGTCAAACTTCCATGTGCAGCTAAGTTAGCCAAATAGATAAATTGTTTGTTGAAGCTAGCAAATTACATTTCTAATTTTGCAAACACATGTTAGTCACTAGCTTCTTTGTGAGTAGGGAGGAAATAGGTGAGAAAGTAAGATCCTCTTGCTATAAAAATAGAACCCAGTGGATATTTACGATGCATTTATATGGAGTTTTTTTTTTATACTGAATTCCATGAATAGATTTTTTATCCAAATTGGATGTATGGTGCAATATTGAAAGATTCTAGCCAATATGCAACATACCCCACTTCAATTTTCAACACATGTTACAATGATCACCAAATAACGGTGATCTTCTACTATGTGATGAATTCAATATCAAAATTGGTCAAGTAACGGTCAACACAAACTCCTTAAAAAAAGGTTTTGTCTTAAGATCATGCTAAACAAGTTTCTCTGTTTTACTTTTTTAAATAGACAACACATTTTCATGCGTTAGTAAATACATTAACCCCGATAGGCCCAAGCCCTTTTCTGTGAAAATTGCTGAAAACTGCAACTTTTGGGGGAATGAGTAGAAAATTAGTAACCAAATTCTTTTTTGAAAATCCAACTGTAAAGTCTTTCCCTAGACTATGGAGCTAAGGTAGGAACATCCATAAGCGTTAGTCTAAGGGCTTTGAACATGATGATTATCAATAAACATTTAACAAATTATAAGATCCCATTAGCAACAAAAAAAATACTGAGTTTGCATTTTTGAATGTATTCTTTGGATATTGTGAGAATAAGTTGTGAATTTTTAAAAAGCAAACTGCCCTTTCACCCATAACCAACATTAAGGTTTCATGTTCACATACTGTACATCCTTGTTATTCACAGATTTTCCAAGATTTCAGAGGTGATGGTTATGGGGACCCTCACAAGGATGGGTGCTCCTACCTTATTTGTAGGAAAATTTTAAGCTCATTCTAGATGTGAAGAGTGGGATATTGACATTTGAAGTGATAAAAAAAGTCTTTTTCCGTGTTATCCAAAAATTTCAAAAGCCTTTGACCACTCTTATAGTAAAAATTTGCTCTAAGCAAAGTTGAGGTTTATTTTATCCATATAGAAGACCAAGTTAGGTATAAGTTAGAGAATTTCATATCAATTGGAGGTGTACAACATACTTCAAAAAATCTTTGAATGCTGGAAGGTCTTGAAACTTGTACATACACTAGGCAAATATGGAGGCTCTATGTAAAAATCAAAAATTCAAATCACATAGGTTAAAACAACAAAAACCAAGGATTCTTAGCCTACTACAACTTGCAAAAAAAATAAAAAATAAAAAATAAAAAATACCCAAACTGCTCAGAATACCAAAGCACCAAATTTTACAAGGGGAAAAAGGAATGGAGGTTTGGGAGTCCCCCAAGATGGACACCTTCCACTCCACTCTCCTTTGCCCAGGTGTCCACACCTTGTGCTCACAAGGGTTGACCCTCTTTGGAGTCAACATCCACTTACAAAGGAGAGGCCCTCCCCAAATTGCCCCTTCTTGCCTAGTTTCAAAAAATTCTTGGTAACTTCTTCATCAAATGTTGGAATGAAGAGAAAACTAGATGCCCGTGTAGATCTTGGAATTCCCCACCTTCAATAAAAATTTCAAAAAATTACACAAACTAGTTTAGCTACAAATACATGCCCAAAATCCATTTGTCCCCAAGGGAACATTTGAACCTTTAGAGGCTAACCTTCTTTTGTGAATTCTACCAAAACTGGCCTCACATAAGAGTCTATCTTAGATCCGTTCCTGTATTGCAAGTGACAGACAGAATTGGCACAACCTGTGCCTAAAAAATCAACAACAATAAAATTGTTTCGTTGTCAAATACCAAAATCACAAACGTTTTAGAAGATTGCATTTTTGCTTGATGGGGAAAACAAACAAAAGAAAAAACAAAAGGGAAAAATCCCAATTTTTTTAGGGAATTGCTAACGGGACAGGTGAGCATGAAATTTGATAATTTAGTGCTATTTTTGATTTATTCAAGTGGTTCATCATTCATTCAATCACGGTATTACAAATTTTGTTGAAATATTATTGCATCAATACTATTTTTTTATGTATTTTTGCTTTGAGTAACTCAAAAGTCCTATATTTTAGTAAACTTAAGCACACCTATTTTTTTGAGTATAGTCTTAGAAAGGTGAAAGTGTGAAACAAATCTTTTGATCCAAATAAAAAAATCAGTATTAAAAATCACATTTCATGCTCACAAGGAGTGTCCCGTTAGCAATTCTCTTTTTTCAATCTATATTTGATTTGTTTCTTCACACCTTGCTAAGAGGCTACGGTATTCATTGAAAACCATATGGATAAGGTAGTTTGCTCATGTTCCACTCAGGCTCTAAAACAACTCATCTCACCAAATGTATTGTGCTGGTACATGTTTTTTTTCGTAGTCTTTCAACAATGTACATGTGATGCACATTTGAGGAGGTGGATGGTTTTAGAGCACCTATGACCTTTCCATTTCAAAATTCCTTAACTAATTCCACAAAATTCCAAAAAATATGAAAAAACTTGGGTTAGATATCAATTCTTCTTCTCTTTCAAGGAAAATTTACTGAAAAATAGTTCAAGAAGTGTTGCCTCCCCAAAATTCAGTTTCAGCCCTTGGTTTATGAGCACACTACCTTACCACGAATCCCTCTAAACGGAAAAAGTATCAGCCGAAAATACGCCTGCAGCCTTGCCCGTGCAGGGCATAAAAGTGCCACGTTATTTATGACAGTGCTGATGTGGCTGCTGCACCACTCCCACAGTCCCACTACCTTGCTTGAACCAGAAACCCCAATTCACTCAAACTCCTTTGATTGACTTCCCAGGGATAAACTTACTTATAAATGCTACTCTTTCATGGTTCGCAATTTTATACTGTAGCTTGATAGCATGGTTGGTATGATTATTTATTTATATTTATATTTACTTTTTACTTTTTATAAATAAAAATTTACCATGGGAAGAAGAAGAAAAAAAGTTAACCCTTTAATGACCGCATGTATGTGAAATACACTGTTAATCGATGGTTGCGCAGTAGTTAACCCCTAAAGGATCATGGCCTTTTTCTTGTCAAAAGACACTCAAAATTGACACCTCTATGGCAAAGAGTAAAAAAGTTTGAAAATCAGGCATTTTGCATATCTGACTGTAGGATCTTGTGCTAGACTACTACAAGAATGTGTCATACAAAACTCAAGAACTTTGATTGCATAGATTGGAAGATATTTGCATTTAAAAAGTAAAAAACAACCTTTTTTGCACCTTGCTTGATTAGATTTTTTAACTTTGAACATTTTTAGCTTAAAATTTTTGCACTATAGAGTTTGGAATTCTATTTTTGCATGGTGGGAAGTTAAGTTGGGAATCTTGGGAAAAAAAATAACAAAAAATACTTAATTTTCATTCTTTAAAAAAACATTAGGTAGAAGAAGGTATGAGATTGAACAAAAACTTAAATTGCTAATAACCCTGCAATGGAATTGAAACGCAATAATCCCAATGGTGAGATTGTTCTAAAAAGCAAACTTCACCCTCCCCAACAAATTTTTTTGAAAAAATGTTAAACTTGCATTCAAAAATGAAGTTTAAAAGTTAGTTTTTCAAGACGATGCTTGAGTTGCCCGAAAAATAAGATTGTCCATAACTTTCTCATAACTAGTCCAAATGGAATAATTCAAAGCTTCAGGCGTACAAAAAGATATAATCTATAAGAAATAAATATAAATTTTTTTTTTCAAGTTTTTATAAGAATTTTTTTTGCTGCCCCTAGTCCCCAAATTTGTGCTTATTTGGGCATAACTTTTACTATTTGGCATCAATTGGAATAAAAATTAGATTCCCCAAAAGCTAATGTGTTTTTCTATAAACAAAAAAAGTTTCAAAAAATTAAGACAAAATTGAGGCCGTAGGTACCTGCCCAAAATCCCATTTGTCCCCCAAAGGGACAATGGTCCTTTACGGATTAAGGGTTAACTTTGCAGCGCAAATAAAACAAATGTTGAGAATGGTGCATCTATTTATGCCTCGTGGATGCCTCATGGATGCCTCATGGACCTACTTGCGCAAGATCCTATGGTTGGAACTTCGAAAGAAACCTGTTTTCCTGCTTTTTTTTATTCATTCCTCTGAAATTGACAATTTTCAATGACTTTTACAAGAAATTGGGCTTGGTACTTTACAGGTTAGAAATTCATGTCAAATTTTTGTCTGGTTTTTGTGTGACTTCAACGGGCTGACGATATGCATAATTCCTTCCTGCAACCTGGTTGCAATATCTTACTGGCTATAACTTAACCTCTGAGCACCCAAACGAAAAAAGCTTGACTTGTGTGCAATGAAAGTATCCTTATTGATTGAAAAATATGATCCACAAGATCATACCATATGAATTGTTAGTGGAAAGCATCTTCATCATGCTAAACTAAATTGGAAGTGGTTTCACTGGACGTGCAATGAGATTATATTGATCAAAATATAATTGACTCAGTTTTTTGAGAAACGTCATAATGTCTCCCGGGTGCTCATGGGTTAAGGGCTTTTGAATCCAACCCTTAACCCCTCAAGGCCCATGCTCTTTCCCGAGTATCTTAGAATCTGTTCTTGGATGAACAAAATGTTAACATTTTGATAATTTGCATCAATTTTTTTAAAATTATAACCTTACAAATTCAAACTAGATATGTTAAAGATCACATAGCAAAAGAAAAAACAACAATATCTCTTATGGATTGAAAGATTACAACATTTGATCAAGAGGATGTTAAAATTGCGAAAGTGATTTGCAGTCTTTCAATCCTCTTTTCACCTCTCAAACTTAAAATTGAGGATACCCAAAAAATATGAATATGTAGAGTACAACTTGTGTAGCCCTAATCAATTTATGGCTTCTTAAAATCTACTTTACAAATTTTTAAATTAAGTTTCTAATGTGATTAATTCTCCAGGTTCTAGTGTACTTTAGGCTCATTTCTAAGAGCTCTCAATATTAGAAAGTGAAGATTTTGCAATAGACACCCTTGCGCAAAATCTTAAATAGAAAAATCATAATTAGTAATTTTTAAAATTAGACTTTTGATACTAAAACAAGACTTCAACAAGAACTTAAAAATAATAATGATCATTGTAATTAATCATGAAGAAAATTTAGGCATTCCAAATTACAAACAAGGAAGGACAGTTTTGGTCCTCGTAGGCCTTGAGGGGTTAATTTACAAGCTTCTAGCATTAACCCAGGAACGCCAAGGGCGCCACTCAGTGGCGCTTGAATGGATGAGAAACTATTTTTCATCCATATTTTGTTGATGTTGGGTTATGAGGAGTTGTTGCTGATCTATCATGTTGGATTATGAGGGTTGTTGCTGATCTATCATGTTGGGTTATGAGGAGTTTCCACTTGAATTTTTAGTTTTTTTTGTGTTTCTCTTTATGTAAATGAGAAGTTAGTAAAAAAAATGGATCACAAAATATGATATTTTAGTGTATTTTTGGAAGTTGTTGCTCCTTGCTCTAGATCTGAAATTTCTCCACAAAAATGATTTTTTTTTGAATTTGAGCCCAACTAACGAAATGAAGGGCATCTACTCTAGTTTCTACTCTAATTTGAATTTTGGAAAATTTCCTAATAGTGAATAATTTATTGAAATTTGAACTTTAAATGTATTTTCAATGTCTATTATTTTCTAATTATAAAATGACACAGAAATTGAGTTTACACCATGATGTTTGTCATTGTAATACACACACATGGTGAAATTTTTAGATTTTTTGAAATGATTTTCTATTTGATGTGATTTTTCTTTGCTTTTTCTTCAAAAATTCTCAAAAAAAAAACAACATTGCACAAATTAATTCTATTTTTATTGTGAAGTATAGAAGACATGTAGTTTCATCCCTAAAAAATAAATTTAAATTTTTTCATTCAAATCTAATTGCCAATTGCCAAGTGACAACAAATTAAGTGATAAGCACTAAAGATGAAAAGCAGTGATCATAGGTCTATCACTTAGGGATAAAGGAAATTCTGAGAGAAGTCCAGATTCCTGGTGCACTACGTGGCGTGTAGATAACTGTAAGAGTGCCAAACTGACAATAACTTAGTGTGCAGCAGAGTTGTGGGGGCAGGTTTTTTTATTTTATTTATTTATTTTTGGGCACTGCAGTAAGCAATATTTTGCTAGAGTGACGTAGCTTTTTACATACGTGACATGGGGGAATGCTATTTCATGAACAGTAAGCCGGAATTTTTTTGTCAAAATAATAAATTTCACTTATTATCGTGCACATGAAGCCCTATAATTATGCATTTTAACCTCTAAATGCTTGAGGGCTTTTTTGGGCTTTTAGGAATTTGCTTCAATTGAAAAAAAAGGTGACATTTTAATAAATTGTATCAAGTTCTTTTGAATTATAATCGTACAAATTCAAACTAAATATGTTAAAGGTTACATATGAAAAGAAAACACAACAATATCACCTATGGATTGAAAGATTATAATGTTTGATCATGAGGGTGTTAAAATTACAGAATTGACTTGAAGCCTTTGAATCCTCTTTTCATATGTTGTATCTAAAAAAATGACCTTTAAAAAAATATAAGGTTAAAGGAAATAATATACATAATCCCAATTACTTTATAATTTTTCAAAATCTCTTCTACAATTTTTTCAAACAAATTTTTTGTGTAAATTTTTCTCCAATATCTAATGTATATGAGGCTCAATTCCAAGAGCTCTCAACACTAGAGAAAGCCAAGACCCTTACACAAAAGATTGAATAAAAAGATCATAATTGATCATTTTCAAAATCAGATTGTTGGTCCTAAAATTAGACTTCATAAAGAATAAATCCAAAATGTAAACTACTAAAAATAGTAACTTAGCTAGGTTTGTTGAACTTCTAAGTATTGCAAACACCAAAATTTGGTGCCGTAGGCATTTAAGGGTTAAACTATCATCTCTTGAAACGCTTGTCATTTTTTAAATTATATCATTAGTTTTGAGTTGAGAATCCATTCTTACTCATAAAATCTTGAATCCCTTCTCATGGCTCACTGATTTACGCTTACCAAATAGCATCGTTCCCATGACATGAATGCCGTATGCAAAATGTGGATATTTCATCCATTGAAAGAGGAAAAACATATTTCTAAATATTCTCTCAAAAAGAATGTATTGCCTTTGAGCATACATTGCCCTTTTTTTTTTTTTGTGGTGGTATTATTTTTGCAATAAGTAGAAAAACAAAAAAATCAAAGGCAAGCTTGGTTATGGTCTTAGAATCTCATCAAAATGTTCATAAGTGCACATGCAATATTTGGTCTTTGCAACTATAAATGCACGTATTGTGGCTTGTTAGTCAATCTGGAGTTTGAGAGTTTATTTGGCACTAAGTTGGGCCTGCCTCTCTATTTTCAAGTATCCCCTCTCTCACACATAATGAACCCAAGGTGCAAAAACTTCAACTTTGTTGCAAGCAACACCAACAAAAAAAATTACCTCCTACTATTACTTGGTCAAATTTAACTCCTTTATGCACTACAGCTTATTAAGGGTCTATGAAATCATATATGAAATTGAAATTTTTAATTTTCATCTTCTAGTGGTAACTTTTCCAAATATCTACACTAAGTACTGCATTTAGGCTGCCTTGACAATTAGGTTGCCTTACCCTAGTAAGTTACCTCATGACTCATCACTTGATCACTTGGAGGTGCATGCAACTCTCTAAATATTTGGATTTTACATGATTTATGACTTGAAAATTGCTAGTTTGTATTTTTGGAGCTACTTTGTTGTTGATATGCCCATTAAAAACTGATTATTGCAATTGTTTATGATGAAAATTAATGTAACAATAGTAAATATTTATATAATGTGAAATGTCAAGAGATTAGTATGGGGGCTAAAGGCAATATTCATATTCAGTGTAGGTTTTCTGTAAGTGAGCGTGAGTTTTTTTTCACTATAAGTCCACATGTTGGAAAAGAAAGAGTACTAAAAATTATGAAGGCTTGGGCCTTTATGAATTCATTTGGAAAAATTAAGGTATTATCCAATTTTCCCTTTAAAACTAAAGAAGGAATTTGGTAAACTTTGAATATTTGACAAGTGAATTTTTAGCACCCCTTCATCTTGTGGACACAAGCTTTCTAAATATATTGGTTCTATCAAAGAATCAAAATTAACATTTTCTTGAACAAACGTGCTATGGTCAATGATAGTGGAACTAGTAACTTTGTGCACCTGCCGTTCTGGCAGAAGGCTATTGGGCCACCCCCATGCTGATAAAAAACATTCCATGGGATAATATAAACTCAAATTCAATTTAGATTCAAATCAATTTGTCTCTTCATCTACCTCCCCACCCCTTTATATGTGAATTCCAAATTCAAGTTGAAAAAAGATTCAATGGGTTCCACCAAAGATGTTTTTTCACACACAACGCCCATGTTCATCACTTAGCCTCTTGGCCCTTGGCCAATCACAAATTTTTAAATCGTACTTTGCTTGCAACTACCCAACTAATAGATATAAGACTATTATAGAAATAAGACAAGTGTTCAAAGACATCTGTCAATATTATTTTAGAGCCTTTCATAAAAAAATTAAAGAGCAAATTCTAGTAATTTTCAACTCTTGAATATTTCTGGTGAATTTTCCAAGCCGCACCTCTTCATTTTCATACTTTATATCTCTAGCTTAGTTTTGTGTGATTGCAATAACAATTGCGTATGGTATGAGCATATAGGGTCTTTAACCCCTAAATGCCCAAGGCACCCAATTTGGGTGTTTACAAAACTTTGAAGATGAATAAAACCTTATCAAATCACTATTTTTGGTATGTTCTTTCAAACATAAGTATGTTTTGAAGTCTATTTTTAACATCAAAAATCTAATTTAAAAAATGAATATTGGTGATTTTTCTACTCAAGATTTTGTACAAGGGTATCCCCTCCAATCTTGAGTTTTCTAGTGTTGGAAGATCTTGAAAATGAGCCTCAAATACACTAGAGTTTGGAGAAAACTCCCCATTAGAAATCCGTTTAAAAAAATTACAGGAGTAGATTTTGAAAGCTGTAAATCGACTAAGGTTAAACATGTAATGACCTTAAACCTCATATTTTTTTGATGACCAACTTTTTAGATTTGACATGTGAAATGAGAATTAGAAAACTTCAAGTCACTTTTGCAGTTTTAACACCCTCATGTTCAAACGTTATAATCTTTCAAACTATAAGTGATATTGTTGTGTTTTCTTTTTCCATGTAATCTCTAACATGTTTAGTTTAAATTTGTACGGTTACAATTTGAAAAAACTTGATGAGATTTATGAAAAGGTTGGTTGATTGCTCCCTTTCTTGAAAATGCCAAAAAGTGTAGAAAGGCCGTGGGCAATTAGGGGTTAACCCCTAAAGGCCAAGTAGCGTTTTCACCAAAAACTCTCCAAAACTGCCATTTTAAGAGCATCAATCAAATCTGAAAACATAAATATTTTTACGCGTATGTGACAGTAGAATCTTGTAGTAGAATATTTTAGAGGATGTGGAAAAAAATTCAAAATTTTCTACCACGTGGATTGCAAAATAGAATGGTTTGAATATTCAAAAAAGTTTTTTTGAATCTTGTGAAAAAATTGATAGCTACCCTTCAGAAGGTGAAATTCCTAAGGAAAAAAGGTTGTGTGGGTGGTGCTTCTCTAGATTTTTAATCTACCTAAGTAGGGTACATGTCAAAAAAGTTTTAAGTCATTTGGGATTGTAAAATACATGGGAAAAATAGTGAATAAATTAAAGAAGATATTAATTTAAAACTCTAAATTGTTAAAAATTTAATTATGGAAATGAAAGATGCCAATCCCAACAATTGTAATGTTGTAATAAACAATTCATATTCTTTGGTTTAATTCTTTTTCCAAAATATTGAAAATTGAGTAAAATTAAGAACTTCAAAGTTTATCTTAAAGTAGAGAATCCATAACTACCCGTAGACAAAAGCTCCATATCTTTCATCTCATTGATAAAAATGGAATGATTGAAAGCTTTCCACATTCACATAAATCTCCTAAACCGATTTTGAATTTTTGTTTCCAAAAAAGTGATTTTTTGAAATCTACCCAGATTACCTGCCAAGTGAAAAACAACATCTTAGGCCATATCTTCCTATTCATAATTCTAAATGTCATGAAATTTAGTGCATATGAAAAATAAACCCTGTTCCCACATACTATTAAAATTTTAGTCTAAAATATGAAGCTCTCCAATTAGAGGTACCTGCCCAAAGATGGTGTGTTGCTAAAATAAACGGTACTTGTTCCTGTAGGGGTTAAAGTGCAATGCAATTAGCTGAAAGAATTTAACAATGACAAAAAGATAGAAAACAAGAAACACGTTCCAACTTTAGGTTTCCATTTCTACTTCAAAGGCTTTGAATTGATCTCTCAATTATAATATGGAAGTCATGAAGAAATTTGTATTGCAAGGCAATTTTATAGACCTCTTCCTAGAAACAACATTCAATTTGCTTTTTGTGTACTCATTTTTTAATACCTTTACAAACAAAATTAAACATTAGAATTTGCATAGAGTGTTACAGATTTCTATCATTAATAGTGACATTTTTCAATTCCATTTTAGAGTTGATAACAGGTTAGTTCTTCCTTTCACCTCATACTTCCATCGAGTGTCAATTTTAAAGATTGAAAACTAACGCGTTATTTGTTAAATTGGGAAAAACATTACATTGTGGGACTTTTGAAGGTTTTAGGTGACCACATGAAACCGAGCTCATAGTGATTTTTTGGTACACATGTCCTCATCTGCGAGGAGGAATTTGCAAGGGAAAAAATCTTAGTGGCTCAAATTGAATTTGATACCTTCAAATCTAGTTTAACCTCAAAGTGTCATTGGGAACAAAAATTGTCCTCAATCAATTTTAGAAGTTAAATAAAACCCAACCAAATTACTATTTTTAATAGTTCATATTTTTGAAAAGTTATTTTTGAAGCTTAGTTTTAGATTCAACAAACTAATTTTGCAAATGATTGATTATGATTTTTCTATTCAAGATTTAGTGCACGGGTGTTCATTGCAATCTTGATTTTATGTAGTGTTGAGGGCTCTTGGGAATGAGCCTCAAATACACTAGATTTTTTAGAAAAAATTACATTAGAAATTCATTAAAAAAATTTGTAGAGTAAATTTTGAGAAGTCATAAATTGGTTGGGGTTATGCATGTTAGGCCCTTTAAACTCATATTTTTTTTGGTGACCAATTTTTTAAATTTGACATGTGAAAAAAAGATTGAAAGACTTCAAATCACTTTCATAGTTTTAACACCCTCATGATTAAACATTAAAATCTTTCAATCCTTAAGCAATATTGTTGTGTTTTCTTTTCTAATGAGATCTCTAACATGTCTAGTTTGATTTTATACGGTTACAATTCAAAAAGAATTAATACAACTTATCAAAATGTTGATTTTTTGTTCAAATTAGAACAAATTCCTAGAAGCCACAGAAATGCAATGTCACTTTGAGGTTAAGGTGACTTTTGGGTTTAAGGTGGAATACAAAATGATACCTCCGTTTTTCCCAATTTAACGAATAACACGTTTAACTACTATTGTTTTTGGAATGATTCGTTCTTTGTGTTTTAAAAACTTGTCTCTTAAACATCTATTCTATATGTACACAATAACAAGATAAAGAAATCTTTATCTAACAAGGTACTAAAACAATACTTTGATTTCGGAAACCATCAAAAAAGACTTGCCTTTTAAAATGTAACCTTTCCTATCTTGCCTTCAAGAAGGGTTTGCACAGTGAAATTCAATAAGGACACACCTAACTTAAGCAAGTTAACCAAAGTCCTTATGATTAAACTTATGAAAAACGAACGAAATTGGAGATTTTGGCTTGCTTTTAATGAGGATATTTTTGAGCTTCAACGTACTAGAGAATTTTAGAGAGTGTGCACAAGAAGTAGGAACAAAGCAAGTTTTTTGTGGCAGTAGGCAATTTTATGCTCACATGTATGTCTTGCTTGCGCTTTGCGCAATCTCAATTTTTTTTTTTTTTTTTTTTTTTTTTTTTTTTTTTTTTCATGGTTTATTATTTTCAACTTGTTCTTCACATCGCCTGCTTTTTTCACCCTCCATTTTCTTGCTTCTTCCTCCCCTCCTCCCTTCTCTAACAGAGACTTTCAAAGAAACTGGTGTTGATAGAGAATTTTGAGTTTCTTTGTGACAGAAAGACAACTCACATTTTATAAGATAAATATGAAAAATTGTGCAAATCATACTATTAAAATCACAAGTCCCTCTATAATAGCCCACCTTTGTAGTATCACATATATAGTTTTTATGGATATTATCACATAGATACAATTTGATAGCTTACTGAATTTTTTCTTTGCAATCTAACACATGAAAATACAAATAAATTTTAATGATGAATGCGTAACGTGACAAGCGCCAACCGCTGATATAATTTGAATTTTGAAATAGTAGCGCAATGAAGTAGAATGGCATGTCATCACAAGAAGTAAGAGGGAAGGAGACAAGGAGGGGGGGAGTGTCAGGGACTCAGGGGAACCCTTTGTCTTGGCCATGGACAATCAAATGTCCCCTTTGGTGCACCAACAAGCAAAACCTGAGCATAGCCTAGTAGTACATGGGCCTCCCTCCACAAAGGCACGTGTTGTAAGCGTAGCAGTGAGGTCATCAATGGGCAAGAATATCAACATAATAAGTCATGTTGGGTCATTGTTGGGTCCTTGTTGGGTCCTTGTTGGGTCCTTGTTGGGGGTACCATACGGTGGACTGTCAACATTCAAGGGCCAAATCTTGAATAGAAATTTGAAGATACAATTGAGAACGTACCAGTGGAGTGCATGCATTTGGATTGGATAGGACATCCTCTGCCTTGAGACCTACGCTCACAAACACAGGTAGATCTAACAAAACTTTTATGGTAATTTTCTTGTTTGTTGCAGTGAAATCAAGCAGCTATGCTACCAGACGGTCTGACACTAAGTTTATGGCTTGTTTTTTGGGTATAGTACACGTAGCTTCTCTGAATGCATAATCATCTCCCTTGCACTCTAGAGCAGGGTTTTTTAACTGACACAGATGGCGAAGTATGACTTCGTGTCCACTTATCATAGAACAATTTTTTTGAGGGAAGAGAAATTACTAGTTACATGACAGATTTGGCGAAAAATGTGTCAATTAACAAAATTACTGCTTTAGAGTCAATAAATGTAAAGATTACATTATTAATTTGAAAATGAGCTCACTTAGCAAACTTTTCAGCAAAAGTGAGCCAAATTATGAAAATCACATTTGGAGCCACTCCTCTGAAACTTATTAATGATTTCAGCAACTCGAGAATGTTCAACATTTCTTAACTTTACAAGTCTCCATTCAATAGTTTCAATCTTTTTTTGGTTGAAAAGGGCAAAAAGAAATATCAGACAAAAGATGATTGAATAATTTATGTATTATAATTGTTGAGGACTTGGGTTCTCAAGCTGGATTTCCAATTTTGCTACATCCGATTCATTGGAGGAAGTCCCACTATTTTGGAGTCATTTAACCCCTAAATGCCCAAGGCACCCAATTTAGGTGTTTGCAAAACTTTGAAGACGAATCCAATCTTATCAAATCATTATTTTTGGTATTTTCTTTTGAACACAAGTTTGTTTTGAAGTCTATTTTCAGTTTCAAAACACTGATTTTGAAAATGAATGTTCATGCTTTTTCTATTCAAGATTTTGTACAAGGATGTCCACTGCAATCTTGAGATTTCTAGTGTTGGAAATTTTTGAAAATGAGCCTCAAATACACTAGAGCTTGGAGAAAGTTCCACATTAGAAATCCATTTAAAAAAAACACAGGAGTAGATTTTGAAAGTCGTAAATTGGTTGAGGTTAAACATGTAATGGTCTTAAACCTCGTATTTTTTTGGTGACCAACTTTTTCGGTTTGACATGTAAAATGAGGATTAGAAAACTTCAAGTCACTTTTGCAGTTTTAACACCCTCATGTTCAAACGTTATAATCTTTCAAACTATACATGATAATGTTGTGTTTTCTTTTTCCATGTAGCCTCTAACATGTCAAGTTTAAATTTGTATGATTATAGTTTAAAAAAACTTGATGAGATTTATGAAAAGGTTGGTTGATTGTTCACTTTCCTGAAAATGCCAAGAAGTTCAGAAAGGCCTTGCCCATTTAGGAGTTAAAAAGAAAATCTGCGGCCATAGAAGCATTTTCTAAGTGAATTGGGACTTGGGACCTTAAACTCAGGACATAGTGTGAAACTATAAGTTTCAATTTTTAACCTCGCAACCAATTGGGATATGGGATATAATGTGAACTGCCCTTACATCTAATGGTGGTAAAGGCAGATGAATCTAAATTTCAAAATCTCAGTTGTAGTTGCAGGATTGAATCATGATTCAAAATAATAAAAGCTGCATGCTTTGGGATAATGTACAGTAAAATGTACATATTGTCTATGGTTGAGAATGATGGATGTATATACATGTATATATACAACTAGATAGGCCAAGATCTGGAATGCTCACATTCTTTTTGGACCTTTCAAAGCCCATGAAGCTTGCAAATTGTCTATAGGTCCTATCTTTGTACAATATAGGAAGCTATACAACAAGAATTGAAGCAATGCTACAAGCTGATATATTTTTCTCACAAGTTGACTAAATAAACCAGAGTGACAAAAAAAGTGAGCATTTCTTACCCCATCTTGGCCTATCCAGTTTTGCATAGCTGAACATTTTTGCAGGTTTACATTGGCATGCATGCATGCAATTTCATGCACCACACGACAAATTCAATCAAAACAAACAGATAGCCCATTGTTCAACTCTTGTGCACCGAATACCCTTTCCACATCACATTTCCACATGTTGCACTCACAAAGGCCCTTTCTTCACAGGAAGTTTATATCATGAGCAAGGATCTGTGAGTTGTGAGCCGTGAGCTTAGATTTTTGTCAAAATACTAAATTTCACCTATAACCATGGGCTTTATAATTGTGCATATAATCTTTTATCTGATGAAAAACTTGTTTTTTAAAATTTAAAATTCATTAATTTTGAGCTTAGAATCAATCCTGGCTCACCGCTCATGACTCACCATTTGAACTCACTAGCGTTGTCCCTTTCTCCGCCCATTGCAAACAAAGAGCCTTCAATGACTTCTACCAACAATTACAGCTGCCACAGAGCAGAGAGCGTACAATAGGTGACTGTCCTTGGTAAAGCAGACACCCTCAAATCCATGACTCCGGACTTATCAACACACTCATCAGTAGTGAAACTCTTGCATCTGATCATTATTAGGACACATGGCTTTTTACATTCACTCCTCCCTGGAGATGCATGTAAGGAGACACATTTTCACAGCAGAGCAGAGCAGAGGGTTGGCTCACGTCAAGAGGTTAAAACTCATTCAACCACACCCCAGACCAGACCCCACGGCCCTTGACAAGTGGACATTGTGTACGTACTCCTCCTGTCTGTTCCTGCACATCATTTTGATGGCAACAATGGAGAACAGCCATTTGCCCTTACACTTTTGCCGTAGATAATAAAGGCAGCCAGGCAAACTTACTTACAGTTGACGCCGACCTGCGCAGAAGTCAGTCTCAGAAAAGGTTTGAGGAAGCAAAGACGGTCTCTCTGACATGCAAGCAAAAGAGTGTGTACAGTGAGGGGACAAAAAGATTGGGAAATGAGGAGTTGGAGAGCAATGGCTAAATTTTGTAAGATTGCTACCAGAATTTATATGAAGTTAAAAAGTTTGGAAACTTAGCAGTGTTAAGTTTGATCATTTTAGCTTTTTAGTAGTGTTTTTTACCCACTTGAGCTAAAAGTGAAAATAATATTTGGGATCACTAGAGTTGGGTGTCTGGTTAAGGTTTCCCAATTTGTTTGTCCTTCCATTGTATTGTACAATACAACCAATGAGATTAATCTCTATGGCCATCCTCAGTCAAGGTACAGATATACTACAACAAAATTGATATGTCCAAATTGACTAAATGTGTCCAAAAAATGATACTAAAAATGTTTGCAATGACAAAAAAAGTGTCCAAATCAACACATCCGAATCTACAAAAAATGTCCAAACTGACATTGTTCCCTTGTAATATAAGAGCCCCAAAATTGTAAAAAGAGAGCCCAATTGTGTAATTTTTGTATTAGTTTTTTTGAGGAGTTTGCAACCTCAATGCGTGGTTAGCTCTGGAGCTGATAGGGATGTGGGAGCGTGTAGTTGGGGAGGCTAATTGCAAGAGGGATGGAAGAATTGCATTGTCAACGAATCACTCACACTTGCCAAGTGGACTCAGACAGTGACTAGCTCTTTAGACTTTGGAAGTTCCCTCCAAGTGCTAATTAGGATAGCTCTTGTGCCAAGGTTGTGAGCTCCCCATTTGATTTTGCAACCGGTTTAGGGGACAATTTTCTCCCATTATGCTTGGACCCACCTTCACTAGATGGTTAGTGTGTCCTAATCTTGGTCAAATTGAGGATGCCCTAAAGGTACATTCACACCAAGCATGATGAAAATGTGAGGTATGAAATGTCACCTTGTTGGTTTCAACAAAGTTTGATGTATACCTCATGTGAGCATATATATACCTTGACAGTTGAGAGCTTGTTCACAAAAAAGGGAAAGATAACCTTCAAGAGATGAGCATGGAAAAAAAAAACTCAACATTTCCTTGTCACTATTTCCTTCCAACATCTATTTCCTTCCAACATCTATTCCCTTCCAACATCTAGATACTTTGAAGATTATAATCCCATGGGAGCCAATTGTAACCCTCAAGAGTTTGAGGTATAGCCCACTCTTCCTTGTCACATGCCACATTGGATTAGGGTGAAATTAGACCCTTCGGCGCAAACACTTAGTACAAGTTTGAAATCAATCTTAACCTCGTGAGTTTCAAATTTCCTTTTTTAGTGAGAATGTACCTTAAGAGAGCTTTGTAAGAGAGATAACGTAGATTTGGAGGTTTTTGAAGGAGTACATTTTGCTTGCAAAGAACTTAAAAATCAAGAATCTTCATCTAATCAAGTTTTTTTAAAATTTCCTCCAATTGCAATATCACCTTATTCACAACCTTACACAAAAACCACTATACAATACCAGATAGTATAGTTACATAATGCATGTTTTGGCATTTTCAACAAGTTTGCATAACAAAAAATACAAATTGTATTATAGTCTCATATTGTTGGTATATGATTCTCATGCAACCCCAATCAATCATACCAAATTTTGGTTACTAAAAACAGAAATCCTAATTTTGGTAAATTGTTTTGTGTCAAAATCATGGTTTTACAAGAAAGTTGATTAAAAAACATTGGTGATGAATTTTTGAGATTTGATTGCATAGATGTGTTGGAGACCTCCGTGCACACATCTTTCCTTCTAACAAGCATTTTCAAAAAGTTCTAAATTCCTTCAATGGAGACTTGAATGTTGGTGTAATCATAACCAAATTTAGTAAGATAAATATCTCAAAATTTTAACAACTTTGGCAAAAAAACATACAATAGTGCCTCCCTAAGATGAACCTTTATAAGGAAAAACACTTGGTTAAGATGAAATAGATGACTGTCCCTAGTGGTTGGGGAGCTACAAAAGCTTGTTTAGTTAAAATGAATGTTTTCCTTACATGAAAGGAATATGCTGTCCGGATACCTTCATCGTATCCGGGCACTATTGTATCATCATGCTCAAAGGTACAAACTCAATCATGATGTATGAGTCAAATAGCAGAATCTAATTACCATAAAGAAAAATCTATTTTACTAAATTTGGTCATGATCACTCAAGCATTCAAGTCTCCATTGAAGGAATTTAGAACTTTTTAAAAATGCTTGTTAGAAGGAAAGATGTGTGCATAGAGGTCTCCAACACATCCATGCAATCAAATCTCAAAAATTCACCACTAACGTTTTTTAATCAACTTTCTTGTAAAACCATGATTTTGACACAAAACAATTTACCAAAATTAGGATTTTTGTTTTTAGTAACCAAAATTTGGTATGATTGATTGGGGTTGCATGAGAATCATATACCAACAATATGAGACTATAATACAATTTGTATTTTTTGTTATGCAAACTTGTTGAAAATGCCAAAACATGCATTATGTAACTATACTACCTGATACTGTACATACATTTAATGTTTCGGCAAGTGATATTGCAGAGTAGTACACAAAAAAAACTTCTTATACAACATTGGACAACACAACAACAACCTTAGCAAATATGTTTGTAATTCATATACTGGATGCTGGTACTCTCACGGATCAAGCCCATTTGTAGTATTGGGTAGTAATGACAAACAGCTTCCTCTTGTATTTGGCATAATCTTACAAGTAAACCAGTCACTCCTAAGCAGTGTTCTCAAAATATGGACATAATTTAGCAATACCTTATACCAATGGTTTTATTTACAGGCTGAAAATGAGATTTGGGACTAAAATTTCAGTGCAGGAGGTTTGGTATTGGACCCAATTGGTGCTCCAGTAATGTACAGATTCTCAAGAGCTCCTCGTCGTCCTGTCGCCGACCCACCACCTGCACAGGATTGAGAGATTCTCAGTGTCAGACTACTCAGTACTGCCCAGTAAACAAATTAAAACAGGATACCGAAAAAAAAAACAAGGTCTTAAATATTAGAAAACTGGTATAAAACCTGGATTGAAAAGGATTCAAACGTTGCTCTAGTGCAAGACACCATAATCAACAAATTATTGATCAAAAATGTCAAAGAATTGTCAGACTTAGAGTGTCAATAATTTTTTTTGACAAACAATAATTCCAATCTATTTTTATAACTATTATCCTAAGACCTTATTACTTATAGTTACTAACTTATTGAGGTGTGCTGGTTATTAGGTCTTTGTTGGTTTATGCTATCTTATAATGTAACAAACATTGCAACAAAGATTGTTTTTTTTGTTTTTTCATTGGTGGAGCAACATGCACCTTAGAATAAACAAATGTTACAAAAAATTTGAATAAATCACCCATGCACTTATAAAACATTAATACTTTCATCTCAATACTGCCAAACCTAATGTTTATTTTTGAAAGGGGTTTGGCAATTTCGTCCATTTAATCACCCAGTTTTTTCTAGTTAAGGTAACTAGAATTAAAATGAGGTACAAAAAATGAGCTTAAAAGAAAGGGTCTTGCATTGGAGCAATCCCAGGGATTTTGTACCTGAATGCCGAGGGGCTTGCCACCAACTGTACAAAGGGGCATGGTTACAATAGGGTTGCCGGTAACCGAGAACGGTGCCACGTAACCGGTGAGAGCTCTCCAATAGGGGACCTTTACCCCATTGATGTCAAAGGGACGGTGATCATAGTTATGCTCATGTGGCAAAATAGCACAAACTGCAACAAATCCACAATTTCCCTTCAATTTATTTTGATATTTTGCAAAGATAGTTTAATCGACAAGTAGTCTAACGTTTAAGGGTTAACACCTTAGGTCTATTTGCATCAAGGAAAGTATTGGCTCTAAAAGTTTTCAAATAAGTATTTGAACAAGTTTCACTTTAATATCTATTATGCCAAATTTAACTAGTTTTGGATAGTCCAAAGTTCAATAATAAAACCATGACATAGGGCAAAAGAGAAACTTGAAAGTTTAACTAATCCATGGCCCCTACTAATTGCATGGGGAGATGTCTTGTAGGAGATGTCTCAATAGGGACAAGTCCGTGCTTGAAGAGTTTAATTCTAATATATATATATATATATATATATATATATATATATATACATATATATTTATACATATATATTTATACATATATATTTATTGAAGTGTTCATAAACACATAAACCTAAAACTAACCCTCAATCGTACGGCTCTCATTTTCAGACCCTCATGTACACTTTTGGCAAAGAATCTTTAGAGGATTGCTTTCTAGGCAAACGTTACAAATAGATGCAATAGCCTCATCTGCCCATAAGTTTTGCGTTTACAAAAAGTATTACTATTAGAGCATCCAATGCAGGCCGCTAGATGCCCCGTTATAGTACAGGTTCATCCCACTTTTGTTCATCCCGAGGAACTCAAAACATCCTCACTGTATCCACCGGGTAGACATGTGATGAACTAAAGATCCATCTTGTTTTGAATGTCACAAGAGATTTCATCAAAATATGTAATTAAAAATATGTAATTAAGTAGAATCCATGTAAACTTAGTCTTGGAGGGTGACTTGAAGGGCAAGCTATCTATACTACTAAGCTCCCTACCTTTAATCAAAACCTTTTAGAACTTTGGGGTAGGTTGTAAGAATAAAGAACAACTCTTAGCTGCGCCCCCCACAGTAGCCATGTACGTCTAGCTTACGCAAAACACGTGCCCGTTTTATAGTATTTGCTAAACGTGACAGTGACTTGAACAACTCCTGCAAAGGGTTGCTTCTCATCCATTTTGGTGTATGTCAGGGCGTTTTACAGGGCTACATTGGGAACGCTCTTGTACTGTTGATATGCCGGAATTGTAAATTACTCAATCGGAATAATACAAAAGCAACACTTGCTATTATCCATGAACAAACAACGATTGAACAAGAGGAGTCTCACCTGGAGTAACAAGGGCAGCAAATCCAGACTTGGAAAGGAACGTATCAACGACATCTCCTCCTTCATTCTGTACACTAGTGGCCTCACCGAGAGTTTGTTTAAACATGTTAGTCATTTCCTTATCTCCAAGGTTTAAGCCCTGGGTAAATGCCTGCAAAAGCAAAATCCGATACCGCAACAATTTAAAAAATGTTGTAAATGGAAACCAAAAATGGTGGAGGTTTTCAGTAGAAAAGCGCTATTTTGTGAGCATAAATCGGTGAGCCATGAGTGGTGAGCCAAGATTTTGTGAGCAGGAACCGATTCCAAGCTCAAAATCAATGGAAAAACTAAAATAACAAGAAGTTTTCCAAGCGATGAAAGTTTAAAATGCATAATTATAGGATCCTATGTACACAATTATAAGTGAAATTTAGTGTTTTGACAAAAAAAATCCAAGCTCATGGCTCACAGATCCTCGCTCATGGTATAACATTCTCCATTTTGAGTTATAAAAGCCATACTTACTTGCAAAGCTTTGTGCAGTCGAGCTATGCTTAGAGACGGTCCCGGTGTTAGACAAGCAGCCAGTCTTGGTTCATGAGGAGTGCGTTCAAGCCGTGCAGGAATGGCCTCCATGGAATCTCTGATCCTCTCATCAAGAGGAACGCCAGGGAACGATGTCCATACACCCACAGTAAGAGACTCAGTTGGGAAGGAAGGAAGCCTTTTCTCGCTTGGCATTAACGGTAGGACCGCGTCCATTACAAATTTCAAATCGGCAACTGTTTTCTGCACACACAACACCGCAACAACATTCAACCAGATATTCAAATTGCTACTGCCTGGTCACGCAAAACAGAAACAAAGAAAGAGAATGGACGATGCTAAAACCCTTAGAGTCATTCAGGGTTTAAAGCATCCGCACTCTTACTTGCAATCACTAAACCTCCTCAAGTGTTTACATCTACTTTTGAAGAGCCCTCAAAAATCTATCCCCTACCCTTGCTCTTCAAGCATGCTTCACAAATAGCCAATTGATCAATCATCAAGTGGAGCATAGAATAATCCTCACTAACTTAGGATGAATAATGATTTCAAGAGTCATTGCTTGACACGCTCAGGTTTGAGCGTCAAGAGAACAATTTGAGGGGCCTTGAGCACTTATCATCCACGTGTGTCAAACTCTGAGCATGTAATGGTGCAGATGCTCTTAGGATTATAAGACTGAGGGTTTAGGTCACGTAATAACATGCAAACAGAAATTCAAATCTCTACTTGCCTAATCACGCAAAACAGAAGCAAAGAAAGACGATGTTAAAACCCTTAGAGTCGTTTAGGGTTTGGGTTATAGAGCACGTAGTTCCCTACAGTTGCACTTGAGCCAAGTGCACTTTGGGATGAAGTTATTTTGCACAAACAATTGAAACTTTTGAGCACATTTGAAGGATTTGGCGTGTTGAATGTTATTTTGACATCTAATATTGTTTTTGCCTTTGTAATCCATAATCCTCGAAAAGCATCTTGAAATGGTCGTTTTTGTTGTAGGTTCAACCCTATTGGCCAAGTGCATGATTCCAACACCAAGCGCAAAAGATTTCGAATTCAGTGGTTTAGGGTTTAGAGAGCAACGCATTTCTTCCAATACGCTCACTTGACATCCACTTATCAAAATTGGTTATAAGTATGACTTGACTAAAAACGTCTACAGTCAACGATCTTCAAAAATTTGGCTCCAGTAAGCTCTCTCTTGAGTGATCTCCCTCTGAAAGTACACTCCTGCATGTTAGTTAAAATGCTCCGAGTGACGCAAAATAATACCTCTACTGCCATGGCCATGCTGGTGTGGAGATTGCTTGCTGGCCGAAGAAAGGGCAACTAAGGAGCTTTAGCATCCATACTACAAACCACAATTCTAAGGTTTAGGGTTAAGAGTGTCAGCACACTTACTGTAAGGATACCTGTGACCAGAACACGGCCAGTAACATGGGGTCCCTGAGTGGAAAAGGGAGGTATTATGCCATCACCGCCTTCATACCCCATCCTTCCCCTTGATGCTCGCAGCGAGCTCACACCACAGAATGCTGCCTACACAACATGAGCTCACTCGTTGTTAAGGTATGGCCACATGCAAATTGTACAAAAACATCCTGAGAAAAAGCCTAACTTGCCAAAACCAACACCTCACTCCTCAAAATCCATTCAGGTTTACAGTTTCAAAGATCTGAAGCAAAGGAGAGGAATATTTTATAGATAAAAACACCCAATTTGTTAGTTACACTAGAGAAAAACAAAGGGCTGTTGTGTTCCTCTACCGGAATACGCAAAGAGCCATTCCAGTCAGATCCCAGAGCAAAAGCTGCCATCCCTGCCGCTACAGCAGCTGCGGAGCCTGCATGAATGCTACCACAGATAACAATAAGTAGAAATTTTATGGTGGAGGAATTGAAAAGTTGAATGATTTTACTCAATCCTTGCTTTCCAGGAACATCTGAAAAATGGTCGAGGGGTTATTGTCGAGAGTGTTGAGAGAGAATATTCCCGAAGCTTAATACTAGAAAAGACCAAAGTGAGTTTCATGACAAACCTCCCGAACTGCCTCCAGCTGAGAGTTCTGGGTTGTATGGGTTGCAAGTTGGTCCATAGACTTCATTGAATGTTTGTACATCAAGCGAAAGCTGCATCAACCCAAACACCACCTCCCGGTCCCTTTTCTGTTAAGACTGCCACATAATTACCCCCCTGGAGGACCAAGAAGCCCAACTTCGGTATCATGTTTTTCTTACCTTAGCAGTTTTGAGTAGGTCATCTGGGGACCTTCTTTTATCCAGTTTTGTGTAATTTTACCGAATTTGGTGATTTAGACCAAATTTGAACTAATAATTTGGTTTCGGGTTAGGCTCAAATTGAATTGGTCAACTTCAAAATCAGCTTGAACAAAATGCTGGTGGGTGGAATCTACTCACGTAAGGAACGTTGGTCTTGCCGATTGGAATGGCTCCCAGTTGCCTCAGCAGCGCCACATGCTTGCAATCCTTGTCTGCTGGAGGATTTCCCACAAACTCAGGACCTCCACAGACCGTATGAAAGCCTTCAACATCCACGTTATCTGCCCAAAAAGAAACGATATCAAACTCACTGCTCCCATCTCCGGAACCCTAAACCCTAAACCCTAATTTCAAGTTATACATACAACACATGTAGGAATGCCGTTTCAGAGAAGGAAGTCCACGTCATGCCATTCCAAGTCCTCGAAATGAGAAAAGCATTTGAAAACTCGACAAGAAATAAGGCAAGAGTGAGAGAATTAGCCGGATCGACACACCTTTGACTAGAAATGGGAGGCCTTCAAGAGCGCGGGGACTGGCCTGGTTATCAGGAAACGAGATTTCGGGAACGTATGCACACGATTCCACTACGGAGTTGATCTCACCGTCGTGTTGCCAGATGCGCGACATGTAATGCTCCACCAGCTACCGACAGAGCACACAAAACCAAACAGAACAAAAAATTCGGTGAATTGGTCGAAAGCGGAAAGCTGATAACAACACAGAAAATTGGTCTCATGGCAGGTTTGGATTGAAGAGCACTGACCCCAGGAAAGGCAATTTGCTCCGTCAAGGGCCGCTTGTGCACCATGGCACTCATTTCCGCAAATTCCCAAAACCTAGCAAATTTCTTTCACTCAATAACAGATGCTGCGAAATTTGTCACTCTAACCCAACAGGTACCTAAATACTAATAAATTCGTTAAAAGCCGTTGTTCACATCATCACCCACCCACCTGCAGCAAAACTAGAACAACAGACAATAAAATTCCGAGCAATGCCGGATGCGTGCTTTGAGAACTCTGAGTTCGGAAACCGGGTACACGGGCTGGTACGCATCCGGGTAACAGACCGCTTAGGGTTTTAGCATTTTCGCTCCTTTCGGGAAATGGCCAACACAAGAACGAACTTTGCTCGAAATTTTAGGAACAAAATAGTGGGAAGATTTCAATGTAATTAGTGTTGCTTCCGCTCTTTGAACTTTGCCACTTCGTATGAAATCTTGCATATCAGGATTTGCGACATAATGAGAAAGAAAGACGAAAACATGTGCAACAGCTTAATACATGCCCGAACCGAATCACCTGCTTGCTGATTGCATGTGATGGTTTGGGGTTTGCCAAAAGATTTGATGAGAGCAATTGTCAGAACAGTTCAAGAGAGCTTTCAGCAGTTGGGGACGAAGAAAAGGGAATGTTTCATTGCATGCCCGTCAAATAATTCACCCTTCTATGAGTACAATAATTTTCTTGTAAAATCACAGTTGCATTAGTATGATCGTTTTACCCTAACCCTAAAATATCATATTCTTCATGCTCAAGCGCTCACGATTTTCTGATCAGTGGACAGTGCCATTGCTGAAAATTCAAAGTCTCTTCCGAAATTTGCCAGTTGCAAGCAGGATTGTTACTAGTGATGAGGATCAGTGATCCTGAAACCCTAATCGAAACCCTAATCGGTGTATTCCTCTGCGAGGCCCAGAGACTCAGGTTGCAGGAGCTCCTTCACCAGCTCGCGCTCAAACTTCTCCGCGACGGAGACAGCCGGTGCCTTGCCCTGAATCTGTCTGCGCCGAATGTAGCTCCCCAGGCAGCCGTTGATGATTCTGGGAGCAGCCAAGTCGCAGAACCGCTTCGAGAGCTCGACAGTCTCGTTTACCACAACCCCAGGGGGGGTGTCCGAGGTCTCAATCTCGGCGAGCGCCATCTGCAGAATGCAGATCTGCAGAAGCGCGCCTTTCGGCTGCTGCTTCCACTTGGCGGGGATGATCTCCATGAGCACCCCTTCCTGCTGCAACCACCTCTCCGCGGTCTCCTTCACGAGGCTCCGCGCCATCCGAATCACGAAGCTGTTGTACACCAACGGCGGAGGGGCGGTCAGCACATACGCTTCTAACGACGCCTCGGCCTCCAGCGCTTCCTCCAGCGCCGTCGCCGTGGCTTCATCTTCCACGACGACGTTCTCCCCGACGTCGGCGCGGTGCTCATACCCCTCCAGCTGCGTCTTGTCGAACGAATGCGCCACCGCTCGCTGCTTCACCCTCTCGTCGAACACTTTGAGCGGGTGGACGCTTGACACAAAAGCAGCGTACAGCACTGACATTGCAAGCTCTCGCGCTGCACGTGGCGTGCGTAGCCTGCCGAATTTGTCGAGCTTCGGGACGGGAATGCTGGGAGCGGGCTTGGGTGTGAACGGCCTCTTCGTCCTGGAGAATGCCTTCTTGGTGGGTCTCGAATTCGCTCGAGCGTTCTCGCCCACAATTTGCGCAGCAACCTCGGCTACGATTGACATTCCTCTTCGTGAGCACGCACAACACGGCGCGGTGGGCATCTTCAAGCGTTCCGAGAGGAATGAGGTTTTGAACTCGGTGTTGCCATTGTGCGTGGATCCCAAGCGTACCGCTATTGCCCCGTGGCTGGATTGGCGTAACGCCATGGCTACCTCCCTCTCCGTTGCTAAAACCTCCTACAACTCATATGGAGCTCTCTTCAAAAACTCGAAAGAGCTCACAGCAACTGTGAATTTGGGACAGAATCTCAACGCAGAATTACTAAGATGCTTCCACTAGGCATTCGTGAATGTGGAGATTATTTCCAGCTAAGTTGGCGAATTCTCAAGGATGGCAAGAACTGGAACAACTTGCTTGCTTTGTTGGTCGTTTGCAACAAGATGGGCAGGGCGCTGCATCTGTGTGATCTCTTTTGAAATGTACGACTAACTCCGCAGAGAAGGAAACGAAGCAATAAGGACAGAATGGAAAGAAGGATTGGAGACCTAATCCTAAAACCTCGACAAAAACCCAAAACCCTGCGTGCGAGGGGCGCTGGAAACATGTTCCAATTGTGCCGCTGCACTTCGGTAATGGAATGAACACGACTTGAGAATGCAAGCTTGCGAGGATAAGGTCCCATTCCAGGTCCTATCCCAGGTCCTACTGTAGGTCCTTTCCCAGGTCCTACTGTAGGTCCTTTCCCAGGTCCTACTGTAGGTCCTATCCCAGGTCCCACAGTAGGTCCTATCCCAGATCCCATTTCAGATTCTATCCCAGGTCCTCGTTCCATCACTTCCATGTCATATCCCAGGTCTCATTCCAGGTCCTCTCCCAGGTCCCATTCTAGGGGTTTTAGTCCAGAGTGAGCAATGGTTTATGTTTTCTGTTAACGAAGACTTCTAAGTTCTATCCACATATGAATGAACTTGGTGGATGAATGAAATCAGGCAGGTGGTGCTTAACCCCTGAGCGCCCAGGCAGTATTCACCAGGGTTTTTGGAGACCAACAACTTTGATGCATCGTACCTCGGTCAATCAGATGATTCACAAAAAGTGACCATTGAAAATAGTGGAACACCTACTTAGAAAATAGCTTGCAAATTTGGGGACAATTCACTGCAGGAGATGGGCGATTATAACATTTGATCAAACAACATGTGATGGCGAAATCTCATTTTTTGGCAGGTAGTTTTTATTCAATGATTTTTGCAAAATTTTATAAGCCCTTGATTTATCTAAAAAAAATTGAGTGGCAAGATTAGATGTGAATGAACACATTTGCAAATTATTGAAGATTGCACTTCTTTTTATGTCAAGTTTTTAGGGCTTCAAAGTGCTATTGCACGGAAAACAATGACCAACATAATTGGTGATGTTTGCCATAATAAGGGTCTAGAACATGCTTGAACCCTTGCCAACATCTTTCCCGCTACCACAAAGCACACACAAGGAAGCTTGCAAGGGATATTGATCGGTTGCATCCTGTACTTGCCACCACGCCCCGTATGGTGTTTTACTCAATCAAATCTCTTGCAACACTTGTACAATAGTTGACTTTCCTCGCCAATACTACATTGACATGAACAACTTGAATACCTTCATAATTGTAGTTTATAGCAAGTGCAAAAAATTAGATTTGGTTTCTCAAAATAGCATTTTAAATCCCAGCGACGAGATCCCGTTGCTGGGGCGCTTAGGGGTTAACTCTTGATCCCTAAATGCTTGATGCTTTTTTGAGCTTTTAGGAGTTTGCTCTAAATTGAACAAAAACTCAACATTTTGATAAGTTGTATCAGTTTTTTAAAATTGTGATTGAACAAATTCAAACTAGATATGTTAGAGATCACATAAGCAAAGAAAACATAACAATATCACTTATGGATTGAAAGATTATGATGTTTGATCATGAGGGTGTTAAAAATGAGAAATGACTTGAAGTCTTTCAATCCTCTTTTCACATGTCAAATCGAAAAAATTGGCAACTTTTCAAAATCCTTTCTACAATTTTTTAAAAATGAATTTTGTAGTGTAAATTTTTCTCTAAAATCTAGTATTTTGAGTCTCATTTCCAAGAGCTCTCTATTACAAAAATCAAGATTGCAATGGATACTTTTGTATGACATTCTTGAGGGTGAGCTGCCTCAACACAAGTGATCCCAAATATGATTTTCACTTTTAGCTCAAGTGGCTATAAACACTACTAAAAAGTTCAAAATTTTAAATTTGACACTACAAAGTAAAAAAAAAAATAACTGCATAAATTTCTTGATAACAATCCTCCAAAATGTAGACAGTTTAACCCCTAAATGCCAGAGGCACCAAATTTTACTGATTTTTACACTTGAATTTGGTGCTTTAGGCATTTAGGGGTTAATGATTGCTGCTCTACATCTTTGGACCAAAGGAAACCAAATTCTCTTTGTGCACAATCTTGACGTGTGTTTGGTGTGTTAGGTGGGAGGTACCAAAAGTTACAAGAAGGCAGGCGATGGGCTTTCATTAGGGGGCTTCAAACATGAAATCTGGCCCTTGAACTTCTCACCTCACAAGATCTCTAGCACCAGTGAATTGTTTTTGTTCCCTCGCATGCGCAAAGTTTGAGACACCCGTGAGTTTGTGGAAATTTTTACGAGAGAAGTTTCGGGGTTTGAAGACGCGCTTGAATGAGCTGTGAGAAGCCTCAAAGATGAATTTCTGAAGTTCACACCTCACGTGAATCACATTAAGAGTGAAGTCCGGAAGTGAGTCACAGCGAGATTCATGAGTGAATTCATGGAGGTGAATCATAACGTGAGTCACCTCAAAACGTTGATGTTTGAAGCCCGTATTGAGTGACTTTCTGTAGCGAATGGTGAACTGTTCTGAGTTATGCTTTTTGATTGTCATCCTCGTCCTCCAACAATACAGCCCCTAGACCCCTTTTTAAAACCAAGTTAACCCCCAAGAGTGTAGGGGTAACTTCAAGGCAAAATAAATTATGGCCCATGAGGAGTCGAATTTTCTTGTACTTTACCCGTTTCACAAAGCTTCAACAGTGGGCATTTGAAATCATTCATTGTCCACACATTTGATAATGGCATTATGGTCTCTTTGACCTCTTCTTGACGGTGCCATTCAAATTTTAAACAATTAATGAATGTAAAGAAGTTTTATGCATTTAAAACTTGATCTTTTCATCCATTCATGCGCTACTTGATTCTTGTGTTAGTTTTTGAGCGTTATAACTTGGTGCAAATCTCCAAAGCAATCTTTGCAATTCTTCTACATTCCAATGAGTACGAGTTTGATACACCTTAACAACCAAATTTCTCAAATCAAAATTTGACCCTTTAAAAAAACTTTAACCCCTAAATGCCTGCGGCACCAAATTTTGGTGTTTGCAATACTCTAAAGTCCAATAAACCCATCTAATTTACTGTTTTTGGTAATTTACATTTTGGACTTATTTTTTGTGAAGTCTAGTTTTATGATCAAAAAATTTGATTTTGAAGATGATCAATTATGAGTTTTTTATTCAAGCTTTTGTGCAAGGATCTTGACTTTCTCTAGTGTTGAGAGCTCCTGTAAATGAGCCTCAAATACACTAGATCTTGGAGAAAAATTTACATAAAAAATTCATTTGAAAAATTTGTAGAAAAGATTTTGAAAAGCTATAAAGTGATTGGGGTTATGTATGTTATTTCCTTTAACCTTATATTTTTTTGATGGTCATTTTTTTAGATTCAACATGTGAAAAGAGGATTCAAAGGCTTCAAGTCATTTTTGTATTTTTAACACCCTCATGATCAAACATTATAATCTTTCAATCCATTAGTGGTATTGTTGTATTTTCTTTTGTTGTGTGACCTCTAACATATCTAGTTTGAATTTGTACAATTACAATTCAAAAGAACTTGATACAGCTTATTAAAATGTTGCCTTTTTGTTCAATTTGAAGCAAATTCCTAAAATCCCTACAAAAGCCTTAGGCATTTAGGGGTTAAAATGCTTTGGAAAGGAATTATTGTGAAAACATCTTCAAAAAGTGCTAAGGTAGGAAGCTCGTAAACCAACCATCTAAGGGAAATATGACGTCTGTACAAAAAGTCAAGCTAGATTAGCAACGTAGAATTATTTTTGGTGGAAAGTCAAAGAAGAAATAGTTCTATGTCTATTTAAATTGTATTTTTGGTGGAAAATCAAAGAAGAAATAGTTCTATGTCTATTTAAATTGTATTTTTGGTAGAAAGTCAAAGAAGAAATAGTTCTATGTCTATTTAAATTGTATTTTTTTGAGTTGGTATGAATTAACTACAATTTATCAAAGCAAAAGGTGCATAGGTAGCTATTCTTGATCATAGGCTATAACATTCATGATTCAAAGGAGGGTTGTAAATGAAGCACATGAGTCCAAAAAGCAACCATTACAAAACTAAAACCACTCAACTTAGTCCTTTAAAGCGTGCAAGCACCCATTCCACATTCCAATGCTAAAGTTATGATTGAAAACAATTATTTATTTATTTTAGAATTACATATGTTTATTTTTGTTGAAAGACAAAAATAACAACACAGTTATGACCAGTAAGCACACTTTGTGATAGCTCATATCACTCTCTTGAATTCCTAAAATTATGCATGCACAAGTGCAATTTCTGAATAGAGAAAATATCATACATTTAGAAGGCTTGGTGCACCATTCAGTGACCTCTATATGAACGGTTCAAAATGTCCAAACGTAATTAGAGCCTCCTACCTTACATTCAAAAAGTATTGCAAAAGCAATGGAAAACAAAATTTGAATATATGGATAACAATTGTTCTGTAACCAATTTTAGACGAAACCTCGGAGTTTCAAAATGTATTAATAAAATCTGGTGGGTGCAAGGGATGCTATCAAAGTGATTAGCTAATCATGGGCTATACTTGTTGTTTGAAAGTTGCTTGGTACTGTTGCCACAAATCAATTGGTGTATTTAAAATTGAGCAATTTAAGACAACAAAAGCAATAAACAAATGTGTAAATCAACGAGTTGGCTATTTAAGCGTTGGGTCCATGCCTTTGACGTACAACAATTACATTTATTTTGTATTCTCCATCAACCTTTACTCAATTAGGTAGAAATACGGTAGATTGGATATACCTCATTGCTTCTGCGTACTCAAGGTTGTACAAGCCTTCATCAAAATGTAGACTCTCATATATCTTGGTCTCTCGAATGATTGGAAAACAACTCACCTTGAATTATATCGTTTCTTTACTACCAGCCAATTATTTTGGAAGTTGAAAGTAGTAACTTATTATCATGTTTCTCTAAGTAGGATACAACAAGCCATTAGATATCGAAATGGTACTCAACATTCATTTAAATCAACATGTTAAGTGTTAACATATCTGAAGCAATTCAAAAATTGTGCAATTTTCTACCTTTAAAAGAACAATTTTTCAAAAGCACAACTTATTAACTAATTTGACTCCATGCAGCTATATTTGGACAAATGATACAGCGAATGGAGTCATTTCACAATAAGTGTACAAAGAACAACCCAATTCTTTTCCTTTTTATATGTGAACAATTTCAAGAGCAAGGTTGATTTTCAAGCATATAGCCTATATCTTATTCATTTTATCTACCGTTCAATTTACCTACTTCATTGAAGGGATTTTTGAGATAATAATAAAAAATGCATGCATTCTCAAAAACCTAACATAAACTATTGAGGCTTTCATATGAAATATTTAACTAAAATCCAAATAGTCCAAAGTCTAGCAATAATAATTTGTTGTTAATTTTGTTGAGATACGTGCAAAACATTGGAAGATTTTCCCATATTTTTCTTATGTAACCAAATATATTTTGATGTTTTAAGCATTGACTATTAATTCACACAAACAATATTCAATCATTAGGATTTAAAAATAAATTTTCAAGAACTATTAGTCCACTCCTATCACAACCTCACAAAGTTAATACAAACAAATACACAAAATCACATCCTATAACTAAATTAAATTGGTACAAGTGCAGAAACAAATAGACTTGCAATAATTTTTACAAAGATAAATTATATAATGGAGTTCACTTTACAAAATACAAACAATCTGACACCAAAAGGAGATCAAGAGAATGAAGGAGTGAAAAGCTAATTTATCTTAACCATGTTCTGTCCAAAGAACACGACTATGTGTTTTTTTTAAACATAAGTCAACTTGTCATTTTACAAATCCTGTGTTCATCAATTCTTTTTAATTTAGTTTTCAAAAACAGTCACTTTAGTTTAATACACTAATATGGAAATTGTTTGACAGACTGTTGTCTTTTTACCCTGTAAGACATTTTTTCACAAATTTTAGAATTTTGAAGTGACAGAAATTACTCCGAAGCTTTGTTCCAATGAAAGATGGGAGGTGTGGAGTGTCAGAAGTTAGGTTGCATTGACCAATCACATAGAGTTAATAAACAACTTCAAGATAAACGAGTTTTTCTTAACTCTTCATTACCTAAGGGGACAATTTCTATCCTTCAACAATCTATCTTTGTAACTTGAAGTGCTCTAACATTTGCATTTATTGTTCAAATTTAGTAAAATTTCTTGACAAAGTTGTGCATACTAGTCTATTTTCTATGATAGAATTTTCAGATCAATCTAATACATTTTGAGTTTGTGAAAGCAATTCAAAGTTCACAAGGTCAATTTGAGTTCACCACAATATATTGTAATGGCTGCAACTTTGGAGGCTTGTATTTTTTCATCAAATGTTTGTTTTCAAAAAAAATTGTTCATTCTTCTTCCCCTTAAAGTTTAGTAATTGTGGTAAGACTTTCACATCAATCCGAGTTTTCTTGAATGTTTGGGAGCAACTCAAAATTCAAAATCCACACATTTTTGCACTATAGTGAACTTTGATGGCTTATAACTTCTTCATAGAAACTTTTTTTTCAATATTTTTTTATTGGAAAAGTTGCCCATACTAGTCTAGTTATTGTGGCTAAAATTTCATATCAGTCCAAGAAGTTACAAGTGAATGAGAAGCAATTGAGTAGAGGGAGGTTTAGCCATAGATGTGATTTTTTGCTACTGTTTTCACTGTTTTTTGGCATTTCAAAACAATTTTGCAAACAAAATGAGTATACTGATTGATATTTTCTTTCACCAATTTGTTTCTATATTGGTTTGAATCATTATAAATTTAAGTTTTTTTTCATTTGAGTAGGTTTAGAAGTGAAATTTCACCTCTAAATGTATATTTAGGAAATTTCAGCATTTTTAGTTAGCACTAAAACATTATAATCTTTCAGCCTATGTGGTCAAATGACCCCAAATTTGATCCACATCATCTACAACATGCACACTACAAGATTGTATGGTTGAGATTTTCATACTCCACTAGCAATGAAACTTACAACACTCCAAAAACAATGATGCCCTAAACCCTCTTTGGGCCTTAGGCAATGAGGGGTTAACAATGGGAACAAGTTTGAGAATATACTTATCCAAAATGGAAAAAAAGATTTGGTATGCTAAGATAGATCTTTTGATAAAAAAAACATATGAATTCACGGAATAGTATGATTAGGAGTATATTGAATTTTTAAGGAGCAACCATGAGGAAAATTAGATTTAGACATTGCTCGATTTAAATTCATTTCATTAACAATAACTATCTTCCTAAAAATTAGAGAACCTTTAAAATCAAGCCTACAAAATAGATACTTTAGGCAAAAAGGTGCTTGCCATTGCCTATTTGCCTAATTCTTGGTTAAAATTCCTCTTATAGGCTTCAGCTAGAGGGTTTTCTAAATTCATTGAAAGTTAGCTAACATGTAATGAGATGTTTCTAATTGTTCAAATCTAGTTTTTTTTATATTTGCTCTATATGTTTTTCAATTTGCTCCTAGTTATACTATTTTTCAAATTTGATTTGATTATCTATCATTTGTTTTGTTTTAGCACACATAATATATACATTAGGTAGATTGCGGATGTTCTGAATGCATACATAAAGCCACGTTGAATATATGCTCAAACCAATGACAGATGTTTTGCCTACAATTTGCAACAAAGATTCTTAACCCCTAAAGGATGTTGCCTACCAAAAATGTTGTATGTATTTGTAGGAGAATCATTTAATACTTGAAAAAAAAAATTTACAACAAATGTCAAAAATTCCCCAAAAAATCCTAGTTGACCATTATTATGTTTTTGACTTGGCTTGAAATTTACAACTCCAATGGGATTCACGTGCTATCCAAATACCCCATCCGTATACAACACAGGAGTCCGTATACAAAACAACAACATCCTTTAGGGGTCCATTGATTCATTGTCAAAGTCAAATATGCAAAATTAGATTGAGGCTGCCCTAAGAGCATCTCCAATGGTAAGTGAAATTGCTCATGAAGCTTCTAAAATGCAGATGGTTAGTAAAAGTAGTCTCACAACAATATTGTATTTCTCCCTACAAAACTTTAGGACCAGCTTCCCTACTTTCACAATTGTCAACTTTTGAGGTTTTTGCAAGGATACTATTCATCTTCCCCTATTATTTTGGGCACCTCTCCACACTTTGATGAATAATACCCAACAATTATAATAATGATACGTGGCAATGTTTGTTGATGCCAATTACTATACCTCTCAAACCATTAAGGCAATTGCAAGGAATCAAAGTTTTAAAAAACTGCAAACCCACAAAGGGTTGTATTTGGTTCCTCCAAAATTTTGTCTTAGTGAAGGTGCTCTAAGCACGGTTGGGGTGAACCGACCACCTCATTGCAACCCCCAACCCGGCTCCCTCCTGGATGAATGACGAGACTGAGGCTCTATTAATTGCTCATTCATGTTTTTGGGCTAGGGTGGAAAAGCTATGGTTTTATACAAATGAGTATAAAAGTAAGAATCGGGCCCTATTTTGGAGTTGGTTAACCTTTGAAGGATCAATCGTCCCCTCGAGGGACAAATGGATTTTGGGCATGTATCTACAACTAATCTACTTTTTGTGATTTTTTGAAACTTTTATTGAACGTGAAGAATTCAAAGATCTATGTGGGCATCTAATTTTTACTTCCTTCCAACATTTATTGAAGAAGTTATGCATGAATTTCTGAAAAAGGGGAGGGCGGACAGTCCAAAAACATTACATTTTTTAAAAACAAAAATGTGAAATTGGTTCTTTAGATTTATACAAATGTTGTAATCTTTAAATCATTCAATTTTGATTAATGAAACAAAAGTTACAAGAAGTTTTAGTTTGCGGGTAGGTATGGGATTTCCAAACCTCCATGCTTTTTGCCCCTTGTAAACTTTGTTGCTTTACTTTTTTGAGCTCTTTGTGTATTTTTTTTTTTTTACTTTTTTTTTCCAAGTTGTAGTAGACTAAGATTCCTTGGTTTTCATCGTTTGGATCAAAGTAATTCAAATTTCTAAATTTTACATAAATTCTCCAATTTTGCCTAGTGTATATGCAAATTTCATGGCCTTCTGGTATCACAATTTTTTTCCAAAGTATGATTCACACCTCCAATTCATTTGAAAATTTCCTTGAATTTACCTAACTTGGTCTTCTACATGGAAAAAATAAATCTCAACTTTACGTAGAGCAATTTTTTTGGTATAGGAGCAGTCAAAGGCTTTTGAAATTGTTGGGCAATAGGGAAAAACTTTTTTTTTCATTTTAGATGTCAATATCTCACTCCTCTACATTTAGAATGAGCTGATTTTATTCCCACAAGTACCCCATAGTCTTGGGCAAGATCTTATAGTTGAGTTTTCAAAAAAACTTTCTATCCTACCTTTCTACTCATTCCCCCAAAAGTGGCAGTTTTTGGTGATTTTCAAAGAAAAAAGGGCCTGGTCTTTTAGGGGTTAACCCTTAAAGGACAAAAGTCCCCTCAGGGGACAAATGGGATTTTGGGCATGTACCTTTGGCTAATCTACTTTTTGTGATTTTCTAAAACTTTTATTGAAGGTGGAGAATTCAAAGATCTACGTGGGCATCTAATTTTTTCTTCATTCCGACATTTGATGAAGAAGTTATGCATGAATTTATGAAAACTGGTGTTTGAGGGGCAGCCAAAAACTTCTTTAAAAATTTCATTTTTTTCAAATAAAAATCTGAAATAGGTTCTTTAGACTTATATAGATGTGGGGAGCTTTGAATCATTCAATTTTGATACATGAGATGAAAGTCATGAGGAGTTTTTGTTTGCGGGCAGTTTTAGATTCTCTACTCTAAAATAAACTTTGAAATCCTTTATTTTACTCAATTTTCAATATTTTGAAAAAAAAACAAAGCCAAAGGACGTAGATTGTTTATCTCAACATTATAATCACTGGGATTTGCACTTTTCATTTTTATTATTAAATTCTTAACAATTTAGTGTTTTGACTCATTCTCTACTTCTTTTTACTTACTATTTTTTCCCATGTGTTGTATAGTTCCAATTGATTTGAAAATTCTCCCACACATACCTAACTTGGTCTCCTACATGGAGAAAATAAACCTTGAATTTGTGTAGAGTAATTTTTTTGATCTAAGAGTGGTCAAAGCCTCCTGAAATTTTTGGGCAGCAGCAAAAAAAAACTCATTTCCACAATTCAGATGTAAATATCTCACTCATTTTTGTGTAGATTGAGCTGATTTTTTTACCACGTGTACCTCTTGTAGTCTACTATAAGATCTTATGGTTGAATTCTTGTAAAAAACTTTTTTTTTACCATTGTACTTGCTTCCCCAAAAGTGGCAGTTTTCTGTGTTTTTCACCAAAAAAATGGCTTTGTTCTTTAGGGGTTAATTGTATCCTTTTTAGGTGTTCATCTGACCAAAATCAAGGTGAGTCTCTAAATTCAAATGTGAGTCCAAAAATCTTAAATTTAGGCTCCCAATGATAAATTTTGAAAATCTTACAATTTTTGGAATGTGAAGTAAGGGAACTTTTTCACCTTATCTCCACAAACTCATAAATCAATAAACCAAGCTCCCAACCCATTTATCTAGGTTGGAAAAACACGGGTCAATTTACGGCTAGGTTGAACTAATCCTCTCATTGCCCTTTTCCTAGATGAATGAGGCCATGAGCTGACTCAGCTGAGTCAATTGCTTTCTAAGGTTGTGGGACTAGGGTGAAAGAGCTTAGTTTTTTCACATTTCAAATTTCTTAAGAGCTTGAAAATTTACCATTAATTAAGAAACTGAAATTTGAAATTATTAATTCATATTTAGATTCAAAAACCCCAATTTTATCTTAGGCCTCAAAGGAGGATATAATTGAACATTACAAAAAGGGAGGGGCAACTTAATACTTTTACCCTTACTTGAGATTTTGAGTATCAATATGGGATTTTTCTGCCCTAACCCAACAACATAGATGTGCAGTGGACAAAACCCTGAGGCCCCATACACCTTTGAGGCCCATTTAGTATTCTTTATTCTGATAACATTTTGCCTAAATCTTACTTCAAAAGTAAAAGTTGTATGGCTACCACACCAATAGAAAATTTAGCACAAGATCAACAAAATTTCAACAAAAAACTATTGACTTTTTCTGTTGATTTGGTCAAGTTGATTTGGGTACTTTTCAACAAGAGTATGTTGATTTTTTGTTGATTATTTGCTGTTTTTTTGTTAATTTTTACTTATTTTATGTTGTTCAATTCTATTTTTTTAAAATTTAAATGTTATTATTTTCATAGAAAATTTCTTTTTTTTTAATAAAAAAATCAATTTTTTTTTTGGGCTGAACAGCTGCCCGCAGCACCAAACAAAGCCGCCGACAGTGGGGTTTGAAGCCCCCACCACTGGGTACACATACCACAAGACTACCACATCATTCACAACCATTAGCACACATGCATTCACACATATGCACATGGTAATCATGATTATACTTGTACATTAAATATTCATGTTTTTAATAAGCCAGTAGACTTTGGAGGCTATTTTGGCCCATTAAAGGACTTTTTATCAAAAACTTAAAACTAAAAAAAATTGATAAATGTATTTTACTTTCACTTCCAACAATTTTTTTTGGATTTCAATATTTTTATCAAAAGTTATGAGCTAAAATCAGAGAAGGTGTTTAGAAATTTTTTAAAAAATTGTTTATTTCTATCCTTTTGATTTTGTTTATAAATTTTTATTGGAATTCACAAATCTCATAAAGATTGTTGCAGGCAAAGGTTGGATTCATTAATAATTATTATTTAGTGCTAATTTTTTTGTAAAAAGAACCTTATTATGTTAAAATAGCCTCCATAGTTTGATAGCTTTAAATAACATGAAATCATGAAAAGTTATGGAATTAAAACCTTGCAATTATAAAATCAAAATTCTATTGACTTTTGAATAGTTTTGGATATTTTTTAAGGGCATTAATATGTGAACCACACCCTTTGGACTACTATACCACATCCTCGGGGTAAATTTTAGATTTCTACCATTAAAAATTTGAATTTGAGAATTTTGAATTCAAATTTGGACTTAAGACCATGGTATTGTCTAGGACCATAAAAAAAGTTGCAATTCAACAACACCCAATGAAAAAGCTTATCTTTCTTTACAAACAAAAGTAAAAGTAACAATTTTCTTCCTAACTAAACTTTTTCATTGGGTGTTGTTGAATTGCAATTTTTTTTTATGGTTCTAGACAATACCATGATCTCTGAGTCCAAATTTGAATTCAAAATTTTCAAATTTAACTTTTTGATGATAGAAATCTAAAATTTACCTTGTGGTGTGGTATAGTAATTGGAAGGGTGTGGTACACATATTAATTCCCATCTTTTAAAGCTTATAAAAATATTTTATAAGATTGCTTTTAAAAAAAAATTCATTTGGTTAGTAATAGAAGGAAAAATACTAAAAATACTTTTTAAGTCTTTCAAACTATCAAGTTTACGCCAAAAATATTTGAAACATAAAAAATATTTCTTATTTTTGTAGGAATATCAATTATACTCCTATTATTTTGGAAAAATAATAAAAAAACTCTTCTATCTTGAAATGTTAAATATATCTTTGTGTTATTTGAAATGTAAAAATCACCTTTGGTTTCTTGTAAGAATTTGCATTAAACTATACACTTGGTTATCATATAACACAAAGATATAAATAATTTAAAATAGTTGAGGAGCATTTTCATATTTTCCCAATATATTAGGAGCATTGTTGATATTTATACCAAAAGGAAAGATATTTTTGATACTTGTAATCTTTGAGGGACATATATGATTTTTTCAAAGAATTGAGGAGCATCATTTATATTTGTTTGTAAAGAAATTTTGGTATTTAAAACAACAAAATGTTGCACTTTTTATATAAAATTTTGTTGAATTAGTGAAGTTGTGTCCAAAAGTGTCCAAATCAACAAAAAACTATTGATTTTTTTGTTATTATGATCATGTTTTTACTTGACTTTAAAGGCTGCTAATTTTAAATCTAACCAAATTGTGAAAAGTAAAGAAAATAAAACCAGTCAATGTACACTCAAACTTCTAAGAGATTCTATTTTTTTGAAAACTTCTTTTATTTTTTAAAACTTCAAAATTTTTTAATGAGGTCCAAAAAGATTCTAGAAAGATTTCAAAATCAAACCTAAATTATTGTAATAGTTTTTTTATTAAAAATATTTTAAAGTATTTTGATGAATTACAAAAAGATTCGTAAAGAGCTCTAATTTAGTCTAAGAGATTCTATTTCTATAAATATTTTGAAGTATTTTAACAAATTTCATAAAGATTTTAAAAAGATTCTCAAAGATTCCAAAAGGGTTCTTGAAAATTCTTAGAGATTCTCAAAGATTTTTAAAATTTTCAAAAAGATTCTCAAAAGATTTCCAAAGATTCCCAAAGATTCTTAAAGATTCTCAAAGCTTTCAGGAAGATTTCAAGAAGATTCTCAAAGATTTTCAAAAATTCTCAAAAAAATTCAAAATTCTTAGAATATTTCCAAAGATTCTCAAATATTCCAAACTATTCTCAAAGATTCTCAAGAATTCTCAAATATTTTTGAAAGATTCTCAAGGATTCTCAAATATTCCTAAAAGATTCTCAAAGATTTCCAAAGATTCTCAAACATTCTCAAAGATTCTAGAATAACTTGAAAATATTTCCAAAGATTTCCAAAGATTCTCAAAGATTCTTAAATGATTCTCAAAGATTCTCAATTGTCCTCAAACATTCTCAAAGATTTTAGAAAAACTTGAAAAGATTCCCAAAGATTTCCAAAGATTTTCAAAGATTCCAAGAAGATTCTCAAAGTTTCTAAAATCTTGAAAAGATTCTTAAATATTCTTAAAAATCATGAAAAGATTTTCAATGATTCCCAAAAGATTCCCAAAAGATTCTCAAAGATTCCAAAATTTCTGTTGATTTAGATAATGGTGTCCAAATCAACAGAACGTATTTAGTTTTTTACAAAATTTTGTTAAATTAGTCAATTAGTGTGGGCAAGTGCCCAAAACAACAAGAAACTGTTGGTTTCTTGTTGTTTTGGACAGAGTTTTCTACTAGTGCCAATACACTAAAAAAATTGGTTGAAAACGTGGATGAAATTGTCAAATCCCTCCTTTAGCAGAAACCCAATTTGACATACTTTGGATGAAAATAACTTATATTAGTAGTTTTTTGGATGAACCTCTACATCTCATTTATTCTTTCCAATTTTAGCCAAACTTTCCTTACCTACGTACCTTATAGGGTGCCGGTCGGTCTAAGGCAATGTGCTCTAATTGCGTTTGTGCTCTAATTGTGTTGGGCTTTAGGAATGAGAGACATTTTAGATGAAATATCTCTGATTGTCATTGATGGACTAGGTAGGCTTAGCGTATTGCTAGGCCTACCTAATTCATCAATGACAATCATAGATATTTCATCTAAAATGTCTCTTATTCCTAAAACCAAACACAATTAAAACGCGAACGCAATTAGAGCACACTACCTTACCCTCACAAAAACAAAAAAAGAAAAGAAAGCCCTGGGCCCATTCACCCTGAGGCACCATTCATCCAAGCAGGGGGCAATGCGGGGGTCAGTTCACCCCTGGACAGTGAGTGCGATATGAGAAGAAAGGCTCACCAGACGTTGCAATCGGTCCCTTCTCCTCCGTTGGTTTGGTTTGGTTTTTGCCAGACTAGTCAGTCATCAACCATCCCGGACAGATGGCACGCTCCAATTGCGCCACCTTTTTGAAGTAACTTACGAAAGCAGAAAAATTCTAATTCCGAAATTCCAGAACCCCCCCCGCCCCCCAAATGATAAAAATTATTCTGTACAGATTTTCCCCGCATACGCCAGGTTGCTGACAAAAGCAGAGTGAGACTGAATGGACCGTGGAGAAAATGAACGGTTCCTGGAGGAATGGTCCATGCTCCATCACTCCATGCCACCAGGGTAGCCCTGCATGGACGGTCCACAGCGCTGCAAACCTGGGCTCTGCTCATTTGCATGAAGCTCCCCACCATCCATCATCCCCCAAAAAAATAACAACAACAACAACAAAACAACCATTAAACACAAAATATCACCACCTTAAGTTCCCCTGGCCGCCTCTTTGTACTCGCAGCAGTATCTCGCACTCTGCAACCACTACTCACAGTCTCAGCCTCTGCATTCCCAGTCCAGTCCGGAAGCCTCAAAATGCGAGCTTTCTAGCTTCACGTCAAGTCCACTCCCGAGATCGGAGACGGTGAAGTCACCGAGGTCTCGGAGGCTTGCTTGTGAGCAGGAAGAGCACCTTAGTCGGTGGTGGCCGAGGATTTTACGAAACTAGCCCGCGATGGCGTCCATTGCAGTGCCGCACGGTCTAGTCGGTGACTCTTCGCCGGAGTCGCAGGCGCTCGTGCACAACGACAATGATCTCGAGGTACTCTCCGTCTCCATGCTCACGCACGTGCACTGTTTTTTTCTCATTCGTTTCTGCCGGTCCATGGAGCTTTCATGTCGGTCTATCAACGGTATTAAGCAAGTTAAAGGTTCCGGAAGATGAGCACTCTGCTTTGGAACAGGACATGGTGTACATTACTGAATGCAGTTACTAGACAAGTTTTGCTTCGACAAAATCGTTGTGTCTAGAAACGTTAAATTAGCAGATTTTGATGGTACGCGCTCACTGTTTTTTTCTGATTCGTTTCTGCCGGTGCTTGGAGCTTTCATATCATGTCGGACTTTTAACGATAAGCAAGCTAAAAGGTTTTGTTAGATGAGCACTCTGCTTGGGAACCGGGTTGGGAACAGGACATGTTGTACGTTGCTGAATGCAGTTACTAGACAAGTTTTGCTTCGACAAAATCGTTGTGTCTAGAATCGTTTTGTAGCAGATTTTGGCGTGATTTTCTACGTTGGTACGAATTTTGGGGGGTTAAGAAGGGCCTTAATGCCATGACCGCTGACAAGCGCAGAGAGGAGAGTACGGCACATTTGGCTCTACGGATCATGCAAAGGTGGTCGACTCGGACTCATGGAAAGACTGTGAAGATGAGAAAGACGCGGCTTTCAGTCGGTGGAGCTCCACGACGGCTCGCTTGGCCGAGTCCGCCACGCTGGCATTCCTGTTCCTGCAAATGCCGCAGATCGTTCTCAACACCCAGAACCTCTTAGCGGGAGACTACGACGCGCTCTTCGCCGTTCCATGGATGGTCAGTATTCTCGCTTGCCTCACCCCCAAAGCTCTCATTCACAGCAAACTTTAAAAATAAAAAAATTCCTCTGTCAGTTTCAGGAATTCTTTCACATTTTCCGTAGTGAGTATTCACAAATCTGTGGTTTTCCTGTTCACGTCAAAAGAATCGTTAGACATTTCTGCCTATTGCTTCTATGATTTTTCCCTCTCTCACATTTCCTTGTTACAACATAATTATTCTCCCTACGTTTTGCATAATACTGCGTAATATGCAGGGAATACATATGCAAATCCTTACAAGGAAGTCGTAAAGAGTTTGTTGTGATTATTGACAACTGCACTCAAATAGTCAAACCTGTTTGTTTCAATATCTAGTAGAAAAACGTGCTTAAACAATTGATCTAGAATGGCTTGATTACAAGCATTGTGGATATTTGTAGTTGTGGAACAATTTTTTGTTAGGGCATATTTATTTTTTTGCAAATTGTTTCACAGTTTGAGTATGGTTTCCTGGTTTTGCAGGGGCAACTCACCCAGCTGCTCGGCAACTTGTCCCTCTTGTCGTATTTTGCGGGGAAGAGGGAGAGGGGAGCTATGGTGGTTCAAGGTGTGGGTGCAGCAACAACGCTCATTGTGTTGATGCAGTTAGCCATTGCAGGCGCCATGCCGCTGCCTGCCTTTGCAGCAACCGCCGTGGCAGTGGTGCTGGGGTTCATCCTCAACTTGCTCAACTACCAGGAGCTTTTGCGGCCCTCTGTGTGGCATGTGTGGGAGGAGGCTGTCACCATTGGTGGCGTTACTGTTCTTCCGCAGGTGAGAAAGCTTTGTCATTGATGATCAGACGGTGCTATTTTGTGAGCATAAAACGGTGAGCCATAAGTAATGAGTGCAGTGTGTATGAGCTGGAACCAATTTTGAGCTCAAAATCAATGGAAAAACTAAAAAAATTGTAAGTTTTTTAAGAGATGAAAGTTTAAAACGCACATATTAGAAAATACAAACCCTCCACAAGGCCCTTAAGAGTTGACACTCTTAACATTTATTGAGCCTAGGCCGGGTACATTAAAAGCTTGTGTGGAGTGTCTCTACCTTGTATGACTTTCCTATTGTACATCACAAAAACTATGAATAGAAAATGGCAATCTAGTACCGTGTCACAATTTCTTAATTATCCTCCTACTATTGTACACAATCATAACTAATGTTACCCTCATAAGTATTAGGTTAAAGATTTTAATATAGAGAAAAAGGACCATGGTAATATGTACATGTAATGACGCCCAATGAAAATTGAACATGTTAATGTCAGCCATGATTGTAGCCAAAGGCATAGTAGGGTGTAAGGAATTTTTATTACTCCAAAGTACAAATCAAAACAATTATAGAGACCCCTTGAGAGGGGTTCTTAGGGGCCTTGTGGAGGGCTCATATTTTTTCTAATGATTATAGAACCTTATGTACACGGTGAAAGTTAGAAATTTAATATTTTGACAAAATCTAGACTCTTTGCTCATGATTCATGTATCCCCGCTCATTGTGTAGCATTCCCCAAAGAGGATCAAACCTGTGTCTAGTTAGGTCAAAATTTGAATATGGTAAATACAATTTGACCTAGGAAAATGCTCTTGGATGATTGTGGAATGTTTTAATTATCAACTTATCTTTGCACTTGGTGTTAGAAAAGTGAATCTAGTTCACAGGATTGCCAAGCTTTTTGCTGATGTCTACTCTCAACACTAATTGAGAGCATTTTTTTTCTTGATAAACATATGTCAAAGTCTATGTTTAAAAGGTCTATAATATAATAAATCCTTCTTCTACGAATTGAAAATTTTCAATAACTTTCTCAAAACTTATGTTCTAGCCAGGGAGTCTTTTCAACTTGGCTTGAGTTGGTCATGAGGTACCAGTTGCTGAAACAGGACATGATTTTTCACTAGGGTTTATTATATCGGAGGAAGTGGACGCTTGGTTTTTTACAACAATTACATGAGAAACATTTCGAGGCATTCGTTGCAAGTTCGGTTATTTAATGGACATAAACAAATACAAACTCAGGTTTATAATTTACGCCAGAATCTATGCAAGTTTTGTTAATAGTGGTAACTTACTTCTGGTGGATGCAGGTTATGTGGTCAACATTTGAGCCTATTTTGCCTCATTCAATGTTGCCCTCTATATTGTTCGGGACTGCAATCGTCTCTATTATTACTCTGGTATGCACTGTTCCCAAGCCAATCATACATAGTTAGCTACAATGAATATATTTCAGTTCTAGAAATAACTCAGAGTAATACTATTCCAATTGGAAAATTCAGTTAATGTTTGGAAAGAATATCATGTCATTCACTACAAGGGAATAGTAGTGTCAATTTGGACATTTATCTGTTAATTTGGGCATTCTTTTGTCAATTTGAACATTTTTCGTCAATTTGTACACACAGTAAGTCAAATTGGAAAGCTGGACTTGTCAATTTGGATAATATTTTTTTGTAGTTATTATTTAATATGACAAAAACCTTCAAATAATTTTGGAGAGTTCTTTCTAGGTGGGGTGAAATTTTGGCATTGTATCATTACAAGGGAACAATGTCAATTCAAACATTTTTGGTCAATTTAGATACTTTTGGTCAATTCAAATGTGTCAATTTGGACATTGTTTTGTCAATTTGAACACACTTAGTCAATTGAAATGTATCAATTTGGACATTTCCTCTTGGAGAAAGGTTGACCTTATTTGTTCATGAAAATTAAGGTAGGAATACCATAAACTGTTAACCCCCCCTCTAATGGCAGAGTAGAATGTTCTGAAATCAACAATAGCTGAAAAAGATTATGAAAAGATGCTATTTTCTTGCATTTGATTGGTTCACGCCTATTTTGGAACAAGGTTCTAGAGGTAGCTGTTTAAAGTGCACTTATGAAACAAGAATAGGGTTCAAATTAAAAATCCACATTTATATAACATTAAATATTCATTTAAAAAAAAAATATAATTTATTCTTCCTTATCCTTGTTTTTGCACAAATTGAGCTTAATTTCTCAAGAAATTCCCCATATCTTACAAGCTAAGTGGCTTATTTTAACCGTTTATGATATTTCTACCTTATGCAGGCTAGGATGGGGAAGCTCCCAGAGAAAATACTATTGTGCATGGGTGGTATTTCAGCGTGGACTGCCACTCTCCTGTTCATGTGGGGACCAGTTGCTCAAATGGTAAAATATGATTTATATTACGTGTTTGTTTTTGTTCATTTTCTTTTTACCTATCCCACCAAATGCATTGGTCACATAAATAAATGAACTTGCTCTAATATCAAAATAACTCTTTTGAACCAGTGGACCAATTTCCTGAGCCCAGCCCATATCAAGGGACTCTCTTCCCAAACTGTGTTGCTGGCGATGGTTGGCAATGGTTTGTTGCTGCCTAGAGCTCTTTTCATCAGGGACTTCATGTGGTAAGTCATCCCCACAGAGCTTCACCCCTATCCAAGACTCATAATCAGTTGTTTACAAATACTAAGTTTGCACCCCTTTGGATTATATTTGAAATCCTTTGTTTTCCTTTGTAAATGGCGTTAGAAATACTTTCAGTTTTTTTATCATAAAGATGTCAGTTTAATGATAAAAATGCGTGTAATTTGCAGGTTCACTGGTTCTTTTTGGGGATGCTCATTAGCTGGTGAAGGCATTCTGATCAGCATGTATATGTAAGCCCATCTGTCCCTTTCACCTGCTTAACTTGAATCAGGTTATTGCATGGCAGTTTTAATTATTAACTCTTTATCTTCCAAAACCGCTTTTTGAACTTTTTATTATTACAGCTTTTGCTTGAATCTTAGTGCAAAATATTGTACTTCCGTCCATTGTATAAAATCGGTCATAAAGGAAAGTTACTTGGTGAAGATTCAAACAATAGTCTGGATGGGGATAAATGAGAATTCATGTGAACAAAACTTTAGTCCAAAATAAGTTTGCTCTTATCATCTATTTAAAATATGAGCTTTGGATTATTTAAGGATTGGTAGTTGTATGAGTTTCTAATGTGTGTTTCAATTTTGCAATTTTGCAGGCATGACTGTGTTAGTGCTCCATTGTTTTGGATTGTTTCGGCTGGCTACTTTTCCTGGCTAGGTAATTTTCTATACTTTGCTACAAACTGTGGAGTTTACAAAGTTATCTTTCAACCATTAACCCCAAAAAGTCCCAGCATGCCGTTGTGACCAGTACAATACGGGATATTTTTTTTGTATTTGAAATGGATCCACACCTCTACTACATTTGAGACCAACAAAGAAGTTGGAGAATAGATCAATGTGGTTTTAGTGAGCCACTTGACAACCCAAATAAAATTTCTTATCAGTAGCGAATGACAATTATATGTCAGAGTACATACGGTTCCCTATGGACGTCTAAGGGTTAAAAACATCTATGGAGTACTGTAAAAATGTCTAAGGCATATTGCAAAAATGGTGTTTATAAGATTTCAAAAGCATAATAATCACTACAAATTAGATACGCAATACACCTCAATCACTTTTGTATAGAAGTTGGGTACACAAGATCCATCTACACTATTTGATGCTAGTTCTCAATTCTTTGCATCTCTAACTGCTGTCTATTTAGTTTTAGGAACTTTTTTATGGATACCCTTGAAGTTTGTCATATTTGTATAGATATCCCTAGTTTTCCAAAAATTGCACAAATATTCTTAGATTATAATTTTCAGGCGTTTGTTCTATTTTGTATGCTACTTCTTTCTCCTTTGTGCACAGGCTGTTTCTTTTTCGTTTTGTTGCACTCCTTGCTTTAACATCGTTCATGCAGGAAGTAACATCGGTCACGGAGGAAGTAACTTGCACAATAAAACAAACGCCTGAAAATTATGGTCCACCCTTATTTGTGCAATTTGTGAAAAACTAGGGTTATCTATACAGATATGACAAACGTCAGGGGTACCCATTTTCCGAGGTTTCATGATCCCTGGCACACTTCTTTTTTCTTGCATCGCCAAGTGTTGGATTCTTTTCTTGAAATGCTAATTGTGTGGTTATATGATCTAAATGTTTCGTTTTGGTTGGGGTCTACAGGGGGTATGATGTATAAGGATTCAAAAGCATACCAGTTACCTTCAATCTTCCATCCACTCAGAGAGCTTTTGTCAGGATCAAGGCAATACCACGGTTAATGTACCCAACTATGTTTTTCAACCATTCTCTTGGAAACATCGTCAGAAGCGACTTATTTGCTGCCGGAGCTTTTTCTCCAAGGAGTTGAAAAAGATGTCCAAATTGGAGGATACACTCAACTTCTATGCGAGTTTGTTACTCGCAAATGCAAGTTCATGGTGATGAAAACATGTCTACATAGACATGATGCTAGCTAACATGGTCATTGATTGACAAAAGTATCTTAGCAAAATCCTAAGTGAGAGATGAAGATTTGCCAGTTCGCAGGCCAGGCCTAGAGAGACAAAAGTACATCAGTACATGGGAAGAAGGTACATGCTACAGCTTACTAGCAATTCTGCTGTTGGATCGGATGTGTATTATAAATGAGATGATTTCAGGAATTTCTATTCCTTTTGTTAATAAATTTTTCTTTCTAAGTTTCTTTTTTCCTCTCTGTTTTGTGATGGGTACTGTTGTCGTTCTTCACTCTTTTCCGCAACCAGCCAAACCCTAGCACAATTTCCAAAAATTCAATTTTGGTATTTTTCATTTGAACTAATTAAGAGAATCGCCTATGGGATATCTGATAGTACCATGCAGCCTCCATCTTCATGTTTTCATGATTTACATCAACCGCTATTGCATGATTGTGCTTTTCAAACGGGAGACATGACTTGACAATTGACATGTTGCTCTTGTAAATCATGAGAATTCGGGCTCAGATAAAATACTTGGGCAAATGCACAATACAATGCAACACTCATCGTGGGGGACGGGCGAACGAACACATGGCTTGATTCGCTAAGTTTGATGAAAAAGCTGAGTCACAATTTGTAGCATCACATCACAGTACATCACAATGTGCCATAGAGTTTCATGGTAATAAGCATGTTTTCTACTGAAAACACCAATGAGAAAAAACTCTTTGCATATAGATAAAACACCAAATTCAAACACGTATGCAAGGGACTTGTTCACATTCATTGAATGTTCAAAATCCAAACACTGGTCAATGAACATACCCATACCTTTCCAGTACTCAGCTGTAATAAGCACTGTCGGTTTGATCCCATGTTTCAAAGTTCAGTGTTTTTCAAAGTTCGGTGTTTGATTATGTTTGGAGCCAAATATCTACATTGAATTACATATCTGTTTGTATAGCCTCATAAACTAAAACCACGAGATGGATGGATGGATCAGTAGATGTGTCAATGGAGGATATACAGCCATCCTCACAGAAACTGATCCCATGCAAACCCACCATTACAAAGTCCTCTTCTTCAAAGCTGCAGAAAGTTTCTATGGCCTCAAAATCTCAAAACCGTACACATACCATACAGATAGGGAGTTGTTCAAGAGCTGCCGCCGCCGCTGCCGCCGGCTGGTTCAAGTTAGCCGTGGCCGCTTGGGCGCGCGGTAGATGGCGTCGTAACGGTCGACGAAACTGGGGTGGTCTTTGGCCACCTTCTCCTTGAGGCACTTGTGGTAGGAAAAATCCGTCTCGGTGCCGTCCGTGCGCACCACCCAGAAGCACCGCACGTCCGTGAACGTCGAGTGCCTCTTGATCTACCGTGACGCACATCCCACACAACCACCACCACCACCACTACCATTTGATTGATTACCAACCATAAAACCTACTCATGGTTTGGCAGTAAGTGCTTTTGTATATTTTTGTTCTAGGGCAAATTTTTTGATGGATCCCCCTGAAGTTTGCATGAAGTTTGCAATATTTGTACAGATGCCCCTAGTATTTCAGAATTTGCACAAATACCCTTGACATCTCAAAGGAGCATCTAAGGTAGTTTTGCAAGTGTTTTTTCCGAAAGTGCTTTTGTTCTTTTTTGTTGGGGAATTTGATAGATACCCCTGAAGTTTGCATGAAGTTTGCAATATTTGTAGAGATGCCCCCAGTTTTTCAGAAATTGCACAAATACCCTTGGCATATCAAAGGAGCATCTCAAGGTGTTTTGCAAGTGTTTTTTCCAAATCTATTGTTCCATCTTTGTGTGCTCCTATGCTTCAAACAATTAGAACACACGTACAAAGATGGAACAAAAGATTTGGACAAAAAACACTTGCAAAACTACCTTGAGATTCTCCTTCGAGATGTCAAGGGTATTTGAATGTGCAAATTCTGAAAAACTAGGTGCATCTGTACAAATATCGCAAACTTCAGGGGTATCCAACAAATTTTCCCATCTGTGTTCAGCAATTGATAAACGAACTTTCTAATGAGTAAACATACAGAATCTAAACCCGGTTTTGGTAACCTTCAAGACAAAGGGCTTGATGATCGAAATTAAGGGCTGGAGAGATTGTAACCTTGATATGGTCGATGCCACTGCCTGTTTTCTCTTCGGCCTTGGGGTGGTACACCAGCAAGCTCCGCACCTTCTCCTCGTCCTCGGGGCTCAACCGAGCATCATCTGCATTCCTCCTGCACTCGCAAGTTCATGTGATCGAATGCATGTCCAGTCACCAACAATTGCAGATTCCACAGCAAACTTTTGTTGATTTCCCTCTGTCAGTTGCAGGAATTCTTCACATTTTCCCTATGATCAGTTGTTGAACATTTCTTTCTATTTCTTCTATGATTTTTCCTTTGTCACATTTCCCTGTTAGTACACAGGGAATTCATATGCAAATCCCTACAAGAAAATTGACGAGAGGTTGTAGAATTCTACAGGAAAAAGCACATGGGATGGGGGGTTGAATAATGCTCACAAGTCCATAAGAATGTTGCGCATCGTCTGCACAACGTCATCGACTTCCACGTTTTCAGCAACAGGGCGTGGCCGTTTGAGAAAGCGCGGGGTATCCGGGATTGCAACTGGCTCGTCAGGGACATCGCCCCACGCTGGCTCCTGCTCCAGAGGACTTTCGGATGGCGGGCTTGATGGTGGCAAACCCATGTCGATGATAATCTCGTCACTTGGAGGGTTAATCTCGGGGTTAATCTTTGCTTGTGAAGTACCGTTTGTCTTGCTGTAGTTCGCATCTGTTGCACCATCACCACCGCCACCGCCATCGCCAGAGCCATTTGAGAGCTTCTGCAACTCCCCGGAGCAGTCTTCAACCGTCAAGTAGACATCGTTTGCAATAATCTCAGTGGTCACTACTGCTGCTTCAGGCTCCAACACTTGGCATGGTTCAGCATCCACCACTTTCTGATCACATGCGCAGCAAACTTTTGTCAATTTTCTTGTAAGGATTAGCATATGAATTGCCTGTGTACTAACAGGGAAATGTGACAGAGGGAAAAATCACAGAAGAAATAGTCTGAAATGTTTAACCACTGACAGGAAAAATGTGAAGAATTCCTGAAAATGACAGAGGGAATTCAACAAAAGTTCACTGTGATGCTACCGTTTCTTCCTCAACCGGAATAGCAACGTCGAGCTTCATTTCTTTGCACAATTCGGATTTCACAACACCATTATCACATGCTACTTCGAGATCTTCTTTTTCTATCGGAAGCACAACTTCGAGTATGAAATCCGGGCATGGTTGGCCATTCACCACTCCGTGATCAAGCGGTGCAACTACTCCCTTGCTGCTGCTCATTTCCACTGATTCTATAGCACGCAACATGGGTTCCATCTTGAACGCAGTGCTCACGTCCTCCGAAGCAAGAACGTGCAGTGTCGTCCCCAGCTTGAATGCAAGTCAGGGCAGCGGAGGCTAGCGTTCAAATGAACGGAAGAATTGGCCCACAGACGAGGAAGGAGAATGGATTAAGCTTAAGCTCAAGGCAGTGTTGGAGGGTAGACACCGCTCGAGATTGACAGCCTGACATGCAACGCCATCGCTCGCCATTTACGATGAATGTTTGGTGATTTGACAAAACGCGCCGCCCGAGGTGATGCGAAACCTTGAAATGGGACTGACATGATTTGAGAACTCCTTAGTGAATTATCATCACGCCGAATGATGATTATGTCAAGTTATGCAGAGATGTACGTAAAGCTTAAGATGTCACACTTCAATTATACAAGTGTTCGGCACATGAGGACCCTTGGTGTCACAATGTAGCAGAAAATCCTTTTACCACCATCGCCAAATTTAATTCTCCCAAATTCTGTCATCATGTGTGTAGTTGGAGTTCATTTGAGTCCCACTCGTTAAAATTATTGAAATGTATTAGAAGATAGGAAAGTAAAGGGGGTGATTACAAGAAATATTTCACAATTTTGTCTCAAACATTAATAGTACTCGTAGTGCTAGTAGTACTATTGAGCTTTTGAAATAATTTTTTTTAAAATAAAATAAAATATGGACAATTTGTAAAGCACACTCATGAAAATTCAAACTTAACAAATATTTATTCTAAAAGTTATGAGCAAAACAAAATCACCAACAAAATGCCAATTTCTTTCTTGCTGTTTAGAAAATAGTAAAATAATTCAAAAAAATTAAATAAAAACTGGCCATTTGAGAACCCATTAAACAAATTCACATGGTACAATTGCTTTGCTGAGAAATTTCTTTGTATTTTGCCAATGAAGGGAGATAGGATGCCCACTTTGAGACAATGTAGATGCCATGGAATTTATAATTTTGCAAAACCCTTCTACAAATGTTTGTAAGCATGCTTCATAAACAACATCCCTGATTTATAGCCTTAGAAAAGCATTTTTGGACCCAAAATAGTACTAAAAACCCCCAAAATTTCCAAGGTAGACACCTATTTGGGGGTTGCTGAAAAATAATAAAATAATATAAAAAAAAACCACAAAAATTATGGAAGGTCTGTAACTATGACATGTACCTTCCTTTGAAATTTCAGCTCAAAAGAACTTGTTGTGCAAAAGTTATAAGCCAAAAAGCACCTGCGGAAGGTGAAGGGGACAAGAAATAGTACAAGTGTTTCTTGCAATCACCTAGGGGCACATAGATTATTTTAATCTGTAAATTATATACATGTGAAAGAGGTAGAATGTTCTTCCTCGTTTCCAATTATATACCCTCTTAACCCTTGAGCGTCCCAACACCCCAAATCTAGCATCTCCATTTTTAACAATTTTTTGTTTTTGATTGTTATAATCTTTTGATTCATGCAATGAAAACTTACCAAATTTTTCATACAACTACGGACCCTAAGCCTTGTGCAGTATTAACGGCTAACTCTCCTAGATGTTGTTTTTGAAGTTGTGCTAAATTGTTTGCAGTGTGGTCCAACATAGCATGAATTTTGACTGGGCGCTTAGGGGTTAATTAACCTTTCTTTCAAGGCTAACCCTCCTCTCAAGGCTAACTAGTATTTCCTTTTCCCCACTATAACCTACACTCAATATTGCATTTAGGTTGCCTTAACAATTAAGTTGCCTTACCCTCAAAAGTTACCTTATGACTCATCATTTGACCACTTGGAGGTGCATGCAACTCCCTAGATTCCAAAATTTCACATGGTTTATATCATGGATGCTACTAATTTATTTTCCACATCATTTTTGTTGTTGCCACACCTTTGGGAATTTGTTCAAACCAATAATTATTGATGCCAGTTACTGTTGCAGCATCAATAAATATTTATACAATATAAAATGTTGAGAAATTAGTTTATGCCAACCTAAACGCAATATACAATGTAGAGCAAACTCAACTTTCAACAAAAATTGTATTCCAACTATTGAAAAGATGAAAATGAAAGACCAATCTTCTGTAATAATCTATTAGGCTAATCTCATATGGGGATGATTTAGTTCTTTATTTTTCTTGTTGTCCTAGTTTGTTGAGCAAGGCTCATAGTTTTTTTGATTGATTCATGTACTGTAAAGTTTGGCTTAACCCTACACCGCCCAAGGGGATGGAATTCATCCCCATTTGCAATTGTTTTCACAAACCTTAGGCAGTGTAGGGTTAATCAAGTCACGTTTCACTATAGTAGGATCAACTAAATTGGACTGTATGTGCTTAATTGTAAAAGTATTTGATTTTTCAAAAATTGTTTTGATTACAAGAATTGTTTATGTTCTGAATTAGCTATTGATTATGTCCAAATTTCTAACATTTCTAGCATGCTTTTTCCCATTTTAATGATAGAAAAGCAACAACGCTCTATTGAATTCTTGCTTCAAGATACGATTCACACTAAAATTGTAAAAAATGAGTTTTTCTAAGATATAGCCTCCTAGAACTTAAATCACAATCCACCAGTTACACAAATCATTACTCTTGTGAGCATGAAATTTGATAATTTAGTGCTATTTTTTATTTATTCAAGTAGTACATAATTTATCCAATCTTGCCATTATCACCTTCTTGAAAGAAAACATGACAAATATAAATTCTTGTTGAAATATTATTGTACCAATATTATTTTTTGATGTATTTTTGCTTTAAGTAATTTAGAAGTCCTATATTTTTAGTTTCAAATTCAAGCACACCTTTTTTTTTTTTGAGTATAGCCTTAGAATAATAAAGGTGCAACAAATCTTTTGATTCAAATTAAAAAATCAGCATTAAAAATCACATTTCATGCTCACTAGGGTGTCATGTTAGCAATTTAGGGTGTCACATTGGCAATTCCCTATTTTTATTCTATCTTTAGGGATGTGTTTATGCATGGTTTGCCATGCAACAATTCATCACTTTAAAATCATATAGAGTAAATCATGTTCATTGTATCACCATATTCGTTAAATTGGGAAAACCAAATTCCCAAGTTGTACTCACCTTACACCTAGAGCTCAATTTCAGGTGGTCACCTTAAACTCCCAAATCAAGGTTTCTTCCCAAATTAATGAATATGGCGTTTTATACTACATCACATGACACTAAAAACTTGTGTCATTATAAATACAAGGGTTTGACACCTAAGAGTTCAAGGTAGTTGATTTTTATTTATTCCGTGTTTGTGAAAAAAATAAACCATCATTTATTCTTAGTTTTCATTCTTTGTATTATCTCAACTTACATCATGATCTTATTTGGCAACATCAGATAAACTTGTCTCATTTCTAAGGCACACAATTTCAAGTGCAAGATCCAAGTTTGATTGTCAACCTATGCAAGACCAAAGTTTGAACATGAATGGATGCAAGGATTTGTTCAAAAATTCTCAACTTCAAACTACTAGGAGCATGTTAAAGTTAATAAAGATGTTGAAAATGATGTTAATAGTATCTTTTGTATAAAAAAAAAAGGCACAAACCCAACTCATGATTCTAATTGTTATTGTGGTGTTAGAAACAATGTGATCTTTAATCCTCCATGGACCAAAGTTCACCACGTGCAAGATACGCTTCCTCCTCAGGAGTACTTGTTCGCCCTAGCACTGCATTCCGTGACGGATACCTCCCAAACTTGACCAGCACTGCACTATGTGCTTTCTGCACACAATCAAAGCCCATTAGCATTGTCACAAAACACTTTGTCTCATGGATTTTGGTGTGAGACTTGAACAAACACACTCTTCTAGCTTTTGGATCTAGATATGCAAAATAAGTAAAAATGAGACAAGTCCATGGAAAATGGAGACTAAGCTTTTGATTTCAAGTAAAGCAAGATCCTTTTTTGTTGATTCTCTATGTACAATGCAATATTTCACAAAGCATAAAATCAAAATTTCTAACACTCGTATTTTCAAACTCAATTTTCATGGAATAACCCAATTCTTGCAAATTTTGCATTTGAAGCTCTTCATGGCAAGTGACCATGGACTTGAGACCTTGGAAGAGGGTAGCGACAAGGAAATCAAGACGAATTCATGCATGACTAATCCCTACATTCACCACATCCATGTGAAACAATAAAACTTTGATGTAACAATTATCATTGTATACAATGGTTATTTGCACTATCCTTTGGGGCTTTGACGTGGGACCTAGTATGAACTCTCCATTCAAGCCAACCTCAATGACAAATTGGACTTCTTTCTCTCTTATACAGCAATCCGCCCTTAAGCACCCAGAACCTTTAGTTTCATCAACTGAGTCATATAGAAAGGTTGGTTTTCAAAATTTCGAACACATTGCTTGAACAGAGTTGCATCCCAAAACACTGTTGACTGTCCAAACAAACGGACATTCTCGCGTTGAAAGATAACAAAACAAACTAAGCACTTATATCTATCTAATATGGACCATTTCATTTTAAAATTTTATTTTCCCACTTGCATGCACCAATATAAAATCTAATGACTTTCACATTCTTATATTCCACGATAGGTATGACGCCCACCTTAGTATTAGGGAAAAAACACACTAAGACAAAAGAACAAACTACAGTCAATGCTTGCTTAAACAAGGTGAAGTACAAAACCTACACTATTCAATACTCTCCAAGTGGAAGTGATAATGTAACTATTACCCCTCAACGTCATTAGGCCCTTCTCCAAGGGAAAATGATAATGCAACTAATACCCCTCAACATTTCTAAGGGATAGTAGATACATTACTGTATAATTGGCATTTGTTACCAACAAGAAGTTTTAATTTGGGATCTCAAATAGCTCACTAAAACCGCATTGATCTATATTCCAACTTCTTTGTTAATCACAAATGTAGTAAAGGTATGGATCCATTCCAAACAGAAATAGAAGAAAAACACCTTGCGGCACTTTCAGAGTTTTAGGGGTTTAGAGGTTTATGGATTCAGAGGTTTAAGGCTTCAGTGGTTCAGGGGTTCAGCAGTTCAGGGATTCAGAGATTGAGGACTCCAGAGGTTTAGGCCTTCAGAGGTTGAGGGGTTGAGGGCTTCAGGGTTCAGAGGTTTAAGAGATTCAGAAGTTTAAGGGGTTCAGAGGTTTAAGGGATTCAGAGGTGTAGGTTCAGAGGTTTAGGGTTTAACGAAGAACAAGCCAGGATCCACAGCCAAGCTGCGTTCTGGACAATCCCCGTTTCACCAAAGAAACCCTTCGAAACCCTTTGTTTGGGAAACGCGATTCCTTGCACAAAATCTTGGAAAGCTACGAATTTGGGGGAGGAAGCAGAGACCGCAGTTTTGCAGATAAATCTGAGTTGAGTCTAGAGAGCTTACCAGAAACTTCACCACGCCTTGAAAGAAAGCACGACACTCGGGATTCTCGTCTTGCTCGTCAGCCAGCTTCTGAAACACGCGCTCAGCTTCCTTATGAACTTCCAGAGATTCGCTGTGCATGAGGGGCATGTACAGGAAGTACCGCTCCAAGGGATTCTGTAGCTCTAGATCCACTCCCTGCCATAGCCACAACACAACAGGGTGACTACTGCTGCTCAATTGCTCCGTTTCAAAGTAACCATCTCCGTTGGTAAAGGTTTTCATGTTAAACAGATCTTGTCATGTGACATTTGCTTAGAGCATCCACACCCTTGCATGCAATCTGGAGCACTCAAAAGCAAGTGTCCAAAGTGCATTTATAATCAAGGGCTTGCTCAAATCTGTGATGCCCCATCCTTGCCCTCAAGCATGTACAAGCAAGTAGTGAGACAAGCAAGTAGTGAGAGCTTATCACAGAGGGCAGGTGTCAAGCTTCAATTATAGGCCTCTTGTGTCAATCAATCGACCAATCTCTATTGTCCAGGATTTATTCGGGTGTGAAAACTATTCACTAAACCCTAAACATTTTAATGTTTGAGATACAATTGAACGAGCCCTGGCTTGCATACGACGAGCCAAGCGGAGCGGCCACGCCAAGTGTTATTGAGGGCCTGTTTCGCGTACAAAGTGCGTTTCGCGTACAAAGTGCGGATGCTTTTAGTCTGCAACACCTCTGCCAACGTCAGAAGTCGGTAACAATTTTGCGCTTTTGCTCCTTTTCTTTGATCCTCCCTTTTCGCCGTTGAAAGCATTCGATGTTGATAATTATTTGCCCTCCCAAATCCATTGATTGCACATACGCGGAGAAACCCTAATTTAGGGTACGGGCAGAAACCTTAGAGACTATGCGGATGGGGGAGACGCGGTGACTGACCTGGTGGATGGAGTCTAGGGCGATCTGCAACGCCATCTCGTCTTGCGCGAAGCCGCGACTGGAATCGCGATGGCAGTTGCGAGAGAATTGATCGAACACCAGAACAAGCGCCACTCTTCCGCGTGGAGTCGATTTCCAGTTGTCGTGTTCTCCGCGGGTGGCTTGCTCCAGACATTCGCCGAACTTCTCCTTTATCTAAAATTTCCACTTTCGAATTTAGGCGCAAAAACAATGTCCGTGAAGTGTATCGTGACACAGATTCAATCGGCTAATTAACAGTTTCACTTGAAATTGGTACTAACAAAAAGCAATCGAAGTGTGTGCTGACCTCGTTATCGACGTCTTCGCCTCCGAAAAACCAGAACTTTGAGGGGAATTTGTTGTTGGCGAGATCGGCGTCCTTGAACCAGTAGTGGAGCACGTCGTCGGGCGTCACGTCCGCCGCAGGATCAGCAGCATCGGTGGTAAACCCTGGGATTTTTGGAACTCTCGACATGGGAGTGCTGCGCCGCAACGCAGATTGACGAGTGCAAGGAGCAGAGTGAATGGGCGACTGCCAGCGCGAGAATTCGGAACCAAAGGGCGTGGTCGAAGCGCTGCACCGTGAAGAGTGGCAAGACGAAGACGATGGGTGAGGCTCCGGCGAAGTGTGAGCTGCGACAAAGGCACGCAACGACAGCACTAATGGTAGCGATAATAACGGTAGAGACGACGACAACGACGACGATTGTGCCGGTGGCGCTCCACGGAGCATCCTGCGCGCCATCATCATGCTCGTTTTCCAGCGGCTGGGAATGCCCGGGTTGGCTGCGCTCATAATCTAGCAATCAGGCTTCTGCTTCTCTAAAGTCCAACCCCACCTTCTCGAGCACTTTCCGAAGTCGGAAAACCTGGGAGAGACTAATCTATAGATCCCGAACACGTGCTTGTATTGCTGAGAAGAGAAAAAGTGTTGCAACATCTGACACAGGGTCAGGGACATATTTGAGATTTTTCGATAGATTTCCTTCAATTCTTGTATTGAACCGGTTTATCAAGAAGCTCTCTTGGTTATTTTCTCTATTTCATACTATAAGTAAATTTTTTTGAGATTTTTGACCGGTGCCGGGTTGAGTGGAGCGCGCATTGGAAACATGCAGGGTGTCTCACTGCAATTGTGCGTTGCTATTTAAAATCGTTGTCGATTTTTATCTTTACTTTTCAAATCTTCAGTCTTCCGTTAACCTATTTTGTGGTTGGCTCTAGGGACATAAAGATAAAGGTAGAAATAAGAGTCCATTAGATACGGGACAGGTTAATTAAGACAGCAGACACAAGCTGTCGTCCATATGATAAGATCCTAAAATCAAATTTACAATCTGTTAGTCAAAACTCCAGATCATGAGAACAGAACAAGACTCGACCATGTAGGTGATCAATCACACTTTATCACCATGACAATAAATGGAGTTAAATTTGGTTTAACCCAAATTACCTGCAACAAGGTTTACAAAATAGAATGGAAATGAATTGACAAATGAACCTCCAAAATTGGCTAGGAATAATAAAGCCACATTTTACACATACATAAAAAGTAAACCCAAAATATTCCTCTTAAGGTCTTCATATTTTCAGATCTTCAAGTCTTCATATCTTCAAGTCTTTATATTTTAATAAAAGTAATGGAGAAAATCACAAATAATAAGTCTTAAAAAAGTTGCGACCTTCTATCTACTGCCACAGATAGCTTAAGATCCAAATATTAAATGTAATAGCAATTTAAAAAGCTCTTCTAACCCTCTAACATTCCTTCAAATTTCAACTTAATCTAAATTATTATCCAAAAGTTATGCGGATTCAAAGTAGAAGCTCTTCTTCATCTTTGCAAACTAAATACCGCATTTTTGAACCTCTATAACTTTTGTTTTATACATTACTTATAGAAACGTGATATCAATTTGAAAAGATGATATTACTGGCTATAACTCATAAAATTTTCATTTTAAAATAAAACTCTGTCCAAAAGTTTTAGTTAATCAAAATGTAGGTCTCAATTTTTTAAAGAGCACCCAAACTCCCAACTTCTACCTACTATAATTTTTTCAATGAAACTCCAAATGGAATGATTAAAGACAATTTGAAAAGTTATGACAACATACTATTACTTTTAAAAAACTAAAAAAAATAATTTATATTATTAAAAAGTTGTAATTCTTCAAAATTTTGGCCTTCTTTTAATAAAATGACAACCACTTTTAATCCTTTACACCTTTATAACTTTTTTTTTCAAACTTCAAATTTTAAGTTTAAGGACTTTCTAAAAAGCCAAAACTAAAATAAACACTCCTTTCAAATCTTGTTGCAAAATGATATACAAATCATAAGCTATGACTTGTCAAAATCTTAGCCTTTCTTCATTGTTTAGCTTTTTGACTCCAAAATTCAAACACTCATAACTTTTGCATCACAACTTCAAATTAAATTTGCAAGCTCATTTTGAAAAGATAATCACACAAGGAACAACTTTTTCAAATTTCAATTCAAAGTCATGTATATACAGAAAATTTTCTCATATCAAAGTTTCAAGATTTTTTTCTTCTTTCCCCAACATTCATACATTAACTTCCAACAACTAAGGAATCTCTCCTTCTTAATTTCAACTCTATTTAGAGTAGGGAGGTGGAATACATTAGCTCATGCCCCTTTTTATTCTAACCTCACCATAAATATCAAACCTTTTTTTTTTATACTTTTTTCATTTACTTCTAAATTTTTAATATTTTTTATTTAAACAAAAATAAAATACATGAACCTTGTAAACATCTAAATAAACATATAAAAATGATTAAATTACAAAATAAATACCACTGTAAAATGGCCACGTGTCCTTCCGGGCATATAATAACGTCAAACGCTTATCTTCAATTGTCAAGTCGTCAACTTGGTTGGCTAGAGAAGCGGTCGTTTTTGACCGCCCATAAATCCAGATTCAAATTTTATTGGACTTGTCAAGTGATAATAACAGCCAACGACTTGGTAACTAGTGAGACTTGAAATTGGTCCAATCAACTTGCTATCTACGTTTGAGTTGTGCATGTGACAAGACGGCGCAGCGCACTGGAATCTATAACCGCTACACTGTTACCAAACCGTGGTTCTCATCACGATCACCCCTTTTGTTACAACTATTGATTTATTAAAGTCAACACAAACATAAATAAATAACAACTATCTACATGATGAAGAGATCTCCATCAAAACATCGATTTTTATCCAAAGTTTATAAATTACAAACAATTTTTTCTCATTTCCATTGGCTAACATTGAACTAGCGATTAGTTCTTCTCGAACCTTGATCTAACACATATTATTGCAACTACAATAGAAGCCGTTGTGATCATCAAGCTTTGTGAAAGAACTAGTGATATTGACAAGCACATTTGCCAGACGATGGAGCTTACACCACAAGATCGGAGAATTACAAAGTGCTTTGATACTGAGTTCAGATGCTTCGGAGGTATGAGTTCTCTACATTGTAGAATTCCTACATTTATTTATCCAATGCTTTAGGCACGTCCACGCTTTCGACGTCCAAGTCTGTTCGGTGGTGCTGATCAATGTCATCCAGGAAGATGGGATCCACTATGATTTCGCTTTGCAGGTACACCTGCGGCCATCACAACGAGGTTTCAGGACGTAATACTGAGTAGCCAGGAGTTCCTTTCAAGAATGAGATGCATTTCAAACTCAGGAGCAGAAATCAAGGTATTGTAGACGAGGATTCCAGAATGGCGACCTCGAAGGGATGTCGGTAGCTGAGAACAGCGATGTCGCCATTGATGGTTGCGGTGGCGTGCAAAACCATTTTTCGTTTCGCGACATCAGCAAACAACTCCTGCAGATGATGCGTGGCTTCAAGTCCGTTCAAAGTGCAAGGCAGCTCCAGCATCTGTTCACTTCGCCCTCCTTGGTCTCCTGGATTGAGCTGGATTATCAAGCAACGACAGATTCATCACGCTCCCAGTTGCAACCAACAAGTGCTGGCATCCCAACGAGGTAATGGCAATCAATCCAAGACATGGTTATCGAAAGTAACTTGCAAGTTTAGGACACTGTACACTTCGCCTCGAGTCCCGGTTCTACAGGTCTCCCGATAAGATCCCGACTTTGTTGGATTGCAAAATGGCAACAACAAATACAATAAAAATGCTTAAGTTTTTTTTACAAATTTTCCTTGGCATTTGCTGCAGAGTTGGAATTTAGTTTTCGCTATGGCACCAAAGTCCTTCCAGAAGTGCCGTCCTTCTTAAGCATTTCTTCCTGACTAGGGACTTCATGTGAAGGTACAATTTCAGCCTTTCAACCAATCAAATTTTGAAGGGTCAAAGGAACATGAGGGCTAGTGTGAACCGCCAAATGTTTTACCAACCTTGCCACCTTGCCACCCAACAACAGTCTTCAGAGTTACTGTGTAGCAAAATTCTATTGACACTCGAGTCACGTCTTTAATTGCCAACCTTGAACATGCTTGGACAGATTTAAGCATACTCTAGTGCCAATGTGAAAACCTTTTTGTCATCAAAATCTTATCGAAGTTTTAGACTTCATTATTTGACCCTCTCAGATGTCAAAGGCACTCACCATAGCGCTTTGACCACTCTGATCTAAAGGCTAAGTTTGTGCACCTGAATCTCATTGATTACGTATCTTCTCTACAGGATTGTAAATGAAGCTGAAGACTAACGTGATGAGTTCTCATCCTCTTCGCAAGCATTGAGACTTTGCCAGTTCCAGAATCCAGAGCGGAAGGGGGGACAGCGACACTACCTTGGCTTGGCCGAGAATGCCACCCTTGTAGTACACGTCGAGAATGGCGGTGTCGAAGGTGATGGGGGTGAGGTTGGGGTTGACGATGCGCACAAACAGCGTGAGGTAGATGTCCAGGACGGCCAGCAGCACGGATTCGGCGCTGATGTGCAAGTTGAAGCCACTGAGGGTGATGTCCTTGATGTCCAGGATGGGGTCCTGCGGTCTGTTTTGGTACATCCACGCTCCTGCTCCTGCGAACACCGGAATGCTCGCCATGACCATCTTCACGCCCTGCTCCCGCCTCCTCGGTTTCCCTCCGTCACCGCCGCCTTCTCCGCTTGCCATCTTTGGAGCTCCTCGTCACGCCCCCTTCCTCCTTCAAACCATCACCGTTCAAGCCTCACACGCGGCGAATGGAGATGATTCGGACAAAATGCTTCGTCCTTGAGCTGAGCCAGGATGAGCTGATATCACATTCCCATGCTCAGTCTCGTGCAGGAGCGGATTCGGACAAAAACAACAATGACTGCAATCGTGCTCCTGATTTCGAGCATGGAGGCGAGCTCTTTGAGATTTCTACAAGAGGCGAAGGGCTCAATGTTTATCTAGCAGGATTGAATTTGGAAACAAAGCACGGAGGTCATTGTGAACTGCAACAACTCCTGCTGCAAGCACGCAACAAGCAACGTTTTGAGTATGCGCTGGAGAAAAGAGGAAGGCAAGCATTGAACTCACCAATTAAGCAGCTTTCAATTTCAGCATTCACTCTGTTCTCGTTTCATGCATCCAGAGCGTAAAAGAAAGAAAGTCCCAGCAGCCTTGTAGGAGAAGGCAACGGACGGGGCAGAGAGCAAGCGCGCAGGGAAAAGTGCAAAGAGCAGGTGGCGTAGAGAAGTACACGCAGTCCCTGATTAAACTGCATGCATGCATGCATGCAGGCTGAAAAGCAGATGCGTTCAATGAGCCAAGAGTCATCCGCTGGATCACCGTCAATCTGATCCGGAGATGAATGAAAGTTCATAAAGTTTCTTACTTTTTGCTTTCCCCAATTCAGGTCGTTTCAGTCTCACTCAAAACAGGCGTTGTTGTCAAAGTGCAAGATTTCTGTTCTGCAATAAAAGGCGATTGAGGTTCTGTTCTAAATTTCAAAACTCTCCACAAGGGCTAATGCTCAAAACGGAAAGAGAGAAGAGAATCTTGCAATTGAAGTCGTGCAACTGGACAGGCTGATGTGCATACATAAGTTAGACTTTGTTGGGAAAAGCAACACTGATGATGTACACTTGGTAGCAATTCCACAACGCTGTTAAATTCAAACGACCGATGTTTCCACACAGGATGTTTCTTAAGCAGGAAAGATACAACTGTGTGGTTCTTCTTTTGCATCTTGTTGTTGGCTACAATCCAGACGATTCGTGCCAGAAGCGGTTATGTAATGCTATATACTGGAAATCATTCTTGGACCTGATTTATTGACAGATATATTTAAATTCGCCAATGAGACTGGGGTACCGGTGATGGTTTCCTCTGGCTGGGATTGCCATGCGTTTCGAATGGCTGCTGCCACTGGTAGTTGAGGTAAGTCGGAGTCGTAGGCTCCGACACTGAATGCGGGCTTGTGTGTGAAGTGCAATGGGCCTGCACCGCTAGACTCTTGGTCAGGCCAGGGCAAGGGTCCGACTGTCCAAACGTTTGCCATTCGACTGGGATACGACATTGTCGCTTTCCTACACAAAGCTGCAAGCACAGTATGACGCTTGTGTAAGTAAGCTTTTGTTGCTGTCTGTCTTTGGCCTTGTTTCCCTGAGAGAACTTACATTACAAGGAGTGGGAGAATCTAAGATATGGTGTAAGCCGCTGCATGTAGTTGAAACTGGTGTGAGCATTAAAGGGTGCACTTTCCTTGAATCCTTATTCAAAACAAGTCATTTCATATCATGGTCCTGCCAGTGCAAGGCAGTTGAGACTTGGGCTTCGGCACTCATGCACAGTTGCAACACATTGGTGAAGCCATTTAATGAGGGGCTAAGCCTACAAGTAAGAGATATCCAATCTACAATCTTGTTTAAGGTAGGAGCACCCATAAAGGTAGGAGCACCCATAAACGTCAAACCAAGGGTTTTGAACATGATGACTATAATAAACAACTAGCAAATTATAGGATCCTATTAGGAACAGAAAAAAAATGAGTTTGCACTTTCGAATGTATTATTTGGATACTATGAGAATAAGTAATGAATTTTGAAAGAGCAAACTGCCATTGCACCCAAACAGATTTTCCAAGATTTTCCAAGATTTTAGAGGTGACGGTTATGGGGACACTGACGCTTATGGGTGTTCCTACCTTATCTTACATTATTGAGACCAGGAAACTTTGAACTCAAGGTAAAGTTCAGGTGAAGTTGAAGGGGACAAAAAAAACTAATGAAAAAGGGGCATGGTAATTCAGCGCAGAAATGAAGGACGACTGATGGACTACGAGAATTAGTGGTGAAGGACGTACCTTGTGCACAACCTCCGAGCTTTCCACGGCTTGGCACTTCCCACGATGGAAGCGACCACAAGAGCCTCGTGGGCTCCCAAAGCTGGCAAAGTTGATGAGACTGATATGCTGGCCAGCTCCGCACTCCAGCAGCGCCTCGGCAGTGGCGTTGCGTGGTGCGCCCACAGTCCAGGACTGCACCGGCGGAGGCTGCGACTCGTCAATGTGAGCACACACCGCATGTGCAGATCGTGTGGCCAAGGAAATGGCCGTCACGTCCCCTCCAATCTCTTCAAACAGCACCAGCAAGTTCTCACTGGATTTCAACCAGGCTCGGGGTATATGATACCTGCATTGCCATCCTCTAAAATAATCAGAAATTCTCACAATATCAGATAATTAAAAAACTCTTCAGGTTTTCAAAATAATGACAAAGCTGACTGTATACAGCATTAGCACACCCTATAGTTTAGTCAGGGTCACCAAGCTGTTGGGAGATTTTAGATTGATCTCTGTTGAAATACTAACACAGCAACAGCATCTCTCTACTTTAACACAATTAAAGGTTATCTCGATCATGCAGGGAAATCCATGAAGTTGTGAAATTCATTCGAGAAACACATTACAGTTTTCTTCATAGGTTCTTGTGATACAAAACTTGGCCCCATTTGTTAGGTATTAAGAAAATCGGTCATGGATCCTTGGTCAAATCTGTAAGGGTTAACATGAAAGTGGAAAAGAAAATGAGAGACAAATCACTTGCCAGCGCTGTGAGGGCTCCCCACAATTTGTTCGGCATTTGTCCGGTCCATAAGGCCCTCTGTAGTCACAGGATGAGCAGCCAGCTGATGGGGCCAGCAACAACCAATAACGGCCCAGGTGATGACCATTAACCCAGACTTGGCCCTTCCCCATGCTCCCCAAGTCCAAAGCAACAGGGTCTGAACCTCCGGGTGTGTCAAATTTAGTCTGCAGAAACCAGTTTTTCGTTTAAAGTCAAAAAAAACTGGCTCTTAATTGGAAGAAACAGCGATGTGTGAAGTCGCCCCTATTTGACATTTATACCTTTCATAAGTCACTAACGCACCAACCCATAAAAGCATGATTTGCAAAGTATCTGTCCGTAAATTACTTATCCTACGTTTGTTTGTATGCAAAACCTATAAACTGGTGTTTTTCAGCATACCTTGTACCACGTAAGGGGAGAAGTATTTGCAAATGAAGTCAATGAATCCCAATTAATACCATCTGCAGTGCCAGTCTCATAAAGTCCAACTTTCTCTCCCTGAAGTCCAACCTGAGCAATGTTTTTTAACGTTTAAGTTGCAGGTCAAGGAATGTGAGTTCAACCCCAAATGAAGCACCTCAAGAGCTCACACGAGCATATACATGATAGTTTAACTCCTAAATGCCCAAAGGGCCAAAAGCGGCTGCTCCCAATATTTGAAATAAATCATTTATGAAGCTTATAATACAAACAAAATCATGTCCTAGCTTAGACAACTAGAGGGCAGATTGTTCCTTTCACTCAAGTCCACTTTAGCCCTCTTGAAAGAAAAAATGCAAATAAGACTGGTATCGTACCTGATAAGACCAACGAGCTGACGATAAATCCACGTCCCCAGACGGCAGCCCTGTTAATGACACAGACCCTCGGATTCCTGCACCAAAAGTTTCTAGAAACGCACCATAATTCTGCCAAGTAACCGTTCGTTAATACCAAGAAAATTTCAGATTTTTTCCTTAATTGAAAAAGGGAATTGATGAAATAACGCCTCAAATCTTTTCAAGTTCCAAGAAGAACTCCACAAGCAACTTCTTCTAATTGTTATGCTGCAAAATTAGTACTTGCAAGTGAAAGAGCCCATGGACATGAACTTGAGGAGTGGTGAGACTAAAGACCTGTAATCCCAGAGTCATGGATAGCAAGTCGATGCTATTCTTCCCTTCTTTCAAAGTAACTGGTTGGACAACTTGAACATCATACCCCCTTGCACTGCCTGAATGCATGCAACGGCTACAAAATCAGGAGGCACTTTCATAGAAAGTAAAGAAAGCACTAGAACCAAAAAGAGAAGCATTCGAAACGGATACTAAAACAAAAATTCACACCTGCAAGTTCTCCATTAACGAAGACGTGCACTGCATCACGCATGGTGCCGAGCACCAGATTTGCTTGCGAATTTGCTTCAGAGAGAGCTGTCACATCCTCACATGCAACCGAGATCCTTTGTATCCACAAGAAAATCATGTTAAACAAACTACCAAGGTTGATGCATTAGAGCAAATAGAAATTACCTAATGTTCAACAGAAGCTTCATACAGCTAAAATTGAGGGGGTTGCATCGACGACAATTGGCATTTCTTCTAGAATGACTCTAGGGATGGGTTTTCAACCAGCTAATGACTTTCAATGGCATCCCGACATTTGTGTTCAAAACTATAATGAGAAACTCCCATGATGGCTGGTGAGACTAAGAGAAAATGCACTACGACTTTGAAACATATCCGAGTATGCAAAGGTCCAGACGAGCTACCTGGTTGAATACCAAAGGTAATCAGACGAATCCTTTGTAAGATTCAATTGTTCAAGTAAAGAGTTTGAAACGAGATGTTCATCTTCTCGTATTCCAAGTGGCTCCACTGATGCCTGCCATTTCAGACCCGAACCCACTCCACCGTCGGAGATATGATCACTTTGCGTTGTATTGGATGGCATGATAATGTCCAGAGTTGGTTTTGGTGCAATTACTCTCATCCTTGTCACTGCAGTCTGAGCTCCTACCTATGGGACAGAACGACCTAATTGTAAGTGTACGAAGAGCCAGCTTACATGTAAAGCCATAAAAAAATTTAGGTCCCGGCTGAATTGTATTTTTCACAACATGACCAATCGAACTGGTCAATTCAAAATCATGAAAACTCGGTTAGTAAAGGGGAGAGATGAAAACCTGTTTTGTCCTTGACAAAGAAGAGAAGTGGGATTTGACAATGAATGAACTTGTAGTGAAAGTTTACGGCCATATAAACATCTCATAAACTGCTTCCACTCGTGTCTAGAATGCGAGGGGAAAGGAATTCTTAAAGTTATGACAGCTGAGTTTTTGTACCAAACATGCTACCAATCGCCAGGAATACTGAATTGAGAAAGTCACCTTCGCTGTGTTGAAGACGACATTGCTGCAGTCAGGTAAGATGCTGACTGACCACGCTGGAAGCACGTACGACTTGCCCTGAAATTGCACCGTGGCATCTGCTCCTCTATCGATGTTGGCCAGGAAAGCAGCACAATGTCCTCCTCCTAAATAGACATGTGCCTGTTTCATGTTCCAAAACGAGTGTTTTTAAATAAGTACGTGTATGGAACCGACAAAGATCTGACTCCACCAGTTTACAGCCTGAAAACCGGCAGCAACTTGAATCCCTTCGTCCTATTCGGCAACCTCAACAGTTTCCTCAAATACAAGTTCGCTAATGATGCGATCAACAAAAACACCACTGCGCGCCTCAATGCAGCCTTCGGCGCGTCGGACATTCACAACGCGGCTTTTTCCGGCACCGACCTCATCCTCAATAAATTAGGCGATCAACTCAACGTCAGCGGCGGCGGCACGAAGGCTGCAAAAATGAAAATCTTCATCAACAAAACGCTCGTCGCCCTTGAAGGCTTACGCACCAGCGAACGCCTCGCATGGTGGAAAGCCAACACGCTTCCCTCGATCGGCGTGAAGTATTACTCCATCGGCGCAACGATGACCGACCCGCGCCGCTCTGCTGATGACTTGCAACAAGTTCAGACGTCGCCGACCCTACAAATGACCGCCAATGACTACAAAATCGGTCTGAAATCGTACCGCAGCATCCTTCTCGAACCAGGCGTGACATCCTTCGACTACAATGCGGCGCCATCCCTTAACGACGGCAACGTCAACCCACAGCGCGCCATCTTCTGGCCGAAGTTGATCGCTTCGCTCAATCCGGCGAACCAACTCAACACAGAATTCCTGGGTCTCTTTGGGGTCAACCATTTCGCCCTCGCGCACGCTAACGTCAGTGGCGATGGTGCGATGAACCCATTCCCGCGCACAGCCGTTTTAAAGGCCATTGCGAGCAAAGTGTCCTTCGATCTTCAATAGAACTTTTTTGCAGATTTTAATTCGAGCCGGTCATTTGATTGGAACCTATCATTCGATAGGTCGTGTCAAAGATCGGCTTTATATTTGTCAGGGTCTCTAGCACCAAGGCTTGGTCCACCCAATAGTTTTTCTCGTACGTCACAGACGCCAATCCCAAAATCACATACCCCACTGGCTCGCCTTTGCGCAGCACAGGATAGAGATTAGACGTCGCGGTGAGTTGGCCAGGCGCCATGACTTCACCGACACCAAAGCCTAGATTAAACGGGAAAATATTTTGCACGCGATGCGTCATCACTGTACCATCGTCGCTCACGAGCACTTCCATTGTAAGCGGGTAGGCACCCTTCGGCGTGGGCGTAAAGATCGTGCCTTGAAGGAGATTGGCGACCACGGCCCCGCGCGACGTCTGCAACGCTTGTTGTGCTGTCACTTTTTTTCCAGCCTGATTTTTCACTGAAGACGAGTTGTAAGCGATAGGAAACGCATCCGCAAACACCTTGGTCCCCGCACCTTTCGTACCAGGCGCATCACGCCACGCATCGAATGACAAAAGCGCCGCCGAAATTTTTTCCTTCGACGTATTTGGAATAAAGCCTTTAATGGAAGCCGTTCGCGAGAGTTCGCTGCCGGGGTTGATCGCGTAAACTTTCTTGCCGTTGATCAAATCTAAAAGTTCCGCGGACGCCAATTTTCCTTCGGTACCCGGAGCGGTATAGTCGCTGGAAGACGCGTCAAGATCTTTGGTCCCAGACGTGTCGCTGCGAGGCTTGCAGCCACTGAAAAAAGCGGCTTGGCTGATGAGGAGAAAACACAGAGATACTTTAACAATGCGAGCCATGTATGTGCCTCTTAGCCGTGGGAGTGCTGAGCTAGCATCTTATCATATCCTTGCCGCTGAAAGCTCTCGACTCATCCCCTTGTTGCCCCGGGTCAACACCCTTCCCCAATTCCCAACTTACCGATTTAAATCCCATGATTGCAAACAGTTACAATTTCCTACTTTAAAAATTCCCCCTCACTTCCGATTCCTAGCGGCTATCGAATTTCGGGCCCTTTTACATTATACAATCGAGGGAATTCATGGGATCAGAAGCCGCAATGCAACTTGGTATCGATGCTGAGACAATTCAACAAGTCGCGGCAAAATTGCAGGCTGAATATTCCGAACGTATCCAGAGAGCGAGCATGGAAGGTCGCCCGCAAGACATCGCGGGGATCGTGATGGAATTGCAGCAGAAGATTCAAGAGTTGATCGCATCACAGACGCAGGCGGCGTTGAAAATTGTGCCAAAGCCTGCCATGAAACCGACCGTTTACGACCAATCGATCTGTGGCCTCGATCTTGATATGACAGTCTATGACGGTGACAAAGACGTATTCACGGATTTGCAAAACGAGACGCACTTCTCGGAAGTAGCGAAAGAAATCTTAGCGGATTATCAACCTTACAATGCACGCAAGGACTTGCTGAAGCGGTCGTTGAAGTTGACCCCAAAGATGGCGCCTAAGGTGTTTGAAGTGATCGATCGCTGCCGCAAGGCGGTGGACTTGAAGCCGCAACTTGAAATCTATGTGTGTTCGGATGTGCAATTTAACGCATTTTGCTATCCGCCGCGCAATGGCACGATTATCATCGGAGTAACGTCTGCGTTGCTGGAAAAATTCGACGATCAAGAATTGGCGTTTGTGATCGGCCATGAGATCGGCCACGCCCTGTTTCAACACTATAAATTCCCAATTCAACTTCTTCTCGAACGCGGCGAAGGTCGCCTTTCGTCACTGCACGCCATGAAACTGTTCTCGTGGAAACGCAGTGCGGAAATTACGGCTGACCGTGTGGGCCTCGTATGCGCGCAGAACTTCGACGCAGCCGCTCGCGCCTTCTTCAAACTTTCGTCCGGGATCACAGACGACTCATTGGCCTTCCAACTCAATGAGTACATCGGCCAATTCACCGATTTGAAAACCGAGATGAGCAAAGCAGACGTTGACCCAGAAGATTGGTACAGCACGCACCCCTTCAGCCCTATGCGCATTACGGCTCTAAGTGCTTTTCATCGCAGTGAAACGTATATGAAGTTGATTGGCAAAACCGGCGGCGAGACGTCGGAAGCGGATCTGGAAAAAGAAGTGAAGGCTATGATGTCGCTGATGGAACCAAGTTATCTGAAAGAGTCATCTGAACTCGCGACATTCATGCGCCGCTTTGTATTTATCGGCGGCTACTTGATTTCGTCGGCTAACGGCGTGGTGGATGAGTCGGAAATTAAAGCACTTGGCTCGCTGCTCGACCCGGCGACCGTGCACACGGAAATTGAAGAGATTAAGAAAACTTCGGAAGGTGACTTGATTCAAGAGATTCAAGTTATCGCCGAGAAATTGCGCGTTATGGTGCCGCAGGTTTCGCGACTCAATCTCATCAAAGACCTGTCGGTCATCAGCTACGCAGACGGCACGGTAGAACAAAGTGAAGTCGAAGTCCTCTACAACATCTGCAACATTCTGGGCATTCACCCGAGTTTTGCCGATCACGTATTGGAATCGGTGAGCCATCAGGGACAATGATCACTGGCGTTTTACATTGAACTTTAAATAGGCGGCGAGATCACTCGTCGCCTCGTCTTCAAGAGCCGTCGGCATCCGCATATCCAATTCTTTGACCCAATGAAAGAACTTTGCCGTATCTTCGGCGCCATAAGATTCGCCATGCACGGTCAATCGCATCATAAACCACGAAAAATTTTTATCTTTTTCGCCAGCGTAAACGTTGGTAAGGGGCAACGAACTGCCGCTGCTACGAAATTTTGTCAATTCCGCATCCGAGACATTGGCCATGCGCATCGCATTTTTCAGCACGGTATCTTTGCGCAAAAGCCATGACTTCAAAAACTCCCACACGTTGTCGCCATTGAAAAAGTGCGGCGAGCTGATCGCTTTTTTCGTTGTCGTCATGTGACAACCGGAGCACCCTTGATCCATGGCTACTGCCGTAAAAATGTCGAAATAAAGCCGCACCATCTCGGGATCTTTAAGGGCTAACTCTGTCAGCCTCGGATCTTGCTCAGCCAACTTTTCTTTCAAATCCTCAGGCACGGCGGTCACGGGCTTGCTCGCGGAGGCGGTCGCCGGCTTCGCCACGCTGTCATCCTCCTTGATACCCGACGAAACGCCTCTTGACTTGCAGGAAAAAAAGCTCACAAGCGCGAATAAAATCGCGAAGATTGCGGGCAAGTTGCGCCGATTTATCATGAAGTTCGCCTCTAAATGATGAGACTTCATGTTAACACAAATGGCCTTAGGTCTGTTTTCCATAGGCCACTATGGGCTGCGAATGACCCATAATGGTGACAGCCCATCCGCGCGGCATAGCCTTTAAAAAACGGGTTATCCAACGATTGATCCACCCTGTGAGCACGACAGGCGACCGGCGCACCTTTAACGCTTTTAGCGCCCTTGCGGCGACTTGCTCAGGCGTTTGAATCAGAAACCGCGGCAACTTGCTGTTGTCTTGTCCCGAACGCGCGTCGAATTCCGTGGCGGTGCCTCCGGGGCTGAGGTTCATCACATAAATGCCGCGTTCTTTTTGCTCGTACCACAATGATTCGGTGAATGAATTGACGAAGGCTTTAGTCGCAGCATACGTGCCGATGGAGGGACTTGGGAAGTTGCCAACCATGGAGCCCACGTTGATCAGGGCGTTGCCGCGTCGAGCCGTTGCGAGGAAACTCCGGATAGCAAGACGACGGCCTGGCAGTTTAGCCGCATCATTTGTTCGACGTCTGTTACGTCACAGGAATCAAAGCGCCCGGCGAGTCCATAGCCTGCATTGTTAACGAGAAGATCGATCGGCCGCTCGCGCATCGTGCGCGCCACCGTTTCTATGCCGCGAGTCGTCGACAAATCGGCGACCAAATAGGAATGTCCGCTCCCCAGCAGACTTTGGGTCAACTCTTTCAGCCGCCCTTCGTTACGCGCCACGGCGACAACCTCATACCCTTCACGGGCCAATCCCACGCATAATTCCCGACCGATGCCTTCACTAGCACCGGTGACCACAGCACGTTTTCCTTGCATCTTTCAGTCTCCTTTTTGTTGGTAAGCGAGCGCTTACTTACATAGATCAAAGCTCCTCACCTCGTCAAAGACATTCACATGAGGCAGTTTTATCGACGTATTTACCATGGGTTAGGGAAGAAAAAGTCTGTAACCACGCGGCGCGAGGTATAATTTTTTGACAAAAGTAAGCAGCTGACCTAACCCAGCAGTAGCACTTGGGATGTGGAGGCGATGTGGCGAAATTTGAACGCAAATCAGCAGAAGATCGGCGCGAGGCTATTCTGGTCGCCGCCTTGCCGCTTTTTGCGACGAAGGGGTTTGATGCGACAACCACACGCGAGATTGCGCGAGCCGCCAATGTGTCCGACGCGCTGCTCTATAAATACTTTCCGAGTAAAGAGACTGTATACGGTGAGTTGATCGCCTATTGCTCCGACAGAAGTGAGTTAATCGGCGCACGTTTGGAAACGCTGGAGAAAACCGCTGCGGCGTTTGTGCGTTCCATCTACTTTCTGATGTATGTCGTTCGCTTCGGTGATCCGCGCATCAATGCCTACAAAGGCTTTATGGACCGCTTACTCGTGCAGGATTTGTTGAACGAAGGGATTATGTTTCGAGACTTCCACCACAATAAGTTGATCCCATGGATAGAGAAGCTCAACGATATATATGCCGCAGTGATTCACGCGGGCGACGCGCACGCCGATGGCGGCTCTACGATCAACAGCATATGGTTTACGCAACAACTCGCTTATATCCTCGTCGTTCTCGATCTTCCCAAACAACATCCCATAAAGTTCCGCGGTCACGAACGCAAAGTATTCGATGATGTCGTATTATTCGCTCTGCGCGGCTTGGGATTGAAGGAAACTGTGATCAAGAAAAACTATGATCCGGATCAACTCTATGAATTCGTGCAAAATATGTTTAACGAATTGCCCGTCACAGCGCGCACGTAAGGAACGTCATTCATGAATCGCAAAATTGCCATCGCTGCTATCGTTCTTGTCGTCGCCCTGCTGGGCTTTTTGGGTTACAGGCATCTCACGGCCCCTCAGGAAATTACATTGGCCCCGAGTCAAGCAGCCACCGGCCCAGCCGCGAAAAATGCCACTGCCGAAACCACGGAATCCGAGTTGGATGATCCCAGCATCGAAGCCGTGGCCGATGAGACGCGACTGCTCGCCAAGATTGGCCCTTATGATGAAAACATGTCCCATCAGATTTTTCGCCAAGGCGATGGCGCCAGCGTCTACACCCACAGCCGCTTTCACATCATCGATCGCAACACCAAAAAAGCCGCCATGTTCGCCGACTTTTTTTCCGATCAAGCGCTCCTTAATGCCCTCTTTCCGACGATCATCGATGAATTTGGCGCTTTAAAAGAAGAAGAGTTCGCCGCCACGTATCAGAAAGTACGCGAAGCCAAATCCGTCGCAAGTTTCAACCAAATGATCGATAAATTGACCGATCTCGAATTCAGTTTTTGCATGGATACCGAAGAACCGGAATGCCAGAAGTTCAACTTAGAAACCAACGATTTTGCCATCATCGGTTATAACACCATGACCAAGAAAGCCATCGTGCTGTTTGGCTACCAAATCTTTGGCAGCACGACGGATCTTGTTTATCCCAGGTTGCGATTAGAGCTCGATATCAAGCGAGACAAAGTGGAGATGATTAGAGCCGCGCAGGCCAAGCGCGATGGCTATATGCC